>CM053791.1:284791667-285181667 GCA_028749045.1 Cupressus sempervirens
CATTTTCACTAAATCAATTAATTATTTGTATAAGCCAAATTGCAAAAAATCAATTTATTTGATTTTAACCTATAGCTTGACTATAATATCCTAAATCCATGTTTTATTAAAATAACATATCCCACTTTTATTTAAATAAAAAACCCCCTTCTTCTAACCCACTCAATTTGCACACATAAATTCTTTTTCCTATTTATAAATTAAAAAGAAAAGACTTTGTCTCACATGAAAAGTCAATAATATCTCATTGGTTGACTTTCTCTTACACATGGATCATGGAAAAAGTCAACTCCCACCCTTGATCATCCATTTCTTCATCTTGATGTCAACCATTCGTATACCTTTGAAAGAGAGAGGTCTCTTCCCCTCTAAGGATCCTAAATTTGAGCTATTGTTATGCTGTAGGTTTATTTATAGGTTTTATTAGAGCATTTTGTGGAGAACTTCTATCTTGTTGTCTCATTCTTTGCATATTCATACTAGCTTAGTTCATTTGCATTAGCTTGGTTCCCTTTTACAATAGCATAGTTCACTTAGTTTAATTAGCATGGTTGGGTAATAATATCATATTTTTAGCAAATTAGTATGGCTGGGTAATAATATCATATTTTTAGCATAGTTGCATTGTGTATCTCATTTTAGCATTGATTCATCCTTGCATTGCATACTCAAGAGCTCTTTGACACTAGCACTCTTGTTCTTGTCTAAGGAATCTCCCATTTTATGGTTTACTAGCAAGGGTTTCATCTATAACGTTTAGTAGAGAGCTATTTTCATGCTTATGCACACACCTTTGGACTCCATGAATAGGGAGCTCTAAGGTACAATTCAAGCTTTCCAATCCATGAAAAACCATGGATAGAATGGTTTAGAGAAGTGCACAATTCTAGTGTATAGTTAGTGCCAAAAATTATTAATATTGTCTATATTAATCGAGCATTTTACTATGGATTGAGTACTTTAGATGTTAAATTGGTGTATAGGCTGAGTTAGATACAATAGACCAAGTTGTATAGTGAAGACCTAGTTCAAAAGGTAAAATATTGACTGAGACAGATGGATTTCACCTACCAATGAGCACAAAATCAATGGACAACCTAATTGGAGTAAGATGAAGTATATATTGAAATTTGAAGACATTGTTTGACACCTTGCATATAGAATTCAAGAGCACAGAGCAATTTGAGTGATTTGCAAAAAAAATCTTAAGGCGATTAAGAGAAAAATTGTAACAAAAGTTTGATCGAGTGAAGATTTGAGTTGTGCCAAGTTATTCAGGGAAAAAGTTTTAAAACCCTAATAGAGAAATATAGTAGCTTCGTCATTTGTAAGAAAGAGCCAAGGAGTAGAGGTAAGTAACATTCAATTGGCAAGGAGTGATGCTTTTGCTCCACTAAAATTTTGTGTTATTCCTAAGATTGTGATGAAAGGAAACTCAATTGATGTATTGAGTTGTGTCAAGTTATTCAGGCAAAAAAGTTTAAAACCCTAATAGAGAAATATGGTAGCTTCATCATTCGTAAGAAAGAGCCAAGGAGTAGAGGTAAGCAACATTCAACTGGCGAGGAGTGATGCTTCTGCTCCACTAAAATTTTGTGTTTTTCCTGAGATTGTGATGAAAGGTAGCTCAATGGATGTGTTATCCTTGATAACCACCTATAGTAATGATGATCCATGATGTACAAAGTTGTTACATGTGTAAAATTGGAGAAGTTTGTGACTATGAGATTTGAAAGGTATATGAAAAATTGTGTGATGAAGGGGTTCTAAAGGATAAATTCAAAATTGTTGAGAGGAAATGGTTAACTCGTGCCCTAGATTTTCCAAGGAATTTTAAGATCAAATGGATCAAGGTTGTACTGAAAAGGATCTAGGATATGAGGTTATAGATACATAATGGACTAGTTGAAATAACCAAGAAGATGATTCAAAAGGTTACAGGCTATCCCACTTTAGACAAGAACTAGAAGACCATGCAATAACTGAGTCATGAAGAGATTGATGAAAATATAGAGGTTGAGTGGAATGGATGAGGGTTTTCCATCTCAAACATCACTAATTCATTGATTGAATTTGTAGCAAGAGTAATTTCTCACAAATTCTATTAATCAAGAAGACTAAACTATGTATCATGTATGGAAGTTGACCAAGCTTTGAAGATTGTCATGAAAGATCATGAATATGATCTTGTAGAGTTGCAAAAACTACATTTGGTAGATTTGATATCCATTAGGAAGGCAAAGAATTCTATGTGTAAGTTTAGATCACTTATCATGTGTATTTTCTTTTATGTTCAGAAGTATTTTCCTAGTCTTGGAAGTATTGTTTGGGAACAAAGCAAACCGGTGATAAGAGAAATTAGTGAATACATAACTCAGTTAGGAGAAAATTTTGAAAATTTCATAGACATACATTTGGAGGATTTCAAAAAAAGAATAAAGATGAGGATGAGAATACTAGAAGAGGTTGTAATGAAATACCATAATGATGTATTCTTTTAAGTGGACACAAATAGCACATTTGTGCAGGTAATGAAGCCTAGGAAGGCATGGCTAAAAGAATTTGACTATGAAATTGATAGTGACTCAATGTGTGCAAACATTGTTGCACTACTCAAAGAGGATATTGATACTCAAGTAGAATATTTTGGAAAGTATGAAGAAGATAAGGCAAGTAATTACTGTTGATATCAAAATAGCTTCTAAGGAAAAGAAAAGAAAGAAGATGATTGAAGACCTAGAAGAAAAACTAGGTACACAAGGAAAAGGCAAAGAACATTTGTAGCTCATATAAGGTCTTGGAGAAGATGAAGAGAAAGATAGTGGTGACGAGGAAGAGGAAGAAGGAGAAGGAGATTAGGGTAAAACCCTAGTTGTTGTTACACCACACATAAAGAAGGCTAAATCCATTAAGCCTAAAGAAAATAAAGTTGCAAAGAAGATAGTGGTTGCACCCCTCTCTTGTCCATCACACACCAAACCAAGGTCTATGGAGGCAATAGAAAGTGCCAAGCCATCTGCAAGGAAAGGAGTAGTAAAGTTTACTAAACCAAGTGACTCAAGTGTAGGGAAGAAGAAATGACAAACCCTTGTGAGCTATCTAAAGAAGAGAAGATTGGTCAAGAAGATGGTGTAGAGAGAACACAATTAGATGAATCAACTACAATACCTAGAGGAACAAAGAATATTGATGGGGCATGTGCTGATCTATGAAGCTCTACAAGCTTATCTAGTTTTAGATTTGTAAAATATGACATATTGGATAATGTTGATAGAACTAGAGTTGAGAAGGACTTGATAGA
Organism: Cupressus sempervirens; assembly: GCA_028749045.1. NCBI lineage: Eukaryota > Viridiplantae > Streptophyta > Pinopsida > Cupressales > Cupressaceae > Cupressus > Cupressus sempervirens. Next base: position 284,794,969 of record CM053791.1, read on the forward strand.
TATGATGGAAATTACTAAATTGGCTCCTAATGAAGTAGAGAAGAAGATTCCTATTGATTTGTACAATAGTTGAGTCAAAAGATGGCAAAAGGAGTCCATAGTAGAGAAAGATATTAGAGAAGACACATTAGACAAGGTTATGCTTGATTTATCAACAGAGAAAAAATAAATATTTTTGGAGAAGTATAAGAACCATTTTGTTCCTAAGTTCAAAATCTTTATGATTTTACAAAATAAGATTTAAGTTGTAGTTCAACAGAATGAATTTTTGTGGAAATATATTTTTGATCTTGTCACGAAAGAAGTGATATAGGAGAAAGAAATTGAGACAGTGACCATCCAAGGTGATCGAAGAAATGAAGTGAGTTGTGGTGTGTGGAGTCCACATGGAAAAATTTCACCTATTCATGCCACCACACTTGACACTCTAGTTTCCAAGCAAGAGAAGCCCTCAAATACATAAAAAGATAAGAAAGAGGCAGAGGAAAAAAAAAGACACAAGTGTAGACATTTGTACCAAAGGTCAAGAAGGACCAAATGTGTCAAAACCTCAAATTGTGGAAAATAAATTTGTACCAAGTAATACTATTTTTGTTTCAAGAATTGATATTCAAGCAAGACCGAGTGGTGACACCCCGCACCAACTCCAAAAGTACTACCGAGCAGCAAGACTCCATCACCAAGTAAAGGAAAAATAATAAAGGATAGCTCTCTAGATATTCAAGTTAGTTTGGAAAAAGTTATTGAGATGCCAGAATATCACTCTTGAACAAACAATCATGTTACAAGCGATTTTGGTGAAAAAGAAGAAACATGAAGAGATGAGAAGGGATCAACAACAAAAGAAAGTGTTGCATGATATAAATGATATTTTTGTTGATGCATTTGCTATACATAATTTTGATTGGAAATCCCCAATAATTTCATAGCTTGTACATATTGGTGAACAAATAAATTATGGAGACATTGAATCAAATAAAAATTTGATAGCATGGTTTGCCAAGAAATTTGAGAATAAGGTTGTGGAGAAAATCTAAATAACCATTGCCGAGAAAAAAGTTGAATTGTAGGAACATGTGTAGAATACAAAGGAACTTATATAGAAGGTACAATGTTTATAAAAAATTTTGTGTGATGTGCCAAGATTCACCAGTGATCTTCAAGAAAACATCTAGTGGATTCAAGCTGAAATGCAACAAACAAGTAAAACCACTTCACAGTCAGCTGAATCCAACTCAAGACATTACAATAATTTTTTTTTTCTCAAGGAAAATTGGCCAACCTTTAGAAAACAAATAGTAGAAGGAGGTCAAAATTGATCTCTATCTAATCTATGTTGATACCTCATTTGTAGGTCATGTAGTGTCAATTAAAGTTAGCAGAAGATCTTATTCAAGAAGATTAAAATCTTTCAATTGTTGATAGTTTGATTGATTTGACAACTAGATTGGAGTTGTAGAATCACACTTTGGAATAAACTATAACCACTTGGGATTATGCACTTGTTATGATTAACCAAGTTCACAAACCATTCATTGAGAAATACAGTTTGATTCCCACCCATTCAACCCCAACATCAACCATCAGTGACAATAAAAAGGTGGAATGTAATGGTGATTACACATTTTGAATGAAATTGATTGCAAGTGGAATGTCAAATTAGAAGAGTCTGAGTTAGAATCATAATTTAGAGATTAGAGTTTAGAAGAAAAACATAGTGGGACACTAAAACAATCAGACTACTTAGAGTCATGTACATATATGCATTGTTATATTATTCATTGTTCATTGTTTATTCATTCGGAAAAAGTCAAAAGTTGTGTAGTTCTATAAGAACTAAGTCAAGCCTAATGACTATCAAGCAGTTCAAACACATTGATGCCAAATTACATAGTAGAGATCGGTCATCAACAACGTGTATAGTGAATGTCGAGTATCAAAGACAGTAAGTGCTAAGTAACGTAGAATTGACATTCAAGTTAGGAATCATGCAAACTTTGAGGTAAACCAATTCACATCGATATTGACACAATATTTAATACTGTAGAGGTTGTTATATAGGTTATTATGCATTTTATGATGTGGCTCATAGTTCCATATGTGTCATGATCAACCAACCAGATGACAAGGCAAAATAAAGAAGTATCTAGAAAAATCTTTAATAAATCCTTAAATAGAGAAGATCAAAACCCTATTTGATATGATGGTGGGAAGAAGCGAGCAAAATATTTGTACAATCATAGAGCAAATAAAGTGTAAACATTTTGAAGAAGGCAAAAGAGTTGAGTTTTGTTATTGTAGAAAGGACAATAAAGCTATATTAGATCAAAGACTAGATCAAATTGAAGAGAGGACATCCCAAACCATATTTTTAGAGAAGATCGAGGATTAGGCATTAAATTAGTTTGAACCAATTGAGTTAGGGACAATCCCTTAAAGTATGGTCTTAATAGATCTTTTGTAAATATCTTAACCAAGTCCTTACTTTTTTATAAGTGTGAAAATCCTCTCACAAGGTAAGACCTAATAGTCTTAACAACCTTTAATAGGGAAGACCCCTCATAGGGTAGATCAATAGAAGTGATCAACAATGTAACCCTAATAGGTTAACTTTATTACTACAATAGTGAAGATTAATGGGTGTCATCCCCACTCCAGTTTTACCTTCACCATGGAGTGTTTTTGGGTAATAAAATATTTGTGTTATGGACTTACATTTCATGCATGTGATTTCTAGATTAGATCTACATGTTATTATGGTTTGATTTTACAAGTTATGTTATGCATGCATTAGATATGAAATGGAAAATATGGTGAATGCACTAAGGTTGTGTGAGAAACTAATAGTGTTACAAATCTTGATTCACCTTCCCTCTTAGTATCTCAGTTTCCCAATTACGATTTCCAACACATGGTTGTCCTTCAATTTATTCTATGTACTAACACGTTTGTGTTTACTAGGGCCAAAATATTTCATGTCAAATTTGAATCCTCAAGATCAAGCACAAGCATCAAAGTAATATCTAGTTCAACATTCCCCATTAATTTATTATTACTTGATGATAAGAAGTGAAAAAAAATTAGAATAATATTACAAATTATTAAACAATATAATATATTACAACATTGTATGATATTAATGAATAGTCTATCACCTTACAAAATCTTATGTAACACTATGGAATGACATGTAGTGCTATTTATTATTACAACATAAAAAACAAAATTCTTGAGCTATGATAAAATATCGAGGTAATGCCTTAATTTTTACTTCATTGAGAAATCTAAATAATATTTACAAGAAAATTATTGGCCATTTGAGAAAATTTCTAATATTATTAGCAATTATTTAAATAATACGTAATGAAATGCACTTTAACAATTTAGTATAATATTATTATTTTGAAACTCACTAAAAAATAGAATGATAAACTTGAGTTAGCATTATTATTATTTATTTTTCCATGAACTCTTAAAGAAAGATACTACTCTTAGTCCTCGAAGAGAAAACATATTTTTTGTAATTATTCTAGAAGAGTTACAAGTTTACCAATACCAAATCTAGAATGTGGATAAGTATAAAATTACAAATATACAATTAAATAATTTCACTTATAAAAGACTATATTCACATTATTGAATTAGAAGCCTTTGATCTATAGACTATTGCAAAAATGTTCAACACCTGCCTTAGGATTTGTGACAAGGGATTAACCACCTTCTGTGTACTATAAGTTGTGTGGTTGTATCAGGCATTGATAAAATGGTCTTTTGGTGCAACGAAAACCCCACTCTAACAAGTGGTATCAAAGCTTGGTCATAGGTTCAAATCCCCAAACCCTTGGGTAATGCTGAGGGGGAGATTGTTGAATTTTTTTTAGTGCTCCCCTTAGGATTTGTGACAAGGGCTTAACCACCTCTTATGTACTATAAGTTGAGCAATTGTATCGGGCACTGATAGATCACTCTTTTGGTGCAACAACAACCCCACTCTAACATAGACCACTTTTTATCTGTGAAACAGATTTATTTTGATCCATTGTCAATCTTCTTTGATGTGCTAAGAAAGATATAACTAGGTTATTTCATAGCTTTTAGAGTATGTATTTGTTTAGGAAATGGTTGCCAATAATATAATTTACATGATTTTCATTTGAAAGTGGTCTACAATACTTTAACTACATCTGATTAGATATATTTTTCTTGTTTGAATCTCCTTTAAACATTTAATCTCACTCGTGTGCATATGCAAGGGAATAAAAACCCTTTTGCTTTGTTGATGGTTATCTTTTGAAATATAAATTTTATATAAAATGGTCTATTAGATTGTTATGTTTGTGTATCTGATATTTTTTTCTTCTTCTATTCTTTTAGTTGTAAAATTTAATCTAAGATATTGATTTAAACAATCCCATACAACCAAATCTAAAAATATCCCATGCTAATACTAGCCCAAAGCCATATTCCATTTTGATTTTGAGTCTCACCTCTAGTTTGAGATTTTGGGAATTTAACAAAAAAAAATTGAACTAATGTCTTCCTTAGTTTAGTAGATCTTAGAACTATCATCCTTAGAAGAGTAGACAAACTGTTGATTGAGTACTCTTTTTTTGTTTATCAGGTGATGGGAGAAGTGAACACCTAACTGCATAAATGAGCACTCTTGATGTATTCTTTGTAAGAAATGTGGACATTGTACATGTGGTTTGAATTTTGGGGCTTTAGATGTAATTTCAACTATTTAAACTCTTTCTCTTCTTAAGATATTTTTTAAAGGGAAACCATAAAACAATATGACCACCATTGGACTAGTTGTGCAAGGAAAGATGATGTTGTCATTCCAATAGCTACAAGAAAGCTTTAAAACTAGATATTTTGTGGTTCTAGGCAGGACAATTTTGTTGTTAATTTAGTCAAGTAGATAATGAAAATAATAATTCCATTTATGGAGTGCATGCAAAGTTGGAGAGAATATAGGGAAATTTGTTTGTAACAAACTTGGGCAGCACCAATGTTACATACAATGATAATACTTGAATTATGGTTTGGATGCTCTCTCTCTCTATCTCTCTCTCTCTCTGTCTCTCTCTCTCTCTCTAGGAACCACCTCACATTTGGCATGTTTTACTTTTCCAGAATAGATAGAATCAACATAAAGTCATGGGTTTTATTAATTACTTGGGTAAATATTAAATTGGATATACGTGATTATTTAATTTTTAAAAACCACTTAAAAGAAAGAAAAGATGCAAGGAGATGTAGGTTATCTTGATTTATCTTTCTACTAAAAAGAGAAATGCATCACTAATCTTTAAAATGAATAAAAATTTATAGAGAACCATGAATTTCTTTTAATAACTAAAGAAATTCAGTAGGGAAAACTCAACACTAGTCTACAAAGAATTTTAAATAAAATGATAATCTAATATATTGGTAAATAATGTGCAACTATATTCAATTTGAAGATAATGAGATCCAAATAGTGATGCACATTAATTCAAGGGTTATAAGATTTTTGTTAACTTCATTATACATACATGTTTTAAAAGTCCTCATTGACACTTATATGGAATCTCTTTTCATTATACATACAAGCTTTAGAAGTCTCATCCTTGATACTTTTATGGATATATTTTTTTAACATGTGAGGAGCATTTCCAATTATGGTATAGGGAGAAGATACCAGGCATACTATAATACATACCCAAGAAAATAAATGAGAAACATACTTTAAAAAAACAAAAAAAATCAATTATATAGCTATGATAAAAGGGTGATATTTACACTTATCACCTATCACCATCATTCCAAATATAACATTAAAGACTATTGTACACCAAAATATACCAAATTCACCTTTAGATCAAACTGGATTGTATAAGAAAGTTTAATAGATCTAACTAATCCTTTATTAAGTATTTATAAACTAGTATGCAACTAATAAATTAAATTCACTAGTTTTACTTACAAGAGGAATACAAGTTTGTATCTATTTTGTAATTTCTCTTAATTATGGCAATGGATACTTTTAATTTTTTCTTGAGAAACATTTAGTCTTTATACTAATGGAACTCAGTTTAAATAAAAATTCACTTTTTTTTTTTTTGAAAAAGAGAAATATACTAGTACATTATATGATATGTTGGAAGTGGATTAACTCTGAGAGTGGGGGGGTTGAGGGGGGGTTGAATTACGGTTAATGTAACTCTTTACAAATTTTTACACTGTTGTATAACAAGACTAGAAATAATGAACTGGTTAAGTACATGTATTACTTTACTGAAAATGGAAAATGATCATCTAGACAATCGTGACCGATCTTTGGATGTTTTACAATAACTAGTTTGTGAACAATAAATGTATTTAGATACAATATAAGAATATGACCTTAATGATGTAGGACATGTGTTGAAACAACAAGATATAGAACATGATAATCTGTTTGACCATACAACTATAGAATATTAAAGAAAAAACTAAAATTATAAGAGCATATAAATGGGTAGAAATGCATCACAACATGAAGATACATGAATAAAAAAGGAAACAATATATAACACATATTTTGTGCTGAGTAGGAAACTCTCAAGACCAAACTGATTTTGGTTTAGAAAAAACCACTCCAAATCTGTAATCTTTATTGAGCACCAACTTCTTTACAACATTATGTAACTACGATTGCAAGGAGCATAGACTCCTCTCCTCTTTGTGTTCAACTGATATTACAGGTTAAATATACATGTACACAAGTACTTCTTTGTGAATCTATACTCGGGGAAATATACACAATCATCTTAATTCTCTTTCAATACAACTTCATGTTCCGTATATGATAAAGTATGGATATGATCCTTTTAATTCATAACAACTTCACTTCTTGGATGCACACACATACTCCCTTATATAGGGACACATTATGAATATTTCATTCACTTCACTGCTTCAATATCAGTAACAATAACTGTAACTATTTTATAAAACCAAAAATCTTGTTTAGAATGAACAATTTGATATCAAACTGATTATTATACTGGATTTGTATTTGTCGATGAATGCCACTCCAACCAAGAAACTGAAAACAAAACTGTATATTAATGTCCATTGTCGTTAAAGATCTTTATTCATTTTGTACACTTAGTTCAAAGCAAACTGCCAGTACAACTTTCATACCAGTTGTAACCAAAATGATAAGTACACAACCAGTGTAGATGAATAACAACAACCAATATATACTGCCACAGATATCATGAAAGAACGATATCAAACATAAACATTCCCTCTGTTTTAAACAATTAATAATGCTTTTAAATATAACTATTACGTCGACTCAAAAATGTCTTATAAGAAAACTCATGAATGTTGTCCTTAACATTTATCGAATCGAAATCAACACTTTTTATTGATCCATAACATTTTAAATCAACATTCTTTTCAAAGAAATTCATTTTCAAAACTTTGGCATAACATCCTTTCCACGTCTACTTTTGATGTTAAATTTCACAAAGAAACTTTGAAACAGACAAACGTAAATCTGTGTAGTTCAAGAATATAGTTACCTATTTTCAAGATTAAGAGAGGTTTGGTTTCAAGACTGATGCATGTGAGTAGAAGACCCAGATTAACCACACCTGATGAAATAGTAAAAAATTACCTCGGAACTGAGTGTTTGAAAAAACTTCCACATTGTTTCAATATTATTCTCACCGACCATAATCACCATCAAAGTTCACAATAAGAAGCCAAATCTTTATTAGAAAACTAAGATAAACATTTGTAAAAGGATTAAACACAATCATGATTTCCTTGTTTTTTTGATTCAAAAAATAGTTAAAATACCATGGTAAAATTTCATAATTCGTTGTGAAAAGACTATTGTGTTATTTCTATCAGGACTTAATTATGTAGTTTTTTGAGTCAAAATCATTGACTCATGTTTCATAAGTAGTGATTCAAAAAAATCCATCTCATATGATAATAAAGGAAATACTTAACACTCATTGGATTTTAGGTGATGCTCAAAGAAGTGAAGCATCGAGACTTTCCAGGAGGTCACCCATCTTAGTACTACTCCACCTTGAGCATGCTTAACTACAAAGTTTCCTCCATGGTTAAAACCACTCTTCTTGCAACCTTATTTGCAAAACCTTCACCAAGTTTTGTGCTTGATGAACCATTCATTAGAAGGCCCCTTAAGCTCATCAACCAGTGATAAGTAGGAGATATTTTCTCACATCAAGTCAAATTATGATATTTATATGAAGATTTAATTATGTAGTTTTTGAGTCAAACTCATTGAATCATGTTTGATGAGTAGTGATTCACACAAATCCTTCTATCATGATAATAAATAGAACACTTAACCTTCATTGAAACAATAACCTTAATTAAACCAAGTTCACCACTGAACCACTGCATAGAATCTAAATCTAGGAGCAGTAACCTAGATATGGAAGTGTGAGTCCACCATACTTGTGAGAAATATACAAATTAATATTTCAACAACTCACAACTTAAGACTGCAACCCTAACCCTAAAAATTGCTCAGCACTTGAAGAAAAGTGCTCGGCACAGGAAGGTGCTGAGTGCCAGAAATTACTCGGCACTTGCTCGGCACTCGAAGGTGCCGAGTGACAGGCAACAAGTGCCGAGTGAACTCGGCACAAAGAGGAGCTCGACACCAAATTTTGAGTATGCTCGGCTCACAAAGGAAATGCTCGGCACCAATGGATGCCGAGTGAGCTCGGCACCAACGGAGAAAGAAGATGCTGAGTGTTTTGTTTCAAACTTAAGAAATATAACTTAGGAAATATTTCAACGTGAATGCTTTCACCATTAAAACCAAAAAGCCAAAGCTTGAAGCTTTCAACCAAACTTGTTAAATCCAATGAATAGAAGATGAAGAACAATGGATTAAGTATGCTGCTTGCTTTCTATTCAACTGAGATTTAAACTATTACAAAATCTGGGAGCATTCGGCTTCAACCAGAAAAAACCCTAAAATAACCCTAAACTAATTATGCTTCAGAAACTTTAAACCTGCAACTCTAATGGCTGCATACATGAATGTCTGGAGCAATCACTGCTTCAACAGGATGAATCAAACAATAACAAACTTACAAGGTAACCAACAATCAATCACGTGCAACTGCAAGCACGAAACAAACAAACTTTCTTCTTCTTCCAATGACTGATCTGTTGATCTTCTCTGCTCTATCTGCAACTTCTCTGCTCTGCTTGATCTATTCTGAATAAATGAAGGAATGAATAACATTCCTTTTTGTCCCATTCCATTTTCCCTCTCAACGTTCAAATTCAAAATCTCACCTACCAAAATGAATGCCTACCGTCCATGAATGCCTGTGGTGACCTGATAGGGTAGATGGGCGTGGGGCTCGAGGACAACCTGCAAGCGTTGACATTTATTTCCAACAATACTGACTATTTAGACTTGGCAAAAAGATAACTCCCAAGTGATTATTCATAACCTGAAGTGCAATAATCACAATTTTTGAAGAACCAAAGTAATTAAGTTGTGTCTGAATGATATCCAAAGTTTATCCCCAAGGGTAGAGGGCATAACAAACATTCTTTTTGGAATGAATGTCATAAGATAGAGAAAAGAACCGGTAAGGCTTCCTTGTATAAAAATTTGAGTTAAGTGCTTGAACAACATTGTAAACATCAACCGAATGAATGAATGTCAACCTAGCACCAAAAACACCAATGACAACAATTTAACAATGCTAACTAAAACAATATCAAGTGTTAGTCAAAACTTAAAATACACATGAAATCATATACTTGTCCATTGTATCAAGTAGCAACCCTGTAACCAAATCAGAAGTGCAACAAATACATCAAAGATCTTATAGTTTAAACAACACGAAATCTATACTTCTTAATAGATACATGTCTGCCTATCAAAAATTCATGTATCCATAGTAAAATCCATCAACAATAAATGTAATAATAGAGATAAGTGTTCCAACATGTAAAGAAATAAGCACACCAATAACCAATGCAATAATTGAACTGAAACAAAACATGTATTAATAATGTACTTGGATCAAAATGTCAGTATCTGATACCATATGTCAATGATGACATTAGAACTAGTGTGGCATTCTAATTATAGCCATCATATTGTTTCTTCTTTCTGTCATTAAGGACCCAATCAATAAAAAAAAGAAACAGAATTGTTCATAAATCTATTTGACACTTTGTTGGTAGTTTTAGACTGGGTTTTTCTAAATTAAATATCAACTCCTTGTATATTCACTCCCGGCCATGAACCAAGTTATTCATACTTCTTAAAAAACTTATTTGTATTATTCAAAAACATTAAACTTCAATGAAAGTTGATGAACATCATTATTAGTCTAACCATACTGATTTTTGTCGGACATGCTTGAATTTTTCAAAACTTACACCTCAGTTTGGGTTATGAACATTGTCTTACACATGTGGTTCAGAATCATCTTCACAATGCAATGTTTCACATAAAACCTTAGACCTCAAGTTTGGTTGATCTAAATGCCTATCATTTTCAATTATTAGATCTATCATCGTTGAATATGATCAATTTCCTTTTGATCTCTATCCCTTGTGGCAGAGTTAACACTATCTTCACATAATAAAGATTATTCATAGATAACTTTTTATTTTTTCACTATTTATATTTTATCATAGTCATATATTAATGACACACACACATTGAATAATATGATCTATTTTTATCCATAGTGATTCATCGGGAAATTAGGTTTAATGGTGAAACAATACCACTTTACAAAACGTATGCCATTAAATAAGATTTTTTGTAAAAAGTAACATGCTATTATGATTAAGATATGCTCACAGTAACAAGACATGTTAACTCCTTTTGAGATTGATTACCAATTTTTTTAAATATATATAATCAATGAACCTGTATATACCAAATGATCATGTATAACCATCAATGAATCTATCAATGTGAGAATTTTGTAACTTGTAGCTTGCTCATGTAAAAACTTCTTTCATTATGTACCGAGTCATACCAGTATCATATAAAAGTTGTTATGAAAAGCTATAAAGCATCAAAACATCACATTCTTCACAACTTGTAATCTTAGAGTCAAATCATATTTCTCCTTCAAATGTTTTTTTTAAGAACAATCCAAAAACCATGGTCTACTGTAATCTAGGATCTTTGCAAACTTGTAAGTATCAAGAATAAGCTTTGAACTAGAACTCCAAAATAAATTTCAAGTTTTTCACCCAGAACAGTTAAGAGACACTTTTTTAACTTAATATACTCATCATAGGGGTAAGAGATATGATACCATATTAGACTCAAGATCTTGATGACATAACATGTGCAAGGAGTGGCCTTGTTTTCAACTTCGTTACATTTTCTTCTCTAAACCATAATAGACCCTTCTTCTCATCTTCCTTAGAGAGAACAAAGTAACAAAATCTTGCTACATGTCCAAGATGGTTATATTTATGATATTTTATATTCTTATCTTTCATAGACATATTAACAAAATTTGTAGACCATCTACAAATTGTAGCTTTATGACCAAATCCATGACAACTATAACATTTTTGACTCTTTAAATAATTTATTTTATTTCTACAAGTTGTAAGTTTTTTCCATATATATTACAACCACAATAATATCCTTGAAAATAATGATTATACCTATCTATCTAGTTATAACAAAAAGGTTCAGATTTTAATGTACTTCTTTTGTAACCATTATTCTCATCTTTCTCTTTGGGTGCAATGTTATGATAGACAAAATCAACCACCTTTCTAGGAGTTCTTTTAAATGTAAATTTCTTCCCATTCGTGGTAGTAAATATCATCTTGTTTTCTGACCCATATGAAGAGCTTTGTCCTTCATCATATCCCAAACCTATAGGTTCCTTTGAATGTATTTCCTTGTCCAATATCTCATATAACAAGTTAGTACTATTATCAAACTTTTGGAAAATCTTTGATTGATTCTTGAAAAATTCAAGTTTTCCCCTGGATTAACAACTTATGCTTCAACCTTGAAGTACTAAACATTTTAACCTCCAAATTGGATCTTAGCACATCTATTATCCATTTATGTTCTTCAATTTCAACTTTTTTGACTTTTGATCATATTTTCCCTAATAGTTTGTTCTTTCAAATGGAAATCTTTATCCAAACTTTTTCTCAAGTATGTAGCCTCATTTTCAAGTTTGTTACATAAGTCAATTTTTTTCTAATATAGTTTTCAATTCCTCTACAAGTATTAAATTTTCATCAATAGTTATTTTAATCTCATCATAAGATTTAGTTACAACCTTATTTTCCCTTTTAAGATTCTTAATATCATTTAGGTTGAAAGAAACTCATGTTACAAAACTAACTATACCACCTTCCTCTTATGTTTCTTGATCAATAGAAATACATACTGCATCTGCAATGTTATCTTTGGATTTTAGATTATTAGTCAAAACATTATTTAGATTTGACTTCCTCTTGGATATATCTTTCATCTTCTTATTTCTATTCCTTTTTCCCACAACATTCTTCTATCAAGATCAAACCATAGACCTAACAAAGAGAAATGCAGCATGAACTCACACAAATAACTCAGAGTAATGAAAAAAACTTCTAAAAGAGCAGAATCAATCCCCAGGTAAGATCTATAATCAGGGACCCTACTCTCTGATACCACTCATTGGAAGTGGATTAACTCTAAGAGGGGGGATCAGAGTTAATAAATTTATTTTCAAATGTAACTCTCTACAACTTTTTGCAGTTTTGTATAACAAGACAAGAAACAATGAACTGGTTAAGTACATGTATTACTTGACTAAAAATGAAAAATGATCATCCAATAAATCATGAAAGATATTTTAATGTTTAATGCTAACCAGTTTGTGAATAGTGAATTTACTTAGATACAATATAAGAAGATGACCTTAATGATGCATGACATGTGCTGAAATGGTGAGACATAGAACATGATAATCTTTTTGACCAAACAAAGAAAAAATATAAGAGCATATAAATAGGCAAAAATTCATCACAACATGAAGACACATGAGTCAAAAAGAAAACTTTACATAACACATATTTTGTGTCAAGTGGGAAACCCTCAAAACCAAACTGGTTTTGTCATAGGAAGAAATGCCACTCTAAATTTGTAATCCAACTCCTTTACAATATTCTACAACTATGAAAAATAAGGAGTTTCAACTCTTCTCCTCTTTGTGATCAACTGATAGTACAGGTTACATATGAATTTACACAAGTAATTTTTAAAATTGTACTCATGTGCAAATATACATTAATCATATGAATTCTCTTTCAATACAACTTCATGCTCCATATATGAGAAAGTATGAATATGCTCCTTTTAATTCAAAAATAACTTCACTTCTTGAATGAACAAACATGCTCCCTTATATAGGGATGCATTATGAATATTTCTTTCACTACTTTGATATCACTTACAATAACTATAATTGTTTTATACAATAGAACTTCTTGTTTAGAATATATATTTTGAAATCAAACTGATTACTACACTTGATTTATATTTGCCAATGAATGAAAATCCAACCAAGAAACTAAAATATTTCTTTCTATTAATGTCCATTTCCATTAAATATCTTTATTCATTTTGCACACTTAGTTGAAAGCAAATTGTGAATACAACTTTCAAACTAGTTGTAACTGAATAACTATAATTGTCAAACCAAAATGATAAGTACACAACAAGTGTGATGAATAAAAATTCAACCAATATTTACTACCATAGACACATGAAATAATGATGTCAAGCTACATAAACATTCTCTCTATCTTAGACAACTAGTAATGCTTTTAGGTATAATTGTTGTGTCGACTCAAAAATGTCTTATAAGAAAAATATGAATATTGTCCTTAACATTTATCAAATTGAAATTAACACTTAAAATTATTGACCCATAACATTTTAAATCAACAATCTTTTCAAAGAAATTCATTTTTGAAGATTTGACATAACATCCTTTCCACATCTACTTTTGATGTTAAATTTCATAATTTAAAAACTTTGAAATAGAAAAACCTAAACCTGTGCATCTCAAGAATTTAGTTACCTCTTTTAAAGGTCAAGAGAGGTTTTCTTTCAAGACTTATGCATGGAGTAGAAGACCCAAATTAACACACCCAATGAAATAGAAAAAAAACCTCTAAACTGACTATTTGAAAAAACTTCCACATTGTTTCAACATTATTCTCTCCAACCATAATCACCATCAAAGTTCCACAAACAAGAAGTCAAATCTTTATTAGAAAATGGAGATAAATAATTATGAAAGGATTAAACACAATCATGATTTCCTTGTTTAAGGAAAAACTTTTTGGCTCATGAAATAGTCAAAATACCTTGCTAAAACTTCATAAATCATTGTGAAAAGACTAAACCCATAATTTTTTTAGCATCAAAAACCTTCAAAGACTTACAAACTCATATTCATGGTGACTTTTTTTATCAATAGAGTTTTGAATAAATAGAATAAAAACATCAAAAATATCTTTTACACATTCTTTTCAAAATTCCCCTTAACCAATTTTAATGACATTTGATATCCACCATACATCTTTTCTAGGTGGTTTTATGAAAGCCATGTTTCAAAAGCATTGTTCTAACCCAAGTTCAATGTCACAGTTATTGAGGTATTGAATGAAACAAATAACCACAACATTATCTAGTTGTCAAGGATCACAACATTAAGTTTTCTGCCAAAGATGTCAATAAAAATATAACAAGTCCATTGACATTTTCAAGCTACCACTGCATATTGCCACCTTGACATTAATAAACCGATTGTAATATTTTAACACAAATTTTCATCAAGGAAAAACATTTAACACGATAATTCTTTTTTTTTCAAATCTTTTGTTGGATGGATTAAAATTGTCTCAATCTTTCACTATTGAATTAACAAAGGAGCAACATCACAATCACAATGGCTCAACAAGGATGTGAACCTTGGTGGCCACAAAAACACCACTACTTAATCAATACATAATGGGAAGAATACTATGAAAAAGGAAAATATATTGATTCAAAGAAGGGAAAACACTTTTTTTTGATAGCCAAAGGACTATTTGCCCATATTTCTTTTGGAACTGAGTTGTTAAATAGTGCTTAGACTAACTAATGCATGTATAGAATATAAACTCAAAATTAGTCCAATAGGAATTAAGCTAGATGAGAATAGGAACTGATTTACTATAAATAATAATGCAACCACCTTCAATTTGAAGATAATGCTCAAAACCATGATGTAAATTTTCATTAACATGTTTTGAAACTCACATCTTGAATCATATATGAATATCACTTTGTAACATGTGATTTTTATTTACAAAAAAGGGAATATGGTTAGTGTTAACGTTATTAGTGTCTTGCAAGGATATACAAGTGGATCAAGTACTCTTGACCATTTGTTCATATACATTTATAGAAATAGGGGATTCATGATTGAAGTTTTCATTCCCAATTGTTATCTCTTATGTATAAGTGAATGTATAACTTGGACTATGAAGTGATATACATGAAACATAATACAAAAAATACAACCAATTTAATTACACAAGGAATTTTTTTTTCATAAGGTTTTAAATATAAGAAAGTGAAAAATAAAATATGAAAGGTTTTCTTAGCTCTTTATCTTTCTAAAATTGTATTTGAAAGAAGTTACTTTCAAGTTTATTTGATAGGTTATATAAGAGTCTATTAGGTCCTCAAACATGAACGATAATAAAATACTTATAATAAATAAAAAGGATATATCAAGATATTGCTAATTTAGAGTAAAACAAAAAAATATGATTACTTGGTTATTGAAAAAACTAGATGCAATGATTGATATGTGTTCCATTCATTCTAATGAGAGATGAGTTCTTGTTGATCACTACTCATGAAACATGAACCAATAAGTTTGGTTCCAATTACTATGCAATTGAATCATGACAAACATATCACAATTTGACTTGTTGTGGAAAATATATCTTATGTATCTAGAAAATATTTACTAATTTCACCTATCATTGTCTTACTATAGGTCAATGAGAGGGATAAAACATAACATTATAGATAAATTCCAATTATCTTAACTTGTGCAAAGTAGCACCCCATACAAATGAAGGGTGAGGTATATCACTACTTCCATTTTTCCAATGGTATGGATTATGGTTAAATATATCAACATGATCTTTAACTTGAGGAAAAATATTGAACACCCTCTAATCAATGAAAGAGGACCAAAATATTATTTCTTACTACTTTGACAATCTGGTTGAAGCCATCATAACTTTAACCTACTACATGAGTATAAATATCAACCTTAGGAGCAAGAAATGAAAAACTCACTTATAGACAACAAAGCACTTAATTTTTTTTTTACAGTTGTTATCATGGAATGAACTTGTCAAAATGGTTGGAAAATTTTTAGACTCCAATAGAGATCATGTGATTACTATCAAACCTAATCTAAAATGTAACATGAAAAAACATAAGAGAAATAGACAAACAACCACCAAATAAATCATTTTAATTTTATTTTTAAATTAGTTTTTTTTTTCTTTTTATAATTAAATTCTAGTCTATTTTTTTAATTCTTATTAAATTTTCATAATAGATTTTTTATGTAGAAATCATTTTAGATCACCATTTTATTGATGTATAATAAATTAAATATAATTATTCGACTAAATTAAAAATTAGTTATAATTTAGGCAAGAGCTTATATGAGCCCCTCATCAAGAAGGTCTTGGATTCAATTATACTTCAATAAAAGATATTTAGTACAATTTTCTATGAACTATGAATATAATCTCCTTGCTAACAAAATGATAAATTAAAATGTCATAAAGACCACTCTAAATGCTCTTGTGTGATAATGACCTATTATCTATCAATATAAATGTGTGTGCGTGTGTGCATGCATGCACACCAAAAAAATCACCTAAAACCTAAACAGATAATTAAAATAAAATTGAAATATATTAAACGTGAAATATATTTTAAGACATTACAAACCAAATCAAGATTAACTCTAGAAACATCAATAGAAGAAAATAGATTTCTTGAAAGGACATTTTTCTCAATATATACTTTTTTATCCTCTAGGGATTAATATTAATAGATTATATTTTCATAATTTGTCTAATAATTAATGATGTCAATGAAGTACTTTCATAGTTTAGCTATAATATATTAATATAAATAATTAGACATAATTTGGGTAAAATAGATAAGATATTATTGTTAAATAATATAAAGTTATAGATAAGTTCATGTTTCCATTTTCATATAAGAATTAATAATAGATATGATTTTAAATATAATTATAGGATTGTAACAAATAAAATATTAAGTGATGATATCATTTGAATAGTTTGATTGTATATTGATAATGATATTTTATATTTTAGATATAAACAATTAAATGAATTATGAATAAAATAAACAATATATTTATACAATAAGGGATTATGGATAAGTTTTTTTTTACTTTTATCATATATACATTAATAATTAATAAATGATTATTTTTTATAGTAATTTAATGAATAATAAATATCATAATAATATTTAAATAAAATTATAAGTTATCATGTTATTGAAATAGTGTGGTAGTCTAATGATAATGACTTTCATGTTTCAGATATAGATAATTATTCAAGTCTTGAGTAAAATAGATAACATTTTTTTTTTATGAAATAAAAAGTTATGAATAATTGTAATTTTTTCCATTGACCAAAATTTGACATAAAGGAAGATATAACCTTTATAAAAATAATTTGCATATGGATGACCTAGTGCACAATTTAGAGCAACTTCTGGAGTTCTAGAAGTTGACTTTTCATGTTTAGAGGGGATGGAAAGGGGAAGGAAGGGAAAACATAAAAAAATGTAACGTGCCAAAGCTTTTACAACACTTTGAATTTGCTCACAAAAATAAAGGGAACAATTGGTACAAAAAGATTTCACATGTAACATCACCAAATGTTTGTTGGTAGAAAGAGAGCATAATGCAAAATTTTAACAGATAGAGGAAAATATTCAGATCCATATGTGAGAAGCACTTGTTAAGGCTTGCATGAGTTGTTCCTTCTATCTCACCAAAATAGTTATTCCATGTAATTTTCTCACCAATTGTCATAGTATAATCCTAAATTACAAATTATAGCAGATGATTGAAGGAGTATAAAATATTATTTGACAAAGCGAAAATTTATGGTTAAATTATAAAGTTGAAAATAATTAATAGCCACACTCATTTAAAATTATCTTAGAGATCTAAAATTATCCACACAAAACATAGGGTGGAGGCAAACTAGGCCTAGTCTAATATATTACATTTTATAAATTGACTAAATACAAAGTGAAGGTTTGCAAATGAAATTGTCACTATTTGTAAACGTTCTTTTCTTTCAAAAGTGGTTATCCAAAAAATCTATATCCTTTCCCCATTACAAGATGCTTATATGCAAGGTACAAGGTATAACTACAAGGACCATCAATATTAAATTAAGTTTTTAAGGTACCTTTGGCACTATTGTCAAAGGGGGAGATAACTTATATGAGAGAGAAATTAAAAAAAATGGTGTGCATGAAGCAAGGGGGAGAGAATGGAAAAAGAATGATAACATATCCACGCAAGAGAACAATTGAAGGAAGAGATGATACCCCAAGGGGGAGGATGACTTGAAAAATAATGAAAGGTGAATGCACAAAGTATATGTATGAGCAAGATAATGAAGAATGAAGAAATAATAGAATACACTTCAAGATTGAAGATTGGGTTAATGCAATGAAAGAAGAGATTGATCAAATAGAAAAAAAACACCTGGCCACTAGTATCAAGACCCAAAGATAAAAATGTTATTGTTAAAAAAAGAATCTTTAGAAATAATTTGAATGAGAATGGGAATGTGACTAGGAACAAAGTAAGACTAGTTTGCAAAGGATATGCTCATGGTGAGGGCACAACCCAAGACAAAATTAACACAATAGGAAAGGAGAATTTTATTATCAGAAATGATATGCTAGTACATTCATTATAGAAAAAATAGATTCAACTATATGCCCTATGGGCTTACAACATAATATGATTTTGGAGAAAACCCCTTCTCACAGTACCTTCTCCTGAACTCCATAAATATTGCCTTTATAATGGCAGAAATGATCTCAAATAACTTGAATTAGGTTTAGGGTTAGGAATACATTTTAGAATATGTCATTTGGCATCTACTACCAAAGAATAATTATGTAGGAGTATCATGGGTGTAAAATCAATCTTGCATCACCCAAAAATATTTCCTTTTTGTTTCTTAAATAAGAGTTGCCTTAGTACAAAGTTGTTGTTTTGGTAGGATTACTACTTAGTAAATTAGTCATACGAGCATGAAATGTCCTAATTTTAGAGGTGGATGTTTTACTTGGATATATTATCCTACTAGTTGAGGCTCAGTGCCATATCATGAGTATTCATGGATTTATTGTGGATTTTTGATGTATAATTTTGGTATAAAAACTTTAGGCTCACCATTAAAGACTTTAGAGGCTCTGAATGGGATCTGAAATGGGGTCAAATAGAGCTTGCACAAGTTAGGTGTTGCAAATAAGAAGATGAGGACTTTGAAAAGTGGTTATAATAGCCAATCACAACAATGGTTTAAAAATTATGGTCTTTAAGTTGGGCAGACCAAAATTTCCAAAATAAGTGTCAAAAGTATTTCATGCCAAATCTATATGTAATTTTAGAGTTAGTCAGTCTCAAGGGGTCCATTTAATGAATGTTTGTACATTGTCGATGACACCTTTGGGTGATAGTTTGTAGCTTTGTGTTGCAAATTTTTTTAAGGAAGCAACCTGTGTAGGTTTGCATATTGTATTTCAAAATTTTGTAATTCTATATTTGCAGAGATAATAAGAAGCCCTTATTTTTTGTTAGAATATTTAAAATAAATGAGAGGAGGAGTAAATCAGTTATCCAATGTCCAAATGTACCAATTGAACAAGAAAAAACTTTTACTATTTAAGATCTTGGCATTCAATAGCCCGACCTCTGTAGTAAACTTTCAGTAACATTCCACTGTCCTTAATATAAGAGACTTGCACAATGTAAATATGAATAGTAAATCATCACAAATCAAAAGTTTGATACTAGAATTGAATTTGGAAATCCAATTTGGGAAAACCACCAATAACATGTTACCAATATTTTCACTCTTCTAAAATGAGCTTTGTTAGGAACCAATCTTGTTAAAGGTTACAAAATACACTGTTAAATGTGACCTTGTTAAATGATTTAATCACCCTATTAGGAGTGGCCTTATTAGATGGCTTTATAACATTCTATTATAATGACACCTTGATTAAATTATTTACATATGACTGTTAGGTCAACCTTGATTAAACAATTTCAATAGTGATACAATGGTTAGAAAGGAACAACATATTTTGATTTGGCAAATACAAATCACTTTGAAATTATAGATCTTAGTTTAACTCAAATGGTGACCTACTAACTAGCCCTCATTATCATCTCAGTCTTTGATTCACTTGGAAACTCTTCAAACAATCAATCTTCACCTCTTCTCAACTCTTTTCATCCTTCTACTTAAGTTCTCCAATCAATAGCATCAAAAAATTCTCCAACCTTATTAGGTTAGCCTTTGCACCTCCTTAAATAGGTAGTTCTAATCTTTTACTGCTTAAACATCATTGTAGATCCTAGGGTTATGATTAACTTCAACACATACAATGAATCTATCTACCTTATCATTTACCCTCTCCTTTTCTAGAAATGTTTCTTTGAATCCTTGCATAGAAATGCACAAACATGGTTTCCCTTGATTCAAATGTTCCAATTCATCTATTCTTATCTTAAACATAATATATATATATATATATATATATATATATATATATATATATATATATATATATATATTTCAAGAAATCAACTTTTGTTGGAAATGAGAATGAAGTAACTGAGAGGGGGAGGGGGTGAATTAGTTGCTACAAAAACATTTCACAGTCCCTTAGATGTCTAAAAGTTTGATCTATTTTACAGATTACTGAAACTTGATATTGCAGCAAATAATAACAATCATTAAGAACTGATATCAAAACAATTCAGCAAACTCAAACACTAGAGACACCAGATTTAACGTGGAAACCCAATATGGGAAAAACCACCAATGTAACTAGTTACTATTTTTCACTCTTTTGAAGTGAGCCCTGTTAGGAGCCAACCCTGTTAAAGGTTACAAAAACACACTGTTAGGTGTGACCCTATTAGAGGATTTAAACACTCTGTTAGAAGTGGCCTTGCTAGAGGTCTTTAGAACAATTCAACTGAATTGTCACCTTGTTAGAGGATTTGCAAAATGGCTGTTAAACCAACTCTGTTAAGAGATTTGGATTCACTGCTGCAAAGGTTATAAAGCAACAATGAAGTGACCTGAAAAATATGCAACTTATCTTTTGCTGATTACAGATCTCTGTTCGGCTTGATTGGATCCTTACTGATCAAATACAACTTTACAGCTCCTTTAATCCTTCATCAAGATTTGCTCAGTCTCCTCTTATCCAAGTATTTGCTTTTGCATCCTTGCTTTCTCTTGTTCTTCACTTGTTTTTACACCTTTTTTCTCACACTCTTTTACAACTTGAATAACTCTATATATATATATATTTCAGATTATCAAGTCGGCTCAAATAACTTGGAAAACAATTATTCCAACAGTCGGCTGAATTGCAAGATTTAACAAATCCCTTTACTGGCCGACCCAGCATGGTAAAATCTGTTCAAAAATAATTCTTGTGTTAACCGACTTAGCCCGGTTAATACAGAGAATTCTGTGAAATCCTTCAGTCACCGAGTGAACTCGGTAAGCATTGAGTTCCCTGTGATGACCGAGTGAGCTCGGTGAAACTGACTCCACTTTGATGATCGAGTGAGCTCGGTGAAAACTGACTTCTCCATCTTTCCTTCGATGACCGAGTGAGCTCGGTGAAAATTGACTTTTCCATCTTTCCTTTGATGACCGAGTGAGCTCAGTTATCATTGTATGAACTCGGTTAACTGAGATTAAAGACTGATATGACATTTTGTGTGACATCAAGGACAACACTATCCAAAAATCTCTCTCTTTGGCATTGATGGCAACACAACATGTCATAACAGAATGAAAATTTGAAAACAAGATAACAGACTTCTCCCTCTTTCACTAGTCTCCTTCTTTTAAGGAGCTTCATAACAGATTTTTTAAGTCTCATAAATTTCAGAAGGATATGATAGTAAATCTCTCCCTCTTTGACAACACATGCCAAAGACAACAGAAGTAAAGTGAATTGCAATGTACCTATAGTACTGATTCATATGCAATGATTTCTGATTAAACTGCATAGTACTGATTCATATGCAATGATTTCTGATTAAACTGCATCAACAGATAGATCTTCAATCTGGTATGCGTTGATGCATCACTAAAGCTTCCTTTAGTGAACTTCAGATAGGGGAATAACCCCTAACTTACCTCTAAGATATAAAAATGCATCCTTAGACAAGGGCTTTGTGAATATATCAGCAATTTGTTCCTTTGTGTGGACATATTCCAATCTGATCTCCTTGTCTTGCATCAATTCTCTTACAAAATGATATTTGATTGCAATATGCTTGGTCTTGGAATGCATCACTGGATTCTTGGATATATTGATTGCACTTGTATTATCACAGAACATAACAACTGGTTCTTTGATTTCCATCTTCATTCCTTGCAATAGTTGCTTAAACCAAACAATATTAGAACAATTTACTGCTGCAACAACATACTCTGCCTCTGTTGTAGATTGGGATGTAGAATTTTTCTTTTTGCTTGTCCAAGAAACCAATCTCTTTCCAAGAAAGAATGCTCCTCCACTTGTGCTTTTTCTATAATCAAGGTTCCCTTCCCAATCAGCATTAGTAAAAACTTTCAAATCCAAATTACCTTCAAATTTGTACCATAGCCCATACTCTTCAGTTCCTTTCAAATATCTCATTATTCTCTTGATTGCCATCAGATGAGTTTCTCTTGGTTTTGCTGAAAATCTTGCAACAATACCAACTGCGAGAGCAATATCTGGCCTGGTATGAACTACATACTGCAATTTTCCAATCATAGATCTATACAATGTTTGATCTACCTCTTTGGATTCATCATCTTTTGTAAGTTTCAATCCAGTACACATAGGAGTTCCAATAGGTTTACAGTCCTCCATACCAAACTTTTTCAATATCTCCTTGATGTATTTTGACTGAGTGATGAAGATGCCATTCTTATTTTGTTTGATTTGAAGACCAACAAAGAATTTTATCTCACCAAACATAGACATTTCAAACTCCTTGTTCATTTGTTCTGAAAATTCTTTGCAAAGATCATCATGTCCTGTGAAAATAGTATCATCTACAAATATTTCTGCCAAGACAATCTTATTATCTGGACCTTCCTTTATATACAAGCTACTATTATCATTAGCTCTTTGAAAACCAATCTGAATAAGATAATTATGCAATCTTTCATACCATGCTCTAGGAGCTTGTTTCAGACCATACAGTGCCTTGTATAATTTGCAGACCATGTTCCTCTTATCTGGATCAACAAAACCTTTAGGTTGTTCAATGTAAACTTTTTCATCCAGTATTCCATTGAGGAATGCTGACTTGACATCCATCTGATAAACTTTGAATCCTTTGTGAGCAGCATATGCAAGTAAGGTTCTGACTCCTTCCAATCTTGCAATAGGAGCAAAAGTTTCTCCATAATCTATACCTTCTTCTTGTGAGTATCCTTTGCATACCAATCTAGCTTTGTTTCTGGATACCTTACCATCTTCAGTCAACTTGTTTCTGAATACCCACTTGGTTCCAATTATATTCTTGTCTTTAGGCCTGGGTACAAGAGTCCATGTCTTGTTTTTCTCTATCTGTTCTATTTCCTCATTCATTGCGTCAATCCAACTATCATTTGCTAGTGCATCCTTAATACTTCTAGGTTCAAAATCAGCAAGTAAACAAGTATTTTTCAACTTACTTCTTGTTAGGGTTCCTTCAGATTTGTCTCCAATGATCTGATCTGGTGCATGATGTCTTTTGACATATTTTGCTAATACAGGTTCCTTACCTCTTGAATGAATTTCATTTTTATCCTTTTGTACTTCAGATTCTTGCTATTCTGGCTCGATAGATATTGGCTCGGTTGATTCAGACTCGATAGACACTTGCTCGGTAGTGTCTGAAAGTTGCTAAGGCTCGGTTTGAACTATTTGCAACTCGGTTATTGAAGACTCAGGAGTTGAAGATTCTTGAGTGAACGATATACTTGGTATAGTATCTGGTTCAATGTAAACAAATCTCTTGTAGTCTTCAGGTACCTTTTTGCTTTCTTCTTTTGATTTTTTTGCAAACTCCTCAATTTTCACATGTGCACTTTCTATGACCTTTTGAGTGGATAGATTTAAACATCTATATGCTTTGCTTTTGCAAGAATATCCCAAGAATATTTCTTCATCACCTTATACATCAAATTTTCCTTTTCTAGATTCTTTCAAAATATAACATTTGCTTCCAAATACTTTCAGATAACTTACATTGGGTTTGTGGCCATACCATAATTCATAGGGAGTCTTGAATGAGTCCTTTTTCAGCTGTACTCGGTTTAATGTATGAACTGCAGTGCTGATGGCTTCCTTCCAGTATTTGATAGCAATGTTCTTTTCTATCATCAGGGTTCTTGCACAATCCATAATGGATCTGTTTCTTCTTTCAGCTATTCCATTTTGTTATGGAGTTCCTGGTGCTGAAACCTGTCTTTTAATACCTCTTTCAATGCAGAAGTTATTGAATTCATGTGAAATGAATTCACCACCTCTGTCTGACCTTAAACATTTCAGTCTTTTCCCTGTTTCTTTTTCTACTCTTGCCAAATACCATTTGAATTTCTCAAATGCTTCTGATTTATTTCTTAGATACATGACAATCATCATTCTTGAGTAATCATCAACAAAGAGAATGAAAAATTTCTCTCCAGTATAGCTTTCTATTCCAATAGGTCCACATAAATTAGTATGCACAATTTCTAATATATCTTCAGATTGATAGTTTTTACTTTTAAAACTAGTCCTTCCCATTTTACCAATCTGACAGTTCTTGCATAGACCAACCTCAGGTTTCTTAATGTTAGGAATGCCTCTTACTTTCTTGAATTTGCTTATTTTTATCAAATTATCAAAATTCACATGACACAACCTTTTATTCCATAACCAACTCTCTTCAATTTGAGCAATAAAGCATGAGCATTCACCAAGTTCTAGATAGAATAAGTTACTTTTAGTTTGGGTGCCAGATCCTATCAGCTTTCCTTGCTCATTCAACAGTCTTTCCTTTCCATGCATGAATTCCACCTTGAATCCAGTATTGAGTAACTGTGCCACACTTAACAAATTATGTTTGAGACCTTCAACCCAATAGGCATTATTACAAACAAGTTCTTTGGTTAGACAGATTCTTCCTCTTCCTTTTATGAAATGAGGTTCATTATTACCAAACCTTACACTGCCACCATCATAATCTTCAAACTGATCAAACTTAGTTTTATCACCAGTCATATGATGTGAGCAACCAGTGTCTATAATCCATGTATCATTCTTACTTATATGAGAGATAAGAGAAATTTTATCTTCCTCATCATTGTTAGAATCATCTTTAACAACAATATAAACAATTTCATCCTCACTATTATCAGAATCTCCAGAATTTTCAACCATGAAACATGATTTCTTACCTTTGTTCTTGAATGATTTGAAATCTTTCTTGCCATTCCATTTATGATCCTTCTTTTCATCATTATTTTGCTTGTTCGGGCACCTAGCTGCAATATGACCAATTTCTTCACATGAAAAACATATTAGAGGAACTTTACCTTTATATTTTCCTCTTCCTCTGGAGTATTTTCTTGCTAGAACAGCTTCAATTACTTCAAGATCACTGTCTGAGCTTAGATCTGATTCATCTTCACTTTCTGACTGAAGTTTCTTTTTGCTTTTCTCCTTGAGTGAAAGTTTGGCCTCAAATGCTAATTCCATCTTCTTGGAAGCTGGAACATAGTTGTCAAAGTTATCTAGTTCAAATGCAGTTAATCTCCCAACTATGGCCTCAAGATTTATCTGATGATTTTCTTCACATATTCTTTCCTGAATTGCAGACACTTTGATTGCATAAATGGGAAGCAAGGTTCTAAGAACTTTGCTTACAACTGTTTCTCCTTTGATGTCACCACTAGCTGCCCTAATTGCACTTACACATGCTTTAACTCTTTCAACATACTTTGCAATGTTTTCATCCTCTCTCATCTTCATTTGATCAAATTGTCCTCTTAGACTTTCTTCTTTTGCTCTTCTCACATTGTCATCCCCTCCATAGATTTCTTTTAGCTTGTTCCACATGTCAAAGGCAGTTTTGCAGTCCTTAATATCATCAAATTCTTCATAGCTGAGAGCAGATGCTATGTCTATCATCATGTTGTTGTGAGTTTTCTTTTCAGCAATATCATTGACTGACAGTGTGCCAGAAGGTTCTTCATATTTTTGTTCAAGGTATTTCAGTCCAGTATCACCAACAGTAGCCAGATGAAGTTTCATCAGTTCTTGCCATGCTGAGAAGTTATCTCTATTAAGTTTTGGAATTTCTCTTTTGTAAGACATCTTGATCTTTTGCTTAGATCCTTGAAATCTTCTCCTGCAAGTACCAAAAGCTCTGATACCAATTGTTGGAAATGAGAATGAAGTAACTGAGAGGGGGAGGGGGTGAATTAGTTGCTACAAAAACATTTCACAGTCCCTTAGATGTCTAAAAGTTTGATCTATTTTACAGATTACTGAAACTTGATATTGCAGCAAATAATAACAATCATTAAGAACTGATATCAAAACAATTCAGCAAACTCAAACACTAGAGACACCAGATTTAACATGAAAACCCAATATGGGAAAAACCACCAATGTAACTAGTTATTGTTTTTCACTCTTTTGAAGTGAGCCCTATTAGGATCCAACCCTGTTAAAGGTTACAAAAACACACTGTTAGGTGTGACCCTGTTAGAGGATTTAAACACTCTGTTAGAAGTGGCCTTGCTAGAGGTCTTTAGAAAAATTCAACTGAATTGTCACCTTGTTAGAGGATTTGTAAAATGGCTGTTAAACCAACTCTGTTAAGAGATTTGGATTCACTGCTACAAAGGTTATAAAGCAACAATGAAGTGACCTGAAAAATATGCAACTTATCTTTTGTTGATTACAGATCTCTGTTCGGCTTGATTGGATCCTTACTGATCAAATACAACTTTACAACTCCTTTAATCCTTCATCAAGATTCGCTCAGTCTCCTCTTATCCAAGTATTTGCGTTCGCATCCTTGCTTTCTCTTGTTCTTCACTTGTTTTTACACCTTTTTTCTCACACTCTTTTACAACTTGAATAACTCTATATATATATATATATATATATATATATATATATATATATATATATATATATATATATATATATATATTTAAGATTATCAAGTCGACTCAAATAACTTGGAAAACAATTATTCCAACAGTCGACTGAATTGAAAGATTTAACAAATCCCTTTACTGGCCGACCCAACATGGTAAACTCTGTTCAAAAATAATTCCTCTATTAACCGACTGAGCCCGGTTAATACAGAGAATTTTGTGAAATCCTTCAGTTGCCGAGTGAACTCGGTAAGCACTGAGTTCCCTGTGATGACCGAGTGAGCTCAGTGAAATTGACTCCACTTTGATGATCGAGTGAGCTCGATGAAAACTGACTTCTCCATCTTTCCTTCGATGATCGAGTGAGCTCGGTGAAAACTGACTTTTCCATCTTTCCTTTGATGACCAAGTGAGCTCGGTTATGATTGTCTAAACTCGGTTAACTGAGATTAAAGACTGATATGACATTTTGTGTGACATCAAGGACAACACTATCCAACAACTTTGTCAACTGGAAATCACGATTTTTCATAAATTGTTAAAATGTTATCCCTCAGCCAACATTGTGATCTAACACTCGGTCATCATTGAGTTGCTCAGTCATTACTAAATTTCTTTTTCAACACATATATTGATGCTCGGTCAACACTATTTATGCTCAGCACATACTATGGCTCATTTGACACTAGTAAAACTTGACATATATTGAAAGTTCCTTAATCTTATGCTTGGTTTCTTGGTCAATCATGTGTATTTTGTCAATCTTCAATCACTTCTTCAAGGGTTCAATGCAAAAATCTTCTTCTCTTATAACATGATTAACTAATCACTTTATCTTATAACTAATCAAGTGTCTACTGTAGTTTCTTCTCATAACTCAACCTTTACCTCTAGGTTCTTTTGTTATGACCAACTTTGCAAATCCTCTTCATCAATCATATAGATATGGCACTCAAATCAGATAGTAAACTATCTCACCAATAAGGTTTGACATCAATGACAATATAACAATTGTTCCAATTGTATTTTCCAAGAACATCCCTCTTTGGCAAGATGATAAAACCTCTAGTTACCATGCAATCCAAAACATGTACTAAATCAAGAAAACTCCCTCTATGTACAATATCGAATCTTTATTAATATCCTTAGTTTCATTATTTTTCACATCTCTATATCCAACAATATTTTTCTTTTAGTTTTATTCTAATTCTCATCCATGTAGCTTTGATATGCAACACATAAGCTCGCTCTATCATATTAGATTATAAAATCAATTAGATTCTTTTGTATTACATGCAACATCTTTGGTTCTATAAACTTCTTTCTTATTCAATCTATCCCCCTTATTGATTATTAGATGAGTTACTAAATTACATCTTATCCCTCTTTCTTATGGATTTTCTTCCTCTTTCTTATGCTAACTTCTTCACACACCTCTATCTTTGACAATAACTTTGTCAATCTCATGCATCTCTTCATGTACAAATGTTCATGTTAGTACTAAATTCTTCCTTTTTCATTTGTATATGACTAACACAACACTATTCCTTTATTCCTTCACTACTACCTTACGCAACTCCTAAAGTAGTATTGTCTGCATCAACTTGTAAGATATTTTGATCAACCCATTTGATGTAGAGAATCATTTTATCTTAAGCAGCCTTCTAGGGGAATCAACCCCCATTTACCTCTTAGATATTCATGAGAATCCTTAAGTAAAGCTTTAGTGAATATATCATCTATTGGCTTGTTAGTATTCACATACTCCAATCTCACTTCTTTGTCTTCAACTAGCTCTCTCAAGTAATGATACTTGATAGAAATATGCTTAGTCTTTGTGTTCATTACAAGATTCTTTGATATGTTAATAGCGCTAGTGTTATCACACAAATAGATAAAAATTGGATCAGTGATCTCTTTCTTCATACCTTTCAACAATTTCTTGATCCATATGATAGTTGAACAATTCATTGCTACTGCCATATATTCAGCTTAAGCTATTGATTGAGAAATGCATTTCTTCTTCTTTCTTGTCCATGTAACTAGTCTATTTCCTAGAAATAAATCTCCTCCAACTGTAATTTTTTTTCATCAACATTTTGTACCCAATCTAAATTAGTGAACACTTTTAGTTCAAACTTATCATTCTTCTTGTAATACAATCCATTGTCTTTTGTACCTTATAGGAAACTCAGTATCCATTTTATTGCCATTA
This sequence comes from Cupressus sempervirens, assembly GCA_028749045.1. NCBI lineage: Eukaryota > Viridiplantae > Streptophyta > Pinopsida > Cupressales > Cupressaceae > Cupressus > Cupressus sempervirens. The sequence continues at coordinate 284,824,754 of CM053791.1, forward strand.
TGTGATTCTCCTTAGGACTTGTAGAAAATCTTGCAACTATCCCAGCTACTAATACAATATCCACTACTACATTTGGACCCATTTTTGCCATAGCAGGCCATTGCAACTCTCACATCTACCTATTGCCCTAGCAATAGAACCATGAATTGCTTCCTGTTAGAATTTTTTTGTCATAAATTTCAATGACAAGGGCATCCATCATAATCATGATCGTAGACATAGGCATAACTTGTAAGAAGAGAGGGACAAGAGTTCATGTTCACGACATCACAATTGTGACAATAGTCTATCACAATTACGATAGTTAAACTTTGACTCTGACATTGCAATTGTGATGTATTTGTGATAGCTATATTGTAGAAGCAATGATTATCCATTGAGACTAGCCATTGTAATTGTGACGAGTAGTTTAATTATTAAGAAAAAAATTATTTCATGATTTCATAGAAAAAGACACTTGCAAAATAGAAAATTTTTCTATTTCAAAAAGGCAAGAAAAGAAGCCTTTTGAAATAGCAAATTTTGCTATTTCAGAAAGGGCATGAAAATCACTTTCAAAAATAGAAAAAATGGATAACATGAAATTTTAACAACTTTATCATGTTAACCCACTGTGTGAGCTATCTTGGAGCTACTAAAATTTAAAGTGGAGAAATGACATTCTAAATTGCATGAAATAATAGTTCTCCTAATTAATTATAATCAAAATTTTTGTTGCATAATCACATGTTACGATAGAAACTTGAAGGAATCTAAAACAATTTTATTAAACCACATAAACCTTACAAAATCATGCATTGGCATGAGATCAAAAAATATGCATGATAGCCTTTATTCTAAACTGCTTGTAAATTGGTGGAATTGATGATATGAAGATTTAGAATTCCAAATTGAGTAGTGGAAGTGAAGTTAAAACTTCATACCTAAATCCTTCCTTATCAATATCAACTCTTCATTTTTAGAACAAAGGAAATACTATGTAATAGTTAAACAATATAAATTTCATCACACTATAAGTATAAACCTCTATTAAGAGCAATGCTATGTTTATGGTAGTTGTGATGTTTCTAATGATGATGACTATGGCACCTTCAAAAGCACAACTTGTTTAAGATTTCCTTTAATTTTTTGCCTAGGACTAATTCCCTACAAGTAATATGCATATGTGGGAAGACTTCATTCAATTATAAGTACTAAAGAGATAATATGAATTCAATTTTAAAACAATTTAATTATGTATTAGAAAAAGGTACAAATTGTGCATAGGTCAAGTCAAATTAATATAAATAATCATTTTTTTTACCATAACTAGATCCTCTACTTGTTGTACTAATAGGGGATATGTTCAGAGTAATCATGGTGGAAGCTAGTTCTCAAAGAACTTTAATGTTATATAACTTCTGATAAAATGCAAGGTAGTTTACTCTCTTAGTCCTTATCCTCTAAAGGACTTGATCAGACTTTCTCTCATACTATTAGGGTACCATTTAATACCCTAACCTCTATAAGATCTCTATCCTATCCTCTAACTACTCACTGCCTAATTACACCAATGATTTTAGCTTCTTCCTTCACCAAATGCCTTTACATGCTAACTTTCCAACTTCATTTCTTAGTCCTTCCTAATCATTTTCTCAACTATATGGAGTGAAGGGATCATACATGATGTATTTAGACCTTATCTAGGCTCTTGGATAAAATTCCTATAAGTTTTCCTGAAATTCTTTGCATCTACTCCAAAACTGCCAAAACAAGCCTAATAGAATTAACCCTTCTACTTGGGTTTTTATACCTTAACTTTGAATTTCTCGAAAAAAGGTGGCAAAAAAATCATGAATTTGAATACCCTTTTGGAAAACCTAAATGATTTTGTGGGTCTCAAGTCTCCAAGCCATCTGTACAGTTGAAAGCAATTTTTATGCCTATAATCAAGGGTTTTACAAGGAGAATGACAGTGTTGACTAGGGTCTAATCATACCCTAAAAAAAATTTCTTTGAAACTTTCTACCCTATAGCATTATCATTCACCCCTCTCCATTCTTCAAATCATGGTTTGAAGTACCTCTCACATTCAAACCCCCCAAAGCTTCTTCCTAATGTTGTGATTGCCTAACCAAGTGACTGTAACTTGCCTAGGGCATCACATTTAAAATGCTTAACTAACTATCTAGGGCCAAAAAATATATAAAAATTATTTACAATATATCCAATTCCATTCCCATTAAGGTTGTGATGAATCCAAGGTGGGAACTCATGTTGGAGCCATTTTCGCAAAAACTGCCAAACCTGGAACAACACACAGTCTGATTAGATAATATTTTCAAAAGCCAACCTAATGAACTTCTAAAACCTAGTAATCTGAAACAAAAATAACTATAGAAGAATTTTTTTTATTAATCCAAAATAAAAAATTCAAACTTCAATCTATTATTGAGATCATGCAATCTAAAACATGTAAAAATTGTCAAAATTAGGGTAGAATTCATAGTTTTTAATGAAAAAACTTTCCTCTTACAATATCCAACCATTGGAATGGTTCATATCATGGATTTTATAAGTTTTCCAAGAGGTTTTAGATATTTATGGAAACCATCAACCTCAAAACCATTGCATGTGCAATTCTTGCTCAAATGTTAAGCAACTTTTTAAAGTTGTTGAAAACTTTTTCATTTTTGCAAAATTTAAACATCTATCACTCAGAGCCTTCCAAGTAGGTCTAACATGGTCCATTAATGATGTCTAGGAATGATCTAGCCTTTAGAGCATCATTCCATAGGTTTTTGACCACTTTTCCCTATTTGACAACTTTGTCAATATTTAACATCTTTCGTCTTCCTTGCGTCAAATGATATGTAGGATCTCCAATCCATGTAATGGTATGTAAATATTCATGAAGTTCAAGATAGGTTAAAAACCATAGCTTCCTCATGTTGAACCATAACCCCTAACACAAGCAACATTAAATAAGAAAACCAAAACCACCTAGAATGGAAGCTTCACCTAGGAACAAACTCAAACATGAACTTGAAAGGTCCAAAGTCACACTCCTTACTTGGCTAGAGTTAATACATGCCAAAATTAAAACTATCAATCTAAACAAGTAACTTTGACTAGGTGCTCCTAAACCATACTTCCTCAAACAAAAAGAAGTTAATCCATTCTTGGATTGATCAAGTGGAAGTTAATGCTTAACCTCTTGAAGTCTATTTCTTTTATCCAATTAGTGTTAGGATCATCATTTCCAAACCATTGATTAGGTGTTCCATGTAGTCCTTATTCCTAGTCTTTTTGTAGACCCTTGAATTTAGGATCTCATTTTCTATCAGAGGTGGAGTAGGAGTGAGATTTAGATTTGCTATATCTTGTGTAACCTCTTGAAGGTTTTGATCAGAATCTTGAACAAGTTGTTTGTATAAAATTAAATTTGTAGCATTGAAAATGGGTGACAACCCTATGTCTTTAGGGAGCTCCACTTTATAGGCATTATTACCATACTTTGCAAGTATTTTACAAGGACCTATTCTCCTCATTTGGAGCTTGTGTGGAATCCCTTTCTACAACCTTTCTTTGTTTAGGTACAACATCATAAGATCCCCTATTTGATATTGAACATCCTATTTTGCTACATCCACCTTTTGCTTTAGTTTGTTAAGTTTTTTGTCTTCCTTACACTTTCATGGACATCACTCATGGCTTGGGTAAATTCCTCAACATAACCACTACCTTGTAATCCATCCATCAACTCTTATAACTCAAATATCCCTCTAGGATGTAAACCATTAACAATTTCAAAAGGACTCTTAGGTCAGTTGATCTATTCATTGTGTTATTGTAACCATATTCATCCTACCCAATGAGTTAGTTCCATGTTTGACCATAATCCCTTGTGATATATCTCAACAATTTGCAAGAATCCTATTTATCATCCATGTTTGGCCATCTGTCTGTGGTTGATAGGCAGATCCAAAAGATAGTTTCAATAATTTTCCATAGTGTCTTCCAAAAGTGGCTCATAAATTTGGTGTTCCTTTTTGAAACAATGCTCATAGGTAGTCCATGGATCCTAAACACCTCTCTAAAAAAAAGTGAGTAATTTGAAAAGCATCATGTATGGTCTTACAAGAGATGGATAGGGCCATCTTACTAAATCTATCAATAATCACATAAATATTATCAAAACCTTTCCTTCTCTTTGGTAAGTGAGCTACAAAATCCATAGAGGTGTACTCCTTGTTGGAAGATTGGCAAGATTGTTGGAAGATTGGTTTGATGATATGTTACATTCATGAATGAGTTTATCATTGATGTCAACATAGCATGTTTGATGTCTTTTGTGATATCTAATAGAAGAACAACAAAAATATTAAGTTGATATAGATGACTAGTTGAGCATGATAACTACCTGAGGTTATGGGAGATACTTTGGAGTATTCGGTATATGTAGTTAACACTAGAAATAGAAAGGATAAGTCTAAAAAAAGTTATATAAGTTTTGGTGATGTCTATTATGAGATAGAGTTTATAGAGGCATGTTCTGGTAAACTTATTAGCAGAATTGATATCTTGAGGATCAAGGTTGAGGACATGAAGATGACATGTTGATGATGACATGGCTAAGATCTCTCATCATAATATTGCGTGTATGGAGAGTTATTCAATTTGCAATGTGAAAGATTAAGGTTATCACTAAGTGTAACGTGTTCTTAGTGAGGTCTTATAATAGTTAATTGAGAAGGACTAACAACCAACTTAAGAATTGTTTTATGGACTCAGTATAAAGGAAGGACATTTCCCTTTATCATAAATCATGTGGATATGGATGAATGTGAATTGTGAATGTTTAGAAAGCAATAGAGAGTGTGGAATGTGAAGTTGAGAAGAGTAGTGCGGAAGTGAAGGAAACTTCATTGCTGAAGTTTTGTTGAGTGATCCGAGGTTTGGTATTTGGATCTGAGGTTTGTGACCTAGTCTACAAGGTTTAATAGTGATTGGTCTGGCTGAAAAGATAGAGGAAAGGATAGATGAAAGAAGAAGATACCAGTAAATTAATTGTTTGAGTAGTGAGCTCTTCTTGTAGTTGAAATTACATGTTTGTGCAGTGGGCTCTTCTTGCATACATTATAACACAACTCCTAGTAGGGTTGGAATCTCCTAATAAGGATTCAAAGTCTCCTAATAGGGACTCATTGTACTAAATGTTGTAACAAAATCCTAATAGGGTCTATCCTCAAACAAACAATATTTATATTAGTACATCATCTTGTGGGCATCATTCCCACTGAGGTTTTCCCTCCGATCAAGGGTTTCCCTAGTCAATATATCTAGTGTAATTGTCTATGTGCATCTTATTATGGTTTTTTTTCACTTTGGTTAAATGGTTAAGTTTGTTTAAAGAAGATAAGTGTTTTAATTATTGGATAACTAATTCACCCCCCAACCGCCCAATTATCTTGGCGCACTATTATTTCTAACAATTTGTATCAAAGCATAAGGTCCTTGAAGAAAAATTTTAACAACTTTGGGAAATCCATGGAAAACATATTCAGAGAAGATAGTCCTACATCTGACAATGAAAATTTTGACACAAAAATTATGGAAATTCTTGGTGAGTTATCATATTTGTGTAAAGAGTAGAATATTGAGCTTACAAATCTAGAATCCTTTCGCTGTATACAAAGGAACAATAGCACAAGTGAAGATAGATCTAGAGAAGAAAATGACATAAAGATAAAGCAAGGTATTGATATACTTACAAAGAGAGAACTTGAAGGTATAAATTTTTTTGTTTGTTGGACATGTAAAGAGTTTGGTCATTTTTCAAGTAAATATCCTAAGAGATTAAGAAAAGCTAGGAAGAATCTACTTTTTGATAAAGTTGAAGAGTTTAGAGAAAGTATGGAAAGATCCTTGAAAGACTATGTTAATGAGTCTAGATGTGTTAATCAAAAGCATGTATTAGAAGAAAAAATTTTAGTGACTATTATGGACAGTGAAAATATGAGAATTGATAAGAAATTTAGAGTACAAGAGAAAATAGTTGATTCCAATTTAGATGATGATGTTGTTACTAAACCAAGGAATGATGAGGTAGTTTTTGAGACTAACAATGATTTGCAAAATGAAGGAGAGCAAAGGAAGGAACAAAGCTCAAAATATTTAGTAGAGCCAAGAGTTGAGATAACAACTCCTACTTCAAGAAAGAACATGATAAATAATCACCCATCCAAACAGATCATCAGAAGAAAAGAAAAAGGTGTGATGACAAGAAGTAGAGTGAATGAAGAGCTATTCTTGATATCTCATGTTGAGCTGAAGAACGGAGATGAAGCATGGAAAGATGATTATTGGAAGCAAGATATGAAAGAGAAATTAGATCAGATTGTAAAGAATGAGACATGGGAATTGGTCCCCAAACCAGTAGATAAGAATGTGATAGGAACTAAATGGGTATTCAAGAACAAAATAATTGAGTAGTGAGAAGTTGTAAGAAACAAAGCAAGAGGAAATAGATTATGAGGAGACTTATGCTCCAATGGATAGAATAGATGCTATAAGATTATTCTTAGCCTATGAAACAAAAAAGAAATTAAAAGTATAGTAGATGGATGTCAAGTCAACATTTCTGAATGGAGAACTAGAAGAAGAGGTATGTATACACTAAATAGCTCGAAGAGTGTCCTTTGACAGATGAAAATGACATAGTATGAAAATAAGGAAAGCATTGTATGGATTGAAGCAAGCAACCAAAAATTGGTATGCAAGGTTGGACAAGCATTTGACAAAGCTTAGATATAGCAAAGGTATGGAAGACAGTAATCTATACTAGAAAGAAATTGATGATGGTTTGATGATTTTGGTAATATTTGTTGATGACATTATATTTGGAGGTAATGATGAATAAACTAAGAAGTTTGCAGAAGAAATGAATAAATAGTTTGAAATGAGTATAATAGGAGAGATGAAATATATCCTAGGATTGCAGACAGTACAGAATAAAGAAGGAATATTTATTTCTTAGACTAAATACTTGAAGGATTTTCTAAAAAAGTTTAGTTTGGAAACATGTAAACCTATTGGAACACCAACGGTAACTAGACACAAGTTATCTACTAAGAATGAAATACCTACTATTGAACAGAAGAAGTATGGATCTATGATTAGAGGATTTCAATATCTGACTCACACAAGGCTGAGTATAGCAAATGTAGTTGGAATTGTTGCAAGATTCCAAGCTGATCCTAGAGAAGTACATTATGTAGTAGTGAAAAGGATATGTATATATTTGAAAGAAACTTTAGAATTTGGATTATAGTATGATAGATCTAATGGTTTTACTCTAAGTGCATATACTGATATAGATTGGGTAGGTAATATGGATGGTAGAAAGAGCACCAGTGGAGGAGCTTTCTTTGTTGGAGGAAGATTGGTTTCTTGGTTAATCAAGAAACAAGATTGTACATCTCAAAGTACATTAGAAGCAGAGTATGTTACTGCAACAAATAATTACAATCAAGTAATTTGGATGAAGCAAATGCTGAAGGATATAAGGATAGAAATCAATGAACTTGTTGTTATACATTGTGACAACACAAGCATGGTAAATATGTGTAAGAATCTAGTATTAAATTCAAGGATGAAGCACATTTCTATTAACTATCATATGTGATATATTCACAAAGCTTCTTCCCAAAGAGACTTTTGAGTATTTGTGAGGTATACTTGGGGTTATGCCCCTTCATACATTAGAGTAAGAAGATGCAAGAGTGCATCAGTCTAGGGTAACATAGCACCATTTCTTGTCTAGACTCAATGTTGATGCTTCCTGTATGGGGGAGCATCTATGATGGATAGAGTCATCTAAGACTCTTTTTGTGAATAGGTACTTTCGACAATCGAGCTAGTAAGTATCAATAGTTATAGAGTTTGATGTAGAGACATTGGTTGCAAAAACCTTTGACATTGAAGTCAATGGGAGAGAGATTGGAATGAAAAACATTATGCTTAGAAAATGTTTAGCATGAGTATGGGGGAGAGTTTGGTATGAATTTGTAATAACAGTTTGGTATAGAGCACATCAAGGTATATTAATGAAGGAGTATGATTGATGAAAAGGATTTAAAGACTATCTATCTTTTGTTGGTATTCTTGGAGCTATATATTTTTCATCTATGTTTCCATCAATGCCAAAGGGAGAGATTGTTGGAATATTGGAAAGATTTTTGGAAGATTGGCAAGATTTTTGCAAGATTGGTTTGATGATATGTTACATTCATTACTAAATTTTCCATTGATGTCAACATAGCATGTTTGATATCTTCTGTGGTATCTGATAGAAGAATAGTGAAAAGATTAAGTTGGTACGGATGGCTTGTTGAGCATGATAACCACTTGAGGTTATGGGAGATACTTTGGAGTATTTGGTATATTCAATTAACATCGGAAGAAGAAAGGATAAGTCTAAAAGAAGCTATGTAAGTTTTGGTGATTCCAAGATAGAGTTTAAAGAGGCATGTTTTGGTAAACTTGTTAGCAGATTTGATATCTTGAGGGTCAAGGTTGAGGACATGAAGAAGACATGTTGAGGATGACATGGTTAAGCTTGCTCATCATAATATTTCATGTATGGAAAGTTATTCAAGTTGAAAAGTAGAATATTAAGGTTATCACTAAGTGTAATGTGTTCTTAGTAAGGTTCTATAACAATTAATTGAGAAGGACTAACAATTGACTTAAGAATTGTTTTATGGACTTGGTATAAAGGAAGGAAATTTTCCTTTATCATGACATATGTGGATATGGATGAATACAGATTATGAATGTTTGGAAAGAAGCAGAGAGTGTGGAATGTGAAGTTGAGTAGAGTAGTGAAGAAGTGAAGGAGACTTCATTACTGAGGTTTTGCTGAGTGATCCAAGGTTTGGTATTTGGATCTGAGGTTTGTGACCTAGTCTACAAGGTCTAACAATGATTATTTTGGTTGATAGGATAGAGGAAAGAATAAGATACCATTAAATTACTTGTTTGAGTAGTAAGCTCTTCTTGTAGTTGAAATTACATATTTGGGTAGTGGGCTTGATGTAGGCAAAGGGATGAATAACTAGGGCCAAAGGCTCACCCAGCTATCCAAACCACCCTACAAGAGTTAACACAACAGAAGCAAACACAAGGAACAACAACCAAAGGAGGAAGAAGAAAGAAATAATTTTATTGATTCATCAAAACATCTTCATACATACCTAGTGGTAAGGCCTTCTAGGTTATGACCAATTACAAATACATTCAGATTCAAAGATTCAACTACAAATTCACACTTTCAGTTCTGCTCTCTAGAATTCCTCTTCCCAAAGACTTGCCTAACTCTAAGCCTAAACACTCTATATATACTTGCCAAAATGACTTATAGATTATTCTAGAACATTACATAAGAGGAAGGCTAACCCAACAATGGTCTAGACACATCCCAAGAAAATATCTTAACATAAGTGTCACAATTGAAATAAATCCTACAAGTCAACTCATAGAAATCACATCCAAATGTTGATACTCAATATTCACTAGGTAACTTATCACATGAAGAGTCACTCAACATATATTGGGTAACTTGGAACATGAAGGAATTTTTACAATTGCTAGGCGCATGAAGGAATTGCTACAATAACTCATTGCATGAAGGAGTTGCTAGGCACATGAAGGAATTGCTAAGAACATGAAGGAATTGCTATAGTAACTAGGCACATGAAAGAATTGCTAGGCATGAACTTGTAGAATGAACAAAAATGAGCAGGATAACAAGGTAACTTAGGATGCTCTTGCTTTAGACAATCGAGGTTGAAAGAAATGATTGTCCTGAATCATTGAGATGTCACAACTTGAGCTGAATCCAACTCAAATTGATAAATCTATGAAGCATCTTCAATAGGTCTATTCTTCCACTTCACCAAATATTCATAGTAATCTTTTCCTCTTGTGCTCTTACCAACTCTCTGATCCAATATTTGTTCAACTTCTTCAATTTGTTTCTTAGGATAATCATCTGATACAACAACTTCATCCTCTAGCTCATGATACTTATACAAATAAAAAATATTGAATATAAGAGTTATATCCATGTCATTAGGTAACCCAACTTCATAAGCATTATCACTGTCAAACTTCTTTTAGATCTTACAAGGTCTAAATTTCTTCATCTTCAGCTTACTGTATGTTCCAACTAGGAATCTTCCTTTCTTTAGATGAACCATCACCTCATCACCAACTAAAAAATCATGGTGGCTTCTAGATTGATCAGCATTCTCCTTATACTTATGATTACTTTGTTCCAACCTCAACTTCACTTCCTTATGAAAATACTCCATAAAACAAACAAATTCTTCTTATGCATCGCTTCTCTTTTCTTCACTAGCAACATCCTCTCAAATCTGATATACCTCTAGGATGTATTCTAGTAACAATCTCAAAAGGTGTCTTCCCTGTACTCCTATTCACAAAATTGTTATATGTAAATTTAGCTTGTGCCAATAACATCTCCCAATTACTTGACTTATTCCCAACTAAACATCTCAACAAATTACCCAAGCTTCTATTCACAACCTTTGTCTGTCCATCTATCTGTGGATGGAATGTAGAACTAAAATTTAGCTCAATACCCATCTTCTTCCAGAAAGTCTTCCAAAAATAACCAACAAACTTACTATCTCTATCATAAATAATACTTCTTGGTAATCCATGCAATCTCACAATCTCTTTAAAGAAAAGTTTAGCAACATACTCAACATCTGATGTCTTCTTACATGGTATGAAATGAGCCATCTTAGAAAATTTTTCCACTACAATGAATATAGAATAATACCCCTTCACTATCTTACGAAATCCAAGAATAAAATCCATACTAATGTCAATCCAAGGTTTCTCAAGAATAGTAATAGGTGTATACAAACAAGTATTTTGACTCACCCCTTTTGCAACTTGACAAACTCCACAACTCTTTACAAATTTCTGAACATCCTTATACATTTGTAGCCAATAATACTTCTCTTTCAGAAAACTCAATGTCTTATCAACTCCAAAATGTCCAGCTAATCCACCACTATGATTTCCTTAATCAGATTCAACCTCATAGAATTTTTAGGAATACAAAACTAAATACCTTCTTAAATGAAATACTCATCATACTTACTTATGTGATCTGTTAAATTTGGTGCTTTGCAGTCTCTCCATGCCTCAAAAAGTCAATATTAGCATCATACATCTCTTTCATTTCATCAAAACCAAGAACTTCAACCTTCATTTCAGTCAACAAAGAATGTCTTCTACTCAATGCATTAGCAACTCTATTAGTAACTCCACTGTTATGCTTGATCACAAATATAAAACTCTACAAGTACTCAACCCACTTCATATGTCTTTGATTCAATTTATGTTGACTTCCCAAGTATTGTAAAGCTTTATGATCAATATACAATAAAAACTCTTTACGAATCAAATAATGTCTCCACTTCTTCAATGCTTGGACAATAGCATAAGATTCTACATCATACACAAATTTTTTAGCATCATTCAACTTTTCACTAAAGAAAGTAATAGGTTTACCTTCTTAACTTAATACAGCTCCTATTGCATTACCACTTGCATCACATTCAACTTGAAATACTTTGTTAAAATTGAGTAAAGCCATTACAAGTAATTTAATAACCTTTTCTTTCAAAGTCTCAAAACTCTTATCAACTCCATGTGTTGACTTGAAGCCCTTTTTATCTCCCCTCATTGTCTCAGTCATATCATTACAAATAGAACTAAAATTCTTTATAAAATTTCTATAAAAACTAGCCAAACCATGAAATGATCTTACCTCACCCACATTCTTAGGTGTAGGCCTTTCCAAAATTACTTTAACCTTCTCACGATCCATCTTCAAAGCATCAGCTAAAATCACAAATCCTAAATACATAATTTCCTCTTGCATGAAAGAACACTTTTTCAGATTAATCAACAACTTTTCCTCTTTCAACCTCTGCAATACTTGTCTAATATGCTCAAGATGTTCTTCCTTAGTCTTGCTGAATATCAAAATATCATCTAGATAAACAATCACAAACTTACCCAAGAATCTTTTCAAAACTTCATTCGTCAACCTCATGAAAGTACTAAGTGCATTAGTCAAACCAAAAGGCATAACCAACCATTCATACAAACCATCTTTTGTCTTGAAAGTAGTCTTCCATTCATCACCTTCTCTGATTCTAATATGATGATAGCCACTCTTTAAATCAATTTTGGTAAAATACTTTTCTCCACTCAAACAATCCATTATGTCATCCATCCTTGGCATAGGAAACCTATATTTCACTATTATCTTGTTAATAGCTTTGGAATCAGTACACATTCTCCATTCTCCATTCTTTTTAGGTACTAATGTAGTAGGTACAACACATGGACTTAAGCTTTCTCTGATCAAACCTTTCTACAACAACTCATGCACTTGTCTGTTAAGTTCTTCATTCTTTGTAGTTGTCAATCTATATGGTGTTTTGTTTGGAAAACTAGCTCTAGGAATTAGATCCATACAATGACTTATACTTCTTACTAGAGGTAAACCATCAAGAATATCATCAGCAACAATATCTTTGTACTCATTAAGTAATTTTGTAATTTTTTTTGTCACTTTGTCATTACGAACTTTTTCTACTTGATCATTACTACCAACACTCGGTACTCTAGGAACTATGGAAAAAAAAACTTGATTCTTCTTCACTTCCTTTTCAAATTGAATCACATTAACCATGCAAACTTTTATTGTAGTGCAACTAACTTCATTTGGACTTTCAATCAAAGGCAACAATGTTTGTTTCTTCCCATTTACCTAAAGAGTATATTGATTAAATCTTCTATCATGTACAAAATATCTATCATATTACCAAGGTCTACCCAACAAAATATGACAACAATCCATGAGCATAATATCACACAAAACTTCATCAAAGTAATGTCCAATTTTGAACTTCACAAGGCATTGCTCACTTACAAATATCTCATGCTCATCTTTGATCCATGAAACATGATAAGGTTTGGGATGTTTTAGCCTCTACAACTACAACTTGGTAACCAACTCTTTTGATGCTAGATTTGTAGAACTCCCACTACCAATGATCACTTTACAACATTTTCCAGCCATCTTACATCTTGTCTTGAAAAGACTTCTCCTTAAAATAGGTTCCTCATCACTTCCCTTATTACATAATATTCTTCTCACCATAAAATTTTCTTTAGCCTTAGGTCCACTTGGTGAACCCTCATCATCTCCTTGAATCATAGCATTTTTGTTACCTTGCCCACTTTCAGAAGATCTACATTCAAAAGATCTATGTCCCTTTTTACCACATCTAAAACAATTACCATGAAATCCACCTCTAGAATAGGAATTACCTCTTTCTTGGTAAGAATCAGTACCTCCTCAGTAAGAATTTCCACTTTTCCATTTGGTCTTTCCTTTTTCATCATTCTTCCATTCAAATTTTCCTTTATCTTGCACAAAACTTTTAGATCTGCTATCTTCACCATAAGATCTACCTATGCCTCTTTGGAATCTATCACCTTTACCTCTTTGTCTTTGTTCATGCTTCTTTGTTAAGATCTCCTCAACTTTCAAGGTATATTGATATGCTTCTTCTACACTTTCTAACTTCACAAAACTTATTTCATCTTGTATTCCATATATCAATCCATTAATGTACCTTGCAATTTTCTCAACATCATCATCCACATTCTAGATCTGATGTCCAATCTATAGAATTCCTATGTATATTCTTTCATAGTCATGTCCTTTTGTTTCAAATCTTGCATCTTTCTTAACAAGATAACTTGGTAATCAATAGGGAGGAATTTTTTCTTTACCTTGTTCACCATCTTTGGTCAAGTTCTGATCTTCTCCTTTCCTCTCCTTTTTCTATCAGTTTGTAAGTGCTCCCACCATAGTGATGCATGACCTTTTAACCTAGTGACTGCAATCTTCACCTTTCTATTATTAGGAGTTTTTTCACACTCAAAGAAATTTTCCATATCAAAGATCCAATCCAACACAACATTGGTATCCAATTTTCCATCATAAGGAACAACTTCTACATTAGGTTTTGAATTTTCCCTAGACAATACTCACAATAATCTTTCCTCATCTTGATCTTCTTCAATTTTTGGATTATGGTTTGGTGCTGCTGCTTCATCATCACTTATATCATCAAGATGTTCTATTCTCCTCTGGACTATCTCCACAAAAACTAATCTAGCTACAATTTGTCTCAATTGATCCAATATAGCATCATTGGAATTTTTTCTACCACAAACCATCTTTAAAAATTAGGTTCCTACAAGATCATAACCCTCTACAAGTTATAGGTCAAATCCACAGATCTATAATCTTACAACCAAATCTAAATCAGGGTTCTACATGATCCAATCTCCACAAGGATGAACCTCAAGCTCTGATACCAACTGACATAGGCAAAGGGATGAATAAGTATGGCCAAAGGCTTACCCAACTATCCAAACCACCCTACAAGAGTTAACACAACAGAAGAAAATACAATGAACAACAACCAAAGGAGGAAGAAGAGAGAAATAATTTTATTGATTCATCAAAACATCTTCATACATGCCCATCTATAAGGCCTTCTAGGTTACGACCAATTATAAATACATTCACATTCAAAGATCCAACTACAAATTTACACTTTCAATTATGCTCTCCGAAATTCGTCTTCTCAAAAACTTGCCTAGCTCTAAGCCTAAACACTCTATATATCCTTGCCAAAATGGTTTATATATTATTCTAGAATATTAAATAAGAGGAAGGCCAACCCAACAATGGTTTGGACACATCCCAAGAAAAAATCTTAACATAAATGTTGCAATTGAAATAAATCTCACAAGTTGGCTTGTAGAAATCACGTCCAAATGCTGACACTCAACATTTAGTGGGTAACTTGGCACATGTAGAGTCACTCGGCACATGAAGGAATTGCTAGGCACATAATAGCATTGCTATAGTAACTCAACACATGAAGGAGTTGCTAGGCACATGAAGGAATTGCTAGGTACATAAAGTAATTGCTATAGTAATTCGGCACATGAAGGAATTGCTAGGCACATGAAAGAATTACTATAGTAACTAGGCACATAAAGGAATTGCTAGGAACCAACTTGTAGAGTGAACAAAAATGAGAAAGATAAAAAGGCAACCTAGGATGCTCCTACATCAAGGCTCTTCTTGCATACATTATACCACAACTCCTAACAGGGATTCAAAGTGTCCTAACAGGGACTTATTGTACTAAATGTTGTAACAAACTCCTAATAGGGTCTATCTTCTAACAAGGAATATTTATATTAGTACATCATCTTGTGGGCATTATTCCTACTGGGGTTTTTCCTCTAATCAAGGATTTCCCTAGTCAACATATCTGGTGTAATTGTTTATGTGCATGTTATTATGGTTGCTATTTACTTTGGTTAAATGACAAGTTTGTTTAAAGAAGATAAGTGTTTTAATTATTGGATAACTGATTCACACCCCTCCACAGTTATCCTACTAGACTATTTTTTCTAACACTCCCATGGTCTACTAGGAATTAGATGTGGTTGGTAAAGACCATCAATAGTGGATGTGCCCTTTTTCTTTTGATACGCTATAAAAATTTCCATATACTGTCTAATATCTCGTCATCCTAAGCCAAAAATAGAACCTAGTGACTAACTCTTGAGACTTATTGACTCCAAAATAACCACTAAGTTCCCCATTATTCTTTTCTTGGATTAAATTTTCCCTCATTAACCCTCTAGGAACACAAAGTTGACTTATGTTAAATAAAGAATCATTATGCAATGTATAATCAGAAAACTCACCATTAAATTTCTTTTTGAACTCCTTGCATACCTTCTAGATTTGAGAAAAATCTTCATCATCAGAATATAGATCTTTGAAGCTTTCAATGCCTATGATTTTTAGTTGAATCTCTTGGACTATGAGGATTCTCCTACTCAATGCATCAGATACCTTATTTTGTAACTCCTTCTTATGCTTGATGGTAAATGTGTAGGCTTGTAGGTATTCTACCCATTTCATATGCTTGCTGCTAAGTTTTTCTTCGGAGTTAAGGAAACTAAGGGCTTGATTTTTTGAGTATACACAAATTCCTTTGGAAGCAAATATTTCCTCCACTTCCTTAGAGCTTGGACTAGCACATACAACTCTATGTCATAATAATATTACTTCCTCTTTTCATCATTGAGTTTCTCACTATGAAAAGCCATTGGCCTTCCTTCTTGACTTAGAATAGCCCCAATAGTCGCATTACTAGCATCACACTCCACTTGGAAAAGTTTCTCAAAACTAGGAAGCACTAGAGTAGGCAGTTCCACTATCTTCTTTTTGAGTGTCTCAAAACCATGATCAACTTGTGGGGTCCAATAGAAATTTGTCTTCGTTCCTCCCTTGATTCTATCTAACATAGGAGGACATATGCCACTAGAATGTCTGATAAACTTTCTATAATACTATGCCAAACCATGGAAGCTTGATTTGATGTAGTCTTGGGAGTAGGCCAACTTAGAAGAACATCCACCTTGTCTTGATCCATTTTGAGGTTACCATAAGACAAAATTGTAATAACCCAAAATTGGCTTATTGCCACGATCACCAATTCTGGTATATTTTTGATCGATTCTAAAGTCCTATGTCACTAGCCAATTCTTATTCTACTACTTGCTATTTGACTTAATTGTCAAATGCAAAAAACCTAAATCCGCATTCATCATACTCTTTATTTAATTCCTATAGTATTGACTCATATTAGTCACATTAAACCTACTAATTACAATTTAATTTAATTTAAAGTATTTACACTTTAATTAAATTAAATTATGTCCTAAGGCTAATGTACTATAGAATTAAATTTATTTAATTTAATAAATATGCCTATTTTAATTAATTAAATGAAATTATTTAATTAAATGGAGAAACTTACTCCTAATTAATTAAACAAAGTTATTTAATTAAATGGGAAGTTATTCCTAATTAATTAAATGAAGTTATTTAATTAAACAAGAAAAGTGTCTCTAATTAATTAAATAGAGTTATTTAATTAAATGAAAAAGGTAATTATGAGAGCATATCTCATTTTATTAAATTAAATATCTCACCAAAATTTCTCTTTAGTTCAAAAAAGGAAATTCCGAGTTCACTGCTGATCAAATTAGAAGTGACCTAGATCACTTGCTTTTACACTAAAGTCTATATGAGTTAGTTAACTCCCTTTAATTTGGGAATCTTCCACTTTAACTAAACCTCACCTTTAATCCTGACCGTTGATTGAAATCGATCTCAACCGTTGATGGATTCTAGGAAAGTCTATTTAATTGACCCCCATCTCTTCATTTTCAAGGAGGAATTGGAATTTGCATCAAATTGCTGTTGAAATTCATACTCACATTTTCTCACATTTTTGCATACATCTTAAATTCTTAGTTTAAATTCATTTAGCTTAATATGCATAGTTTAATCTAGTTTTGTTTCAATTTTTCCTAGATTAGAATGCATTTCTCATTCTAGATTAATCTGCATAATCATATAGATTAATTTCATTCTTAAATCCTTCATTCTTAGAGGGTCTGGTTGCTTAACACCTCAAATATGAGGATATCAAACAAGCAAAATTCCTTTAGATAGAAGGCAACAGGTCACCTTTTCGGCTGATTTTGGGATGAACAATCCAATGTTCATTCTAGGATGAATCCGCAAATAAGGACCATGCCTTCTCTACCAATTTTTCTTTCTATGGATAAAGCGTGTTTTTTATCGAGTCATCAACAAAGTCTAAACCAGTTACAACAAACAAAGGTCAAGACTCCCTTATCCTGTCGAGTTGCTTTGTCCTTGGCAGGACTATTTTCAACTACTGCTTGCTTCCCACTATCTTGCTAAACACTTTACCTGGATTGAAAACTTTGTCCAAATGTCTTACTTGGTCAACCTTGTTGCCTGTCCAATATGATTTGTCTGATAAATTTGTCTACTTTGTCTAAAAAGTCCAAAAATCTTGTCAAATTTAGTCATTGTTCTAAAACTAGTTTTCCTTCTCGTGCGAAAACTTTTTTAGTCTTGCATGAAATCATTTGGTCATCGTGCAAAATTATTTTGTCCTTGCGTGAAATTAAACTGCTATCATGAGTCTTCATGTAACCCTTTGAACTTCTTCATGTGAAATTAAACCACTGTCACTGATTTTTATGTGATTCAGAAAACTTCTTTGCATGACTCAGAAAACTTCTTCGCATGACTCAGAAAACTTCTTCGTGTGACCTGTAAAGGTTTTTGCACGAGATCTTGTATTAGCATTACCACTTTTGGTCTGTTTTAGCTATCTGCTACCTGCATGCTACCCTTTTCTGCATCCGTTTGTCACTTTTTGTCTGCAAACAGTCCCAAAACAGTGGCACTTTCCTTTGTTAAGGGCTTGTATCTTGCACTTTGACTAGTCTCGTCTCATAAGTTATTTTTTGGTCCTCGTCTTAATGCTTGTAATACTGTGTCACATTGGTTATAATCTCTGGCTGTTCTAGCCTTTAAATCAGACCATTTGTGCCTTAGTGAATAGCATTCTTACTATTATCTTGTCATTTTTGAGACTTAGTCTTAGTGTAGTCCTTGTCCAGGTTATAGCTTCTTATCATTGTCAATGACTGTTGCAACCAGAAGTGGCAACATGTTTTATCCCCACAACCTTATATGTGGTTGTGCTAGGGGTCATAATCATGGTAGAGGTTGCTTACCTTTTGTTACGCAATCTGTATCTAGTTTGGTTAGTAAGACATCTTCACGATCTCCCTCACCTACTAGGGCATCTCAAGTTGAGCAAACATTCTCCATAAATTTGTAAAAAATTAGGAATCCTTTGTACTAAGAGGATACTGAGACAAGTAGAGGTCCTAAATTACCAAACACGATGTTTGATCCTTTTTACAGAGGATCTTTTGAAACACAACACACTAAAACTGAACACGTTCCTATAATGACTAATCTTGAACCTAAACATGGTAGTTATAGTCGACATCAAGAACTACCAAGGAATGACAAAGAAAAAGAGAAAGACTATGACACCGATGAGGAATAGGAAGAGGTGGAAATAATCCCTGAACACATAGCAAAATGTCGAAGAGACAAAAACTTCCAAAAGGTCATGGGAATCCTATTAACCAAAGAGAATGAAAAATACTTTCTCAAACTTGCCCAAGAGGGAGAAAAGTTACCTCTCATTTCAATGTGGAAACCATTGTCACACTTGAAGAAGAAACTAAGACCTCTAATTTCCAAAAACAATTGAAAATTATGCAAGACCAATTGGCTCAAATGATGCATGAGAAAGAGAAACCCATAAAGACATACACATTGGACACTCTTTGTTCATTTCCATTTGACAAAAGCATAAACATGCTGCCTTTCCCACGAGGCATAGAACTACCCAAATATGACAAGTACTTTGGTACTATTGATTGCCAATATCACTTGCAAGAATTTGGTTCTTTGTCTATGGAGTTTATACATGATCAAACCTACCTCATGTGTTTATTCCCTAGAAGTCTAGATGGTTAGGCTTTGGAGTGGTTCTCACATTTACCTCCTGGTATCAAGACATTTGATGAAATTTCCAATCTCTTTGTTTAGTAATATTCTCATAACATTCAACATCCTGTCAATTTTCAAGATCTATGCAACCTTAAATAGAAGGTTGGTGAACCTTTCCTCAGTTTCCTCCAAAGGTGGAGACAACTATACACTAAGTATTCTTGTAAAATCCTAGAAATGGAGAAGCTTGACATTTTCACTGATAACCTCTTACCTGATTTCGGGTATAGAGTCCAACTACAAGGTCCACATACCTTTGAAGACATGATTACATAGGCTATCTATATTGAAGAATTTATGGTCAAAAAAGGTGAACTCGCTCTTCAGAGAGACATAAAACAAGGTTCCACTTCCAACAGGAATAAAACCAAACATGTCAACAAGAACCAAGAAATCATACATGATGGAGTTGTTGACAATGTCACACCCAAACCTGCTAAGGCTGCATTTAATCTCACAAATGGCCTCAAAGTGGCCAAAAATGCTAAGAAACCTCCTCCTGACAATAAGACATCTGGGAAAAAATCGAGAAACTCTTGGACAACACACCCCAAGCAAGAGTATATGCCTTTGGGAGAACCTTTGGATGTTGTTTACAAAAAATTGCTACAACATAAGCTTGTTTCACCAATGGATAATCATCGTCCCTATGATCCACAACCTTGTCCACCATGGTGGAATGAGACCTCATTCTATGAGTATCACCAAAACAAGGGACACAAAACTAGCAACTGTATAAACTTGTGCCATAAAGTCCAAGACATGATTGATGTTGGTGATCTTGTGGTAGATATTTGGATCACAAGGTGTTCAAAGAACATTTCCTTGCTTAAGAAAAAGGAGAGACTTCGAAACCACAACCCTACAACAAGGTCAACTATACATATTACAATGATGACAATGTCATTCACATGGTTGAACTTGTAGATTTTAAATACTGCGATGTTATTACCATTAAGGGAAAGCAAGATAATGACAAACCCAAGACACCATTTGTCTTGAGGGGCCCTACTTCCAATGAAATGGATAATATGCCTTTGTAATACTGTGCTAATGCTGTCACTCATTCTCGCACCAAGTTGGTGCTCAAACGCCCTGCACCTCCTACTTTAGATCTTGAACAACACAAAGACAAAGCCCTTGTTGGTCCATCTGGCAAAGGTGCAAAACCCACAACAAACTTGATTGCAACCAGTTATAGTGTTCTCGATCAACTGAAACGAACTAATTCTCAGATTTCCATCTTTGAGCTACTTAAAATCTCACCTGCTCACAGGAAAATTTTGGATAAAGCCCTCGCTGAGGAAAATGTTCCTCAAGATCTTGATCTTGAGTGATTTCAATCCATGGTAGGTCACCTAACCTTGCCATATCTTATGACTTTTTTTGAGGAAGATGAAAACTCGCTAAGTCACCCATACAATCAACCTCTACACATCAATGTTATGATCCATCAAACATGTGTTCATTGGGTACTCATTGATAATGGTGCTGGCCTAAATATTGTCTCTACTGCTCTGCTTAGAAAATTGAACTATTCAGAGGACTTTGTTGATGCTTGACAAAAGATCACTATCAAAGCATATGACGAAGTGGAACGAAAGTCTCTAGGTCTTGTGGTTTTACCAATTTGCGTTGGTCTTGTCGAAAGGGATGTCACTTGTTAGGTGCTTGACATTCCCTTGGCCTATAACATTCTATTAGGATGACCACAGATATATGAGATGTGTGTTGTGCCATCCACTTACCACCAATGCATCAAGTTCCCATTTCATGGCTCCGAAGTTACTATTCTTGCCACTACTAGCTACACTTGCACTATGCTCAAAGCTGCTGAAACTTTCGTCCCTGCTAACCGTGAGTCTACTGATTATCACGACAATAAACTGAAACAAATTGAGTAGTCATTCAAACTGAAAGAAACTGGTATGGGAGAGTACCACATTGAACTAGTGCTATCACTGACATCTCTCCCAGAGTCTCCTTGACATTATGGAAGACCCTCAAAAGCAAAGAAATCATTTGTGCTGACACCTCAGACCAAGTATAATGGTTCTTTTGTCAAGGCTACAGTTCCCTTAGAAGATGAAAGTGAAAACAGAGCCATTGATGCATGGATTTACAGAGAAGAGGCTCCAGTGGACCTAATAGAACAAGCTCAAGAAATCACTCCTAAGAAATATGGACCTGGTCTTAGGCTTACGAAGTGTTTTGGTTACAAGGGAACTGGCCCTATTGGGTGCAATAACAATGGCCTAATTGATCCTATCAAATCAAGAGCTCAAAGCAACCATGATACAACTGGCCTAGGGTTTAAGAAGGTCCCTTTCCATTTGGGATCAAATAAATTCATCCCCAAACCCGAGAGTTCATCTAAAAATGAGTCACAAGCTGAGTCAGATACTCAAGAGGAAGAATCTGATGATGAGGATTCCTATCCTCATCCTATCCCTTATGATCTTGCTAAATTATTTGCTGAACCAGATGACTTTGTACCACATGTTAGCACTGTGGATGATACTAGTGATTCTTTTGAGGACAATATTGAGCAACTCAAATATCATTCAGAAAAGGGAGAATCTAATCAGTCATGCTGTGTTGAGTATTTGTGTAAGAACCCAGAGGATGAAGTTGACTATGTCCCTATCACTGTTGGGGAGTTCTATAATCTCTCGCCATGTAGCACTGATTCAAAGGAATATGAGTTTGACTCTCTTTTAGAAGAGATTACTAATAAAGACATTGACCAAGTGCATGTCTATGAAAACCAAATTGAAGTGGGTGAAACATCTAGGATTAGGTCACATGGGTCAGATCCAACTAGTGTCCTAGAATCATCAATTACTAACATTCATACTTCGAGGCATTTGAACACACTTGTGGACAAGGTCGTCATAGGTCTCAAATTTTTGGTCCAAGAACTTAATGACTATACTATGAATGCAATTGAACCAGCCACTATCTCTCACTCATAGATCCTGAGCTTATAGATTGGAACCCTAATACATCTAGCAAAGTCCCCACATTCTAGAATGACTATACTCTCACTTTTTACCTAAACACTATCTAACCTGTAACATTTTCCACCAATGAGCAGAGCATCAACATGACTAAGGTTGACATCAAATATCTCAGTCACACAATTAAAAAGAAAAAATGCAAAAGGTCTGATGGTGAAAACCACATTTTGGTAGTGTCGAAACCCAAAAAAGTAAAAATAAAAGATGTATCCAAGGGTGAAAACCTCTCTGAGGCACCCGCGGATGAGATATTTGATGTCCTTCCCAATCACTTTCAGGAGAGATCATCAGTGTTGATAGAGCTAACACAACCAATTAACTTGGGCATAGAAGAACATCCTCATATGATACATCTGGCAGAGTCAATGTCACCTAAAGAGAAGGAACAATTCATTGCCTTTTTCAAGGAAAAGAAAAGAAATTTTTCCTGGACATACTCTGACATGCCAGGATTGGATCCTGATCTTATCATGCATCATTTTTCCATAGCACCAAGCATCAAACCAGTTAAATAGAAGCTTTGAAAAATGCACCCTCGCATTGCATTGTTCGTCAAAGCAAAATTGGAGAAACTCCTAAAGGCTGGTTTCATCTATACAATTGATTATGCTGAATGGATATCCAATATTCTTCCAGTTTCCAAGAATGATAAATCTATCAGGGTTTGTATAGAATTTCATGATCTTAACTTGGCATGTCCTAAAGATGACTTTCTGCTCCCTAATATTGATATGATTGTCGACATGATGACTAGCTATGAGATGTATTCACTTATGGATGGTTTTTCTAGATATAATCAGATAAAAATTGTGCCAAAAGACCAGGAGAAAATGACCTTCACATGTGCATGGGGAACCTTTTGTTGGAATGTGATGCCATTTGGTTTGAAGAATGCTTGTGCTACATATCAGCGGGCTGTTACTACAATTTTCCATGACATGATGCATAGAACCATGGAGGACTACGTTGATGATACCTTGGTCAAAAGTGCTAAATGAAATACTCATCTACAAGATTTGGGTCCCATCTTAGATCATATGAAAAAGTTCAGTCTTTGCCTCAATCCTAAGAAATTTATGTTTGGTGTCACATCAGGGAAGTTGTTGGGATACATTGTTTCTGCAAAAGGAATTGAGGTAGATCCAGAGAAAGTAGAAGCAATAATTGACATGCCACCACCTCAGAACATTAGTTAGATGAGAGGGCTACAGGGAAGGCTTCAATCTATTCACACGTTTATTTCACAATTGGCAGATAGATCACAACCCTTCACAAAGACCTTACATAAGGGTGTGAAATTCAATTGGAGCTAGGATTAAGAGCAAAGCTTAACACATATCAAACAATATATTGTCAATCTACCCATCCTGATGCCTCCTATTCATGGGAAGCCTTTTCTTTTATACATTTTAGCCATTGAAACATCTCTTGGAATCCTATTGGCTTAGGAAGATAATGAAAACAAAGAAAGAGCTATTTACTACTTGAGCCAAACATTGGTCTCTTATGAGAATAACTACAACATTATTGAGAAAGCTTGCTTGGTAGTTTTCTTTTCTTCCCAGATTTTGAGACACTACATACTTGCTCACACTACATGGCTTGTGGCTAAAATCAACCCACTAAAGTACTTGCTTAGTAAGGCAGCTCTCATAGGAAGATTGGCTAAATGGGTTATGATACTCAGTGAGTTTGACATCTAATATGTTGAACGCAAGGCTATTAAGGGATAGGCAATTGCAGACCAGCTGGCCGAGGCACCCATACAAAGTCTTTTGCCAATGAACATTGATTTCTTAGATGAGTCAATTCTCACACTCACGCACCACACATGGGTTATGTTCTTTGATGGGTCCTTCACACAACAAGGATCGGGTGCTGGATTACTTTTCATTAAACCTTAAAGATACTCATTGCCCAAAGCATACAAGATTTTGTTTCCTTGTACAAACAACATTTTTGAATACGAGGCTTTGATCAATGGCATGAAAATTGCAGTTGAATGGAGAGTGGATCAATTAGATATCTTTGATGACTCTCAGCTTGTTGTCAACCGGGTTAATGATGTGTACCAAATAAAGGATGAGAAGCTAATTCCTTACAAGTGCATGGTAGATGACTTAAAGAAGTATTTTGCACACATCACCTTCTAGCAAGTTCCATGAGTAGATAATAAAGCGGTTGATGCCATGGCCACCCTGGCCTCCCTGCTACAAATGCCTAAAAATGATCTCCGACATGAGTTCTTGGTGGAAGCATTACACTACCCAGCCTATGACACCCTTGATTCTAAGATGATCTATTCCATTATAGGACAAGAATCATTTCACTACCATCCTATCTATTCTTACCTTCATAATCAAACCATTCTGGAAGGTATGACTTGGAATGAGAAATGTTACCTAATCCATAATGCTTCACATTATGTCATTATTGGTGATGATCTGTATAGGAGAGGTCTCGATGGAACACTCCTTAGGTGTTTAGAACCTAAAGAGTCCAAATGCACACTAATTGATATTCATGAGGGCATTTGCGGATCTCATTCCAATGGCCTGACACTAGCTCACAAACTCCTTCGTGCTGGTTACTACTGGCCCAAAATGGAGCAAGAAGCTATCAAGTACGCTAGGTCCTACAAGCAGTGTTAGTTACACGAGAATCTCATCCACGCTCTAGCTAGAGAGCTAATTCTCCCTACTACAACATGGCCATTTCAACAATGGGCCTTTGACTTAGTGGGATAGATCCACCCAACCTCCTTTAATGGACATAAGTTCATTATCACTACTACAGATTATTTCATGAAGTGGGTAGAGATAGTACATCTTATAGTTGCTGATGGAAAAATTGTAGCACTTTTCATCACAAACTACATCTTTTGCAGATATGGTGTACTGTCCTCAATCATTACTAACAATGGAGGACAATTCAAGAATAAAGACCTCAAGGAACAGTGTAAGAAATTCAAAATCACACAGCATTGGTCTTCCATTTATTACCCCCAAGGTAATGGCTAGGCTGAGGCATCCAATAAGGTGATCCTCAAAATTCTTCATCGCACAGTTAGTAAGTCAGGGAGAGACTGGAATCTCCAGATCAACGCAGCCTTGTGGGCATATAGGACAAGCATCAAAACTCCAATGGGCACAACTCCCTTTTCTTTGGTGTATGGAGCAGATGCTGTGCTTCCAATAGAGGTCGAGATTCCTACCTTGAGAATCTCTATGAAGGGCCTTATCACTGATGATGACTATATGATAGCTTGGCTTCAAGAGCTTGTGTTATTGGATGAATGACGATAAGTGGCATGTGATCATCTACGAGCATATCAACAAAGAATGGCCAGAAGCTACAATCAGAAGGTCAAGCCATGTGAGTTCTAGCTAGGTGATCTCGTCCTGAGAGAGAACCCCAAGAATCAACAACAACGAGTACAAAAGAGAAAGTTTGAACCAAACTGGCTCGGTCCCTACATCATTACTGCAGCATATAGATTTGGCACCTATCAGCTTTCCACAACCAAAGGAGAAGTTCTTAAAGAACCTGCCAACACACTCGAATTGAAGTAGTTTTATAGTTGATCTAATATTAGTAAGCTCTTTGTACATATCTATATGTCCTAAAAAAATCTAAAAATTAGAAAAAGTCCTGAGAAAATTGTTACCCTAGTGAAAACATAGCAATAGGCACTTTGGTAACACCAAAAAAAGTAAAAAAAGAGAAAATAAGGAATTGGAATTTGATTCGAATTGCTGTTGAAATTCATACTCACATTTGCTCACATTTTTGCATACATCTTGCATTCTTAGTTTAAATTCATTTAGCTTAATATGCATAGTTTAATCTAGTTTTGTTTCAATTGTTCCTAGATTAGAATGCATTTCTCATTCTAGATTAATCTGCATAATCATATAGATTAATTTCATTTCTTAAATCCTTCATTCTTAGAGGGTCTAGCTGCTTAACACCTCAAATTTGAGGATATCAAATAAGCAAAATCCCTTTAGATAGAAGGCAACAGGCAACCTTGCCGGCTGATTTTTGGATGAACAATCCAATGTTCATTTCGGGATGAATCCGCAAATAAGGACCATGTTGAAGTGTGTGTGTTAGCATAGGACACATATTCACGTATACAAAAATAAAGCCAAGATAAACTAGTTCTTGTTTCATGAAGTGAAACTTGTCCAAGTTTATCATTAGCTTTTCTTCATGCAATTTCTTAAAAATAATTTGTAAGTTTTTGATATGCTCCTCTCTAGTTTTACTAAAAATTAACATGTCATCTAGATAGACAACAACAAACTTACCAATGTAATCTGCCAATACCTCATTCATTAGCCTCATAAATGTATATGGAGCATTGGATAAGCCAAAAAGAATTACAAGCCATTCATACAAACCTTTTGTAGTTTTGAAGGTGATTTTCCACTCATCTCCTTCATTTATACTGATTTGGTGGTAGCCACTTTTCAAATCTATCTTGGTAAAATATTTTGCTCCTCCTAAATGATCCATTAGGTCTTTAATTCTAGGTATTGAGAACCTATACCTAATGGTGATTCTATTAATGGCTTTAGAATCATTACAAAGTCTCCAAGATCCTCCTTGTAGTGCCTCTCATGTTTGTAGTCTGTACCTTGTTTATTTTGATTCGAGAGATACTTGATACTCTTATTTTGTACCTTATGATGACCTAAGGGTCGAATGTTATACTTTGATTTAGTACCATAGATGCGTTACTGCTATGCTTTTCAATTTATCATATTTGCATGTTGATGCTATTTTGAAATGACAATAGATCTATGATGATATCTGGTTATATGTTTTATTTGGACATATTTGTTGATTATGTTATGAGATGAATTTTATGCTATGGTTTTTTACTTCATTCTTGTATCTTTACACTTTCTGTGAATGTGAGTGATGTAAATGGATTAAATAGGTATTTTAATACATGTTGCTTCAGCTATGATATTATATGCAATTGCACTTGATCATGTATTTTAGTATGTAGGAATTATATCCCTGGCAGTGACACATGGAGATAGTGATCCAACTATTCATATTTTACCAATGTTGCCCTTGTATGGTTGATGTATCCTTATTTTAATTGTTTTAATTAAAACCTTTCAGTGATTAGTAAATTTGAACTTATCTACAGTATGTGGCTAGACTAGTGAGCATGTCTGTGCATTTAGAAGTTCACATTATCGCAAAAATGTTAAGTGATTTTCTTTGATTTTGGGTTTTTGGCCTTTAAATCTTTTCAGATTTAATTTTTTGTAGCTTTGTCTTAGGTGAATTTTCATTACAGATAATAACCTATTTTCATTTGGGTTGATTCAGAGTTTAGCTACTCTAGCTGGCTATTTTCCATAGTTGACTATTCACTCAAAAATGAAAAAGTGAATTCATTATTCACTTCTCACTTTTTAGAAATAGAAATTTGAGAGCTATTTTACAAATCCTCTTTTGAAGGATTCTTGTTTTGTTCATTCTGGGATCTATGAGCTTGGGTTTTTTGGGAGGTTAGTCTTGTTAGATCCAGCTTGAGGAGTTTATGCTTTGCCGTCACTTTTAGCAGATATAGTGGGTGATTTATTTTATTCTACGAGTTTCAATTTCAACCCCTTTTTGCTGTCAGGTAAGGCTTTTCTATTTGATTTTTTTCACTCCATTCTAGCTTTTTTTTGTTGTAGTAGTATGTTAGGAGGATGAGAACTAGTGTTCCCCTCTATTTCTATATGCTACTTCTGCCCAGTTAGTCAGGTATGAACATTTTCCCTATTTTTGAAATGGGGGTTTGAGATTTTGAGTCATTATGCTAGCCGTTTTTGCATATGGTGTCCAATTTTATTTATTTTTGGATTTTTAGAGTTTTTGCACCCAAAGGCTAAATGGGTTTTAATTTCAAATTTTTTCCAAAATTTGGGGTTTTTGTGTTGTTTTGTGTGCTGCCCTATTTTTGCAAGTTTTCTTGGCAAAATGTGGGTCGTGGACCTGGATGATCTTTTCAGATATTTGTTAGACCACTTTTTCACTTATGTTTATTTGGGATGCATGTTGTGTCCATCCTCCTAAGTTTGTTTTAGTTGAGTGACTTTATATTTGTGTTCTAATCTAGTCCTTATGTTGATCTTTGTGATGGTGGTGCGCCACACATGAATACGTATGCATACAATTATCAGGTGACCTGTAGGGCTCGATCTTTCATGGTACTTCTAAAAGTTATGATTATTGGTGTTGGGTTGGGAGTTTGCATGGCTGTGGGAACTCATCGTTAGATGAGCATAGGTAGGGTAGGGTAGCATATGGAGGGGGCTTCTATCTCCACAACTCGGTGCCTATTTCTCGAGGGTTTCCATGAAGAAGCTTTGTAAACAAGTGATAAC
Source organism: Cupressus sempervirens (assembly GCA_028749045.1). Lineage (NCBI taxonomy): Eukaryota > Viridiplantae > Streptophyta > Pinopsida > Cupressales > Cupressaceae > Cupressus > Cupressus sempervirens. Next base: position 284,853,844 of record CM053791.1, read on the forward strand.
TAAATTTAAACATTGGGTGGTAATAAAATTTAAAGATAATAAAATGATTCGGGATGTGCTCCTTCCATTGGAAAGTGGAGAGCTGCTAGTACAAGCTTGGACTTGTCAATGCCAAGCTACTCTCCATGATGCCAACCCCTACTTAGTAGCCCATTGAGATGTCTAACCAGGACCTATAGTTTATGCATTGTCTTTGTCTTGGATTTAGTCATCATACTGCTTGGTGTGTGTGTTAGCCATGGATGTTGTTTTGTGTGTGTTTGTGGTTGGATCATTATCTCCATTAGCACAGTGGGTGTGGACCTATGGGTACCACATGGTTGGGAGGCATAGCTACCTACACCAGTGCTAGGGACTGATGTACAAAGATAGTCTTATATCCTAGTGTGATCATTGCTGGATATGTGTTCACTTGGTACTTCAGTTTATGGAGTATCTTTTCTTATGATTTATGCTTTCATTGGAATGTTTTTTTATCATGTTAGATGATCTTAATTTTGATGCATTCCTTATTATGATGATTAACATGTGATAGGTGATGTTATCTACATGCAGGTTTATCTTATGCTTTACTACTAGCATGTTAGATTTCTTTATGCTTTTGTTTTTAGCATATTTTAGTAGTGACATCCCTATTATGATAGTATCGATGATCTGATCGGTGGCTTGGGATGTTACACACGGGGGATGGCTAGTGCCCATGATGGTCTTATGACACCATTGATGGTTGGGAGGAACTACATACTTAGTTTGGTTATTTTTTCATTGCAATATTAATTCAGTTATTGCGATGTTGCTTTCATATACTATGATGTTTACTTTAGTATTTTTCCCTTCACTACTTGTTAGATGGTTAGATTTACATCTTCTAGTAGTGTGTTCAAGTGTTCATGCCTCAAATTGTGGATCTGGTACTCCCTGTTATGGAGGTTCTAAAATTAGTTTTAGTCTGTTGTTTGTCTTTAAGTGTTTCTTGAGTTTCCTAGGCGACCGTTTATCAACATGGTGTGATACAATATTGTATCGCATGCCCATAGAAATTTTATAGTGCATCCCTTGATTCTATCACACGCCTCTTGGAGAAATATTGTACAATACCTTCCAGTATCATACCTCCTTTGAGAATTGTCATACGATACCCTTAAAGTATCACATGCCTTCAAGAGAAGTATCACCCAGTCCCTAAAAGTGTCACCCTCCTTTAGTAATGTTTTGCGATACTTTTCAATGCTGTATTAAAGTATTATCTAGGTTTTGTAAAAACCTGTATAGGAGGGTAGTGGGAACTTTTTAGTTTGATTTGAACTTTTTGGGAGCTAATTCAGATACCCTCTTTGGTGTTCTTCAACCCTACGCTGTCACATTTTGATTTCGGTTGTGTGTTTTTTTGTAATCAGTCCTCTGAAGTTTAAAATATATCATTTAAGTATAAGTTGATGTATAAGGAATTAAATATACATCAACTTATACTTAAGATATATTTTAATATATTCAATGATTCATTTGAGATAGGTTCCAGACCTCTACGAGCTAAGATAAAGGTTCTAGGAAATTTCAAGGCTTCAGGATTTCAGACTTAGCCAATTTTTCAGGAGTCAGCTTTGGTCTTTTAGCTTGGTTGAAAGCCAATTTTTTAGGAGTCAGCTTTGGTCTTTTAGCTTGGTTGATCTCTAATGTTTTATTATTTATGTTTTTGGTTAGTGGTGGCATTTGGAGATTTGTTAGTGTTTGGATGATTGTTAGTTTTCCATTGCGACCTTGTGATTTGTGTATGTTGTTACCATGTCCACTTACACATGTAATTTTTTTAAAAAATATTTCTTGCATTTCATCCTTGTTTCCAAGGATCTCTGGGCAGGGCATTACACTCCTTTCTTGGGTGCTAAAATAGTAGGGACTACACATGGGCTAATGCTTTTCCTAATTAGAACTTTTTCTAGGCACTACTACATTTGGGCCTGAATTATGATGGAAATCCTTTAGAATTGCGATGACCACCCATCACCCAAGAGAGACCATTATGATTTGGCTCCTGTTGGATGGGCATCAAACTTTTGCTGTCATAAATTATGATAGATAAAGCTATCATGAATTGGAACAAGAACATGAAAAGAGTTCATCTTTACACCATCACAATTGCAATGGCTTGGCATTGGGGCAATGTCAAAGTGACAATAATGTTGTGGGAGTGACAACTAGCCATTAACACATTCCATCACCATAGTGATGAATATGTGAAAAAAATTCTGTGGGAATGATGGCTGGCCATCACAATTGTGATGAATTTTTGTATTAATAAATTTTTTTTGGCTCAAAGTCATCTATAATGCTCTCATAGCTCATAGTATATTCACAAAGTTAGTTGTCATGCAATCATAGGTTAGTATTGAGATTCACATAGTTAGAAGAATAGTTTAATATTCTCTACTAATCAGAGCCAACCAAATGAAGATGGAAGTTCATTTGTCCCCCCTCCCCTCAACATTTGAATTCCTCATTACCATCTAAGATCTTTAAGAAATGATCAATCTTTAAAGTACAAAAAAAGGTTCTAGACCTACAAAGGTGACATTATTTTCCCATCTTTTGGTGCATGTCATTTTTTCATCGCATCCAAATTAAGATTTTTCCACTCTAAATTGAGAATGCACATGCATCTATGTTCTGTATGTATGGGCAATAGGAGGAGCTGAAAAAACCCAAAACATTTACATTTATTTAATAGCTCTATGCAAACCTCTAACAAAAAAGAAAACTTATTGGGTTTTTCAGCTCCACCTGATGTCATATACATATGAATTGAGATTGTATATTGGGTTTTTTATTTGCCCACTCCCCCTCCCCAACATCTAAATTCCCCATTAACATCTAAAATATTTAAGAAAGGATCAATCTTTAAAGTACAAAAAAGGTTCCAAACCCACAAAAGTGACATCATTTTCCCATCTTCTAGTGCATGTCATTTTTTCATTGCATCTAAAATAAGATTTTTCCACTCTAAATCAAGAATGCACATGCAACTACATTCAAATGCATGAACAACAAGGAAAGATGAATAAACACAAAATGATTACATTTATTTAATAGGTTTATTATGTTTTTAAATTATAGACCATCATGAACAATATTCGTGATGATCTATAATTTAAAATACTTAATTAAAGACCTCTAACAAAAATGAAAATGTGTTGCATTTTTTAGCTCCACTTGATGTCATATGTATATGAATTGAGATTGCTATTGAACTATGAAATTCTTTTGCATTTCTTGAAACCAAGAGATTCACTCATTAGTTGTCATGCAATCATAGGTTAATATTGAGCTTCACTTGGTTTCAAGAATAGTTTAATATTCCTACTAATCAGGGCCAAACATGTGAAGGTGGAAGCTCATTTTCCACCCCCCCCAGCACCCCCAAAAAATAAATCTAAATTCCCCATTAACATCTAAAATATTTAAGAAATGATTGATCTTTAAAGTACTTGGAATGTCCTTGTCACCTCCTACTACTCTCAGGGGAAGTCCATCTTCATTTCTCACAAGTAATTCATCACACAGGTACATCCAAGAATGTCCTCATCACCTCCTACATAAAATGAATCTAATATTAAAAAATACCCCCAAGAAATAACAATTCAAGTGAAATAAACACATGAAAAATGAGAGAGAAAAAGAGGAATATACTTACCAATAGGTGTTGCCATTCATCTGTGGCCATGCTATGTGTTGAGTGAGCTGTATTTTTTCTATTGTGCCAAAATCTCTTTGTTTACACATAGACATACATACATACATACATACATACATACATACACACACACACACACATATATATATATATATATATATATACATACATATACATACATATATATACATACATACAAACATACATACATACATACATACACACACATACATACATATATCCCTTGCATGGTTTAAGTGTAACATCATTATGGCAGAGGCTTTTACAAGGGAATGAGCCTCATTATTATGGAATTTACATAAAAGTAGGAATTGATTCTTCAACTCCTTATACTCAACTCTTCACTGAAGTTATTCTTCTAGCAGTGAGAATAGCTGCTACAAATTCCTAGGAGCCAAGGGACCCTAAACCTATGCTACATTTGTTGGAGACATGGGAGAAGTTACTACTGGCTTCAGTAATTCATAACATTCTAAATCATATAGTGATGCCCAAATTAATAGCAATTGTAGATACTTGTGATCCTCACAAGGAGAGCATACTAATATGTGCATCATTACATCCTTGGCTTTTGTTGTCTGGCCAGTGTATGAAGCATTTATATCCACCCATACATTATAAGTTGGGGAATGTGCTTCATGTGTGGTATTCAAGTAAAGCATCTACATATGTAATTTTATCACCTTGGAAAATTGTATTTGATCCTGCAAGCTCAGAACAAGTGATTGCTCATTTTATTTACCTAATTTGATGTCAGTTCTACAAGAATTTGTAATCAACCCAACTAACAAGCAACTTGACCAATTTAACTGGGTCATAGCTTGGGCATTTGTTATTCCCATTTATGATATGGTTTTAATGTTGTTGGCAAATTTTTTTCCAAAGTGGCAATAGGTTTGGTATCATTGGCTTTGTTCAAATCCTAATTTTAATGAAGTAACACAATAGTTTTTAGTGGGGATCAAACTATTTTTCTTGAGCTTCTTGCTAATGAGAGGATAAGAAGTCAGCTAAATGTATCCCTTAAAATGATGAATCAAGTTGTAAAGGGTATGAATGTGGAAAAACCTGGGGCTAGAGGGAACATAAGCTATCTTAGGGTGATAGATCAATGCCAATTTAAGGCACTTCAATAGCAACAAGCATCAACAACATAAACTCAATAGAAAGCTTCAACTTCCATTAATAGTGAGATTCACCTAAATAATTCCATGGGCACAACACAGTTGAGCTTCAAGGAAGTGATTGAAACATATGCACTAGAACATGACATCCAGTTATTCTCTAAAGAGGGATGCACACATGATGATCTTCAGGTTTATGGATTTGGAACTGTTAGTATCTATCTAGATTCTATAAAATAATAAGTGCTTTCACAATCTGGAGATAGATGGGTGATTGCATCATTAGAAAAACTAGTTGAGATGCACCATAATCAAACAGGAGGAAATAATTGATAAACCAAACATATAATGAAGAGATAACTTGAAAACTTGAATGCTAAAATACTAAAATGAAAGCTATCAAGGATCAAACACCTATGCCAGAGTTACAACACAATGTGAAGTTTATTTTAGATATAGTAGAGGCATGTATTAAAAAGTTTGATTATAATTTAAGGTATGAGAGAGAGTGTATGGCAATATATCTAGGAAAGTGTTGTGGTAGGTACATTGACGATGGAGTCACTTGCAAGCATCTTTGAGAATTTATAGTCCAAATATCAAGAGGACTACAAGTTGTACAATTTGTCATGTATTGCATATGCATTTAGAGGAATAAAATTTTTTTTCTCATCTTTGTCTCATTTTTGGACACAAAGTGTGCTTGAAATCACAAAGTTAATCATCTACCATTAGTGGATAGATATAATAAATATGCCAAAATTGATTTCTCACTTGTTAAAAATGTTGAAAGGAAAACACCATCTTACAGAGAAGATTAGATTTTCACATTCAAAATGATCTAATGACTAAGGTATTTAGCTAATCTAATTACAGTTCTACAAGAATTTGTAATCTCTAATAAAAAACTAGACCAATTTAACTAGATTATGGATTGAGCATCTATTATTCCCATTTATCATATGATTTCAATGTTGGAGGCATATTTTTTTCCAAAGTGGCAGCATGTGATTGTTCTGGGAACAAGGAAAAGGTTAGTCCCATTTATCTCAATATAGCACTAGAGTCATACTCTCTAGTAAGACCCATAGTCCCAACCCTTAGTGCATAGGCCATGTTCCTCTCCAATTTTGATATTGGCTGGTTACACATCAACAATATACAATGCCTTTTCTTCTACACACACCTTCCTCTCACTGAATACTCTCCATTCATAGAGTGCATGAAAAAAGCCTATCATAAGTTTTAATGCATTTTTATCCACTTGTTGGTCAATTGAAGGAGGGAGAATCTCAAGGTAGAACACAAGTTGATTGCAATGATGGATGGGCACGTAGATGGAACTAATGTAATAAGCTCTCCAAGATTTCCATTGTACAAGGTTGATTTTGGATGGGGAAATCCATCAAATGTGTGAATTACAATAATGAATGAAATTGGATTAATGTGTTTGTCATGTGGAAAGGATGGAAGAAAAATAATTTTGGGCTCCTCTTGCCTTCCTCAACACCAGATGCAAGTCTTACATAATCTTCTCTCCATTTAACTACAATGACTTGCAATATTCCCTTGTAGGATGCAAAATGTGGGCAATGACTAGTAATAATTAAGGTTATTACTAGAGGTAGTCTGCAAAACCAATTCCAAAAGATCTATATTTAGGTCTACAGATGATTTCTAGTAGAAATCCAACATATATGAAAGTCATACCCATAATGAGACCACAAAAAATAAATCTACAAGATAATTTAGAACACACACATCAAATCATAAAGAAAAATCTCTATCTACTTCACCTTACCAAAAGATTTATAATTTACATATGAACCATTTCAACTTGTATGAATCTCATCTCCATTGTTAGATCATCGAGAACATCTTATCCTTTCATAACTCACACACATATGTACCAATTAAAGTTGAAACTAAGAAACCCATCTCCATTAGAAGATCATAAACATGAAATCCCTTTACAACACACACTACCAAAAGGTCTTTTGAATCTACGAATGAAATAAAACATACCCACCAATTCAAAATCAGTTTCATAGTTGGATAATAAAGAGATAATCCTTTTGAGTCCACATGCAGCTTATAGAAAACCCTAATTGTGTTAAATGTGTGATGTATTTTAGTGTAATACTACTCCTATTTTCTAGACATATAACTGTACCCATAGGTTTCATCACCTAATACAAGATGCGATGGATTCTTATAATAGAATTAATAAAGAAATAAATGATAACAAGAAAAATGTATATGAAAATTTAATAATGGAAGTCACTTTGAGGAACTTTTGTATGCTCTTGGAAAGCATGTCATCGAAAATGTTCATGACTTTTTTTTTTTTCTACATATTTTTGGATGGAGCCTTTACACACCCAGTGCTCACAAATGTCTACTTAAGAATGTTTTATTATTTGGATTTTAGGATATGTATGCAACTGGATCAATTTTTCTATTGTGCCAAGATCTCTCTATGTACACACACACACACACGCATGCACGCATGCACACAGGCACGCACACACACAAACACACACACACACACACACACACACATGTATATACATACATACATATACATAAATAATAATAATATATGTATTCCATCTGCATTTTATTTTCCATTGCTTATAAGAGTGTTTCATGGTTGGTAACCACTTCAACATCCTTTGCATTGTTTAGATGTAATGTCATTGTAGTAGAGGCTTTTGCAATGGAATGAGCCTCATGAGTTAACATATAATGTCTTAAAATAGTCAAGTGCTACCTATCTATGTCCAAGGCACACATTGGAGGCATACTCCACCTACTAGGATGCCTACATACCTGTATCCATAGGATCAAGACCCTTGAACTACTAACTCTAATGAATATGTAGTTCTGCTTTCTAATTTTTTATGTAGCTATATTCCTATAACCACTAGTGCACTTTACGCACTTGATATAGCTCTTTGCCATCATATACCCACTTAGGTGAAACAAATGATTTTCTATAATTACAATAATATAATACCTTGGTGCAACCTCTATGTTTTAGTTTATAGTTAATGTAAGGTTAACCTATATATTTCCTAACTCACTCCTTATATACTTATGTTTAAAAGCTGGTTTTGAAGCACATATTCCTTTTATTAAATATAAGGTTGATTACTTGAACATCCATACATGTATAAGCATGGTAAGTTATGTAGAATGTCATGAGATCAATCTTTAAAGTATCTAGAATGTCCTCATCATCTGCTACTACTCTTAGGGGAAGTCCATCTTCATTGCTCATGAGTGATATCACATGGGTACATCCAGGAATGTCCTAATTGCCTCCTACATAAAATGAGTTTAATATTATGAAATTCCCCCTAAGAAATAATAGTTCAAGTGAAATAAACACATGAAAAATGAGAGAGAAAAAGAGGAATCTACATATTGATAGGCATTTCTATTGCATCTTTGGCCATGCTACCTGTTGAATGAGTTTTATTGTTTTATTGTTGTGTTGAGATCTCTCTATTTATATACATGCATACATACATATACACATATATCTACATATACATATGTATATACATACATACATACATATACAAAGATCACAAGGGCACAAAAAAAGATACAAAGACCACAAGAGCACACCAATGAAATGCAATGATCACAAGAGCATGAAAATGAAATCGTAGATCTCCAGTGATCTTCACAATCCATTAATCTCTCTCTCTCTCTCTCTCTCTCTCTATACATACATACATACATAGACACACACATATGTGTGTGTATGTATGTTTGTATATACACACATACATATAAATATGTATATATACATACATACATATACATATATACGTACATAAATTTACATATGCAATTTTACCACCTTGGAAAATTGTATTTGATCCTTCTAGCTGGGAACAACTGATTATTCATTTTATTGTACCTAATTTGATGATAGTTCTATAGGAATTTGTAGTCAACCCAACTAATTAGTAACTAGACCAATTCAATTAGTTTATGGCTTATTTCTTTCTAAAAATATCTACTAAGATATGTTTTTCTAAAATTTCATGCGAACTCTACCCATTTTTCCTGGTCTACATTATTTTTGTGTAGGATCTTGAGCTAAGTCACTTAGCATAGGTTGAGTGATTTTTATTTTATTATTATTTTTATTCTATAATATCTACTTAGTTGGATCAATTTTTTTGTAGTGCTAATCTGTAATAAGCACCTTAAAAATGACCTCTCTTTATATATAAAGACTACAAGTTGTGCGATTTGTCATGTATTGCATTTGCATTTTATTTGCCATTGCTTATAAGAGTGTTTCAAGGTTGGGAATTTGCTTCATGCATGACATTCAAGTGATGCATCCACATATACAATTTTATCACCTTGAAAAACTATATTTGATCCTGCTAGCTGGGAACAATTGATTTTTCATTTTATCATATCTTATCTGATGATAGTTCTATAGAAATTTTTAATCAACCTAGCTAATCAAAAACTAGACTAATTAAACTAGGTTATGGCTCAAGCATGTGTTATTCCTATTTATCATATTGTTGCAATGTTGGAGGCAACATTTTTTTCAAAGTGGTATCAGGCTTTGTATCATTGGCTTTGTTCAAGTCCTAATTTTAATGAAGAAACAAAGATGTTTTTAGGGTGGAAAGGAATATATAATGAAGAGGAAACTAGAAAACTTGAAGTTGAAATGATGAAATGAAAGCTATCAAGGATCAAAGACCTATGCCAATGTTACAACACAATGTGAAGTTTATTTTAAATTAAAAAAGAAAAAAAAAAACATGACATAAATCATTCCCCATTTATTTTGATTATGGAGATCTATGTGCAAAAGAGGATGAAGATATCTAAATGAGGGTGGAGAGCTCTAAAAATTGGTGGAGATTTCATTTATGTACCCTTGTGATCACTAAATTTTATTTTCATGCCCTCATGGTCTCTGCATTTCATTGTCGTGCTCTTGGTGGAGATTAGTGGAGACCTACAATTTTTTTGTTGTGCCCTTGTGATCACTACATTTCAATGTTGTGTCCTTGTGATATCTACTTTTCATTGTCATACCCTTGTGATCTCCATTCCCTTTCTTTGCAATTTTGTTGTCATGGTGTGCCCTTGCAATCTTTGTGCCCTTTACAACACTACAATATTTGGGGTCAAATTGCGATGATAATTTGTGATGGTGATGTAATTTGTGGTGTATTTAGGCCCAAATGTAGTAGTTCTCTGAGATTTTCTTGAAGGGGACAAAAGGTACCTATGTAAATGTTCTTTTCTTTTCCTTCTAAGCATGTATCTCTTTATATTTCCCCTAGTAGGTGATTAGAGATGCTTCTCTTTATGCATATGTATGTGTATATGTACATACATACACACACATATACATATATACATATACACATACATATATACATACCTACATACATAAATAAATAGACACACATGTGTGTGTATGTATGTATATATATACATATACATATATATATATGTATGTATATATATACATACATACATATATACATACATGCATATGCATACATATACATACATACATACATCTACATATGCAATTTTATCACCTTGGAAAACTATATTTGATCTTTGCTCAATCACCAAGAGATAATATAATCTGTACATATAGATTTTTGCATACTAAGTTTGGTATGAATAGTTTTGATTGAAGTTTTCTGAGGAGATGATAATGGCTCCATGTATTGGGTCTTTAGAGGAGAGAGACTTATAAAAGATTAGATGTGGTTTATGGATATAGGATGATTTGGTTTTGATGCCATTATATCCTCCTTAATATTGAATTTATATATCATCAAATTTCTAGATGAAAATTACTGGACTTAGTCTTCTAATATGGTATGGGCTACTTGGAATTGTCAAACTTGAACTATTGAACTATATGTTCAGATTGATGAACCAACACTTTGAATCACTAGTTTCATGTTCAAAAACTTTGGCCTTTGAAATTTGAAATTTGATTTTGATTTGTGGTGCGTGGACTATTATGAACCAGCATACACCTAAATGTTTTTGGAAACATCTGAAAGCATCTAGACAAATTGATATGAACCATTCAATCTAAATTATAGAGTCTTTGAATCTCAATACTCTGATCCAAGCCAAGAACCTTCTAAAAATTGAAACCACTAAACTACCTAGGACACTGAACTTATTGAACATATGAATCTCCTTGAACCAATGGAACCATTTCAAAATAGGTTCAATGAGGTTCAAAACCCAAGAGGGACTAAGATATAAACCGCAAACAAGGCTTGTGTGCTATGGTGGGGTAGGAGGAAGATGGTTGTGTGAATGGTTTGTCAGTTAAGTTACAAAAAATTAAGGTGTCAGTTACAAGTACTTTCATTAATTTGCTAAGGCAATCAACTTTGAAAGTGAGATGATCAAAATTGGCATGTCCATCCTTATGATAGATGTCTCTATCTCGTAATGAAAAATTACCCCAAATGACATATGAAAAATTATTAAATGTATGGAAAATCAGAAGAAAATTCACTTATAATATTTTTGAAGGACATAAATATAATAAAAATATAATTTTGTGGAAAAAGCCATGAGCTATGTGGCTCCACATTGTGGCTATTCCACTCTAGTAGTGAAAACTCTTCATGTTAAATATGGAGATCTTGAAATTAAAAAAGATAAATATCAGAGATCTATATTTTTGTTTTTGTGATAACAAATATATAGTCTAATTTTAAGAAAAATAATAGTCTTAAATATATATGATTAAATAAAATAAATAAGAGTACTAGCTGTAGTTCTACAATTCTAGTATTACTAATTATGTTAAACAAAATGTTTAATAAAAAAGTATGAAGTAACATAAATGGATCATCTACTCAATCCTATTATGACTTAATGTGAATGCATCAAATCATTACTTGGATGCTATTATGCATGATATCTTTACTCAATCACTAAGAGATAATATAATCTGTAAGTATAGATTTTTACATAGTTAGTTTGGTATGAATAATTTTGATTCAATGCCTTGGATAATTGCTTGTATGAATTCAAAACATGAATGATTAATTTAATTTAGCACAAGTACTATGTAAGTGTGTATGTATGCATGTAAAGCAATTCACATAGTAAACTAACATACATGCACATATGGATACAATTATCATAATCAGTTATCATTGAATCTGATAGAAGCTATTATATATGAACAAGAGATACATGTTTACAAGGAAAAAAAGAACATTTGCATACGTACCTCTTCTCCCCTTGAATAAAATCACAGAGCAAGGGCATAAAGATCATAAGGGAACAATAGCAAAATCCTAGATCTCCATTGATCTCCACCAATGTTTAGAGCTCTCAACCCTCTTTCATGTGCAACTCTCTACAATCAATCAAAATAAATGGGGAATGATTAAATTTGTGTTTTCTTTTCTTTTTTGTTTATAATCCATAATCCACAATCCACAAGATCTCTCTGTAATATATACATACATACACACACACACATATACATACATACATATATACATACATACATAGATACATATATATATATATATATATATATATATATATATATATATATATATATATATATATATATATATATATATATATATATATATATATATATATATATATATATATATATATATATATATATATATATATATATATATACATACATACATATATACATACATACATATACATACATACATATATATACATACATACATGAAAACAACAATGGACTTTCTAATAGTTTACAATTTTTCAACAAAATTAATGTTTTACAAGAAAATGCACCTGAATAACTATTAACTCAGAAGCAAGAACATGATGTTGAAATAGTATAGAAAGTAATTGACATGAGAGGTCTACAAGTGAGGGTGTTGACCAATCTTGAAAACTTGAATGCTGAAATGAAAGCTATTGATGATCAAATACATATGCAAGAGTTACAATACATTGTGAAGTTGATTATAGATAAGGTAGAGGTAGATATAAAAAAGTTTGATAATCAAAATCTAAGGCATGAGAGCAAAGGAGAAGGATCATCTTTAGAAAGAGAAGGAGAAGGAGTGGCTTTAAAAAGAGATTGCATGGCAGAAACATCGACTAGACAACATAGAGAATTTAATGGGAGCCACTGGATAGAATCCATGAAAGTGTTGCGATAGGTACTATGACATTGGAAATACCAGTTAAATTGATCTAGTTGCTAATTAGCCAGGTTGATCACTTCATTACTGAATGATCTAATGGTAATGTTAATTTTATTTTGACATACATGAAAATATTATTATTATTCATTATTATATATACATACATACATGAAAACAACAATGCACTTTCTTATATCTTTCATCTTACATCAAGAACCTTATCTTTAGTTCGATTTGATCATTTTTATCAATTTTCTATTTCTCCTCTATCTCATTTCAATTTTGATCTTGAGGTGGTAGTACTTATCAAACTTCAATCATTGATTTAGTTTTATTAATTTTTATCCTTGACTTTTTCAAGTCAAAATTTATTTGTATTCTTTGTCCTAATGTGTTCCCAAATTGACAACAAATTTGGGTTGTTTTGTGATCCTGAATCGACCTCACACTTCAATTTCTTTCTTTGACTACATGAGTTCACCACACATTAGTCAAAGAGGGGCAAATGTATGCACCCTAAAATGGTCACCTAGACTATGGGCCTCCATTATTCAATTTATCAATTTCTTGAATCAATGGTTTGCAATATTTTATTAAATCAATTCAAATCAATTTCCTTGATCAAATTTAATTATTTCAATATTTTCTAAGGTTGATCATTTTATCCTAAGTCTTATTTAATTAAGAAAATCTCCCTTTTAATTAAATAAAATAAGTCCCCATTTAATTATAAGAAAACCTCTCTATTAATCAAAGAATTCATCCACAATTAATTAATTAAGAGAAAAACCCCTCTTTTAATTTAATTAAATATTTCCTATTTAATTAAAAGAATTTTCTCCCTTTTAATTAAATAAATCTCCACTTAAAGAGGAAATAAAATAAATAAAAACTAAAAATTCCTCTACACTTAAATGCACATATATTTAAGTGGGATTCCATTTAATTCTTTTCCTATTTTCTCATTGGTGGATCTTTATTTCACATGGATCATTCTTTCTCCACCCTTGATTAAATATTTTTTACCTCTTAATCTTGTTCATCCAACCTTCTTTATAAGGGAGAGCCCTCTCCTCATTTTACATACTCACTCTATTCTATTGTTATATTGCAGGTTTGGAGAGTGATTTTTGAAGGAGTTTGAATACAAAAGCTTTTTGTGGAGAACTTATATCTTCTTGTCTTCTTCTCTCGTGCATCCATGGATTCCATTATCATATTGTTAGGATTAAATCACATACATAAATAACAATTACATAAAAATATAACCAATATCAAAAAACAATAGATCACACAGAAAAGAATACAAGAAATCAAGATTTAACGTGGTTCACCCAATTCTGGGCTATGTTCACCAAATAACAAGCTTGATATTATTATGATCCAGTGATTACAACTTGATTAGAATCTGTAATCCCTTACAACTCAATACCACTGCAAGAATAATTTTGCATCACTACTATGAAACAATCCCTAACCCTGAGCTCTTTTATACAAGTATTTTTACCACTTTAGGGTTATAATTAATAATTACATGTCTGCCCAAAATTCCAATAAAATAGGGTGCAAATTTTTTTTTCGGGCTGATGCCCTAAACCCCAAAGAATTTATGAAGTATGCATAGTACTTTTTTGATCATTCACCACAAACTAACAATCTCCCACTTAGGGACTGATCAAGTTCCACAGTAAACAACAATCTCCCACTTGGAGACTGATCCTATAGCTATACTGCTACCACATGGGGCTCCTGCTGGATCAAATCACCCTAGACTCTATTGTTTTTTTATTCATGTTTAGTCTAGAAGACCAACCAAAGCTAAAGAGGAGTTCAACTTCTCCCTAGTAACTACCTTTGTAAACATATCTGCTAGATTATCATCTGTATGTATCTTATCTAACTTTAACTATCCATCCTCAAAAATTGACCGAATGAAATGGTACCACAACTATATGTGTGTGGTATTTGAATACAAAGCTAAATTATTTACAAGATGAATGCCACTTTGACTACCTGTAAACAAATAATCATCCCTCTGAGGGTGTTTCAATTCTTCCAAGAAAAATTGAAGCCATATCATTTCCTTGGCTGCCTCTATAGTAGCTACATACTCTACCTCTATAGTGGATAAAGTATTGACCTTTTGTATTCTAGAAACCTAGCTCATGGCTACTCCACCAATAGTAAAGACATAACCTGTAGTACTCAACCTGATATCAATATCGCCTGCCAAATCTAAGTCAACATAGTGCTACAAATACGTAGTAAAGCCCCCAAAGTGTAAATAATTATTAGATGTTCCTCTCAAATATTTGAGAATCCATTTGATGGCATTCTAATGCTCAATTCCTCTTCTTGTGTCTTAGGACAAATATCCTTAGTCAACTTTAATTGACTAGGTAAAGGTGTGCTGATAGCTCTAGCATTCTCCATAGAGAAATGTTGCAACACCTTCTCAACATAATCAACTTGAGATAGCATCAATTTTAAGTTTTTTCTATCTCTAGAAATCTTCATACCAAGGATTTGTTTTTCTGCCCCCAAATTCTTCATGGCAAATGCATGCTAATTGGTGTTTCAGTCCCTTAATGTGATCCATGTTAGACCTAGCTACAAGCATATCATCAACATATAAACATAGAATAATGTAGTTATCATCATCCAACCTCTTAAAATAAACACAATGATTTGAATGACACCTATTGTATCCATGCTCATGCATAAAATGATCAAATTTTAGATACCATTTTCGAGGTGCTTGCTTCAAGCCATATAATTTTTTTTTAAATTTGCACAGTAAGTTCTTATCTTTGACCACAAATTCCTATGGCTGAGCCATATATATCTCTTCATCCAAATCACGATGAAGGAAGGTTGTTTTAAAATTAAGCTACTCTAAATGCAAATCTTCAATAGCCACAAGACTTAAAATAGGATGGATATAAGTCATCTTAAGAATAGGAGAAAATATCTCACCAAAATCAATGCCCTTTTTCTATGCAAATTCTTTCACAACTAACCTAGCTTTAAATCTTTTCTTACCTCCTTCCTCTTCTTTCAACCTGTAAACCCACTTATTCTATAAAACCTTTTTATTTGCAAGCAATTTGTATAAATCCCAAGTCTTATTTTTCAACAAAGAGTCCATTTCTTCTTTCATTGTAGACTCCCACTAAATCTTAGTATCCACTTGCACAACTTCATCATAACATTCAGGTTCACCAACATCTATTAATAAAATAGAATACAAAGAGGGAGAAAATTTTTCTGGAGGTCTAATTTACCTTGTTGTCTAACATTCACCGGTGTGTGTGGTATTTGTTGTTGTAGTTGTTGCACATCATGAGGAATGGTTGGAACATCAGCTTTTGGAGTATCATCCAACACTACATAATAATCTTCTTTCTTCTCATATTGTTGCAACAGATCTTTGTACAATACTTTCTCATTGAATATGACATTCTTGCTTCTTACAATTTTATGGTTTTCAAAATCCCAAAGCTTGTAACCAAATTCATTAATGCCATATCCAAAAAATACACATTTCTTTGACTTAGCTTCTAGTTTGGTTCTATTTTCAGAATCTATATGAGCAAAAGCTTCACAATCGAAGGTCTTGACAAAAGAATAACTCACCTTCTTACCAGTGCATGCTTCCTCTGGAATACCACAACCCAAAGGAGTAGAGGGACCTCTATTAATCAAATATACAATATTATTCATAGCCTCTACCCACATGTATAAGGGCAACCCAACATGCAACCTCATGCTCCTCGTACACTCCATTATAGTCCTATTCATGCATTTAGCCACTCCATTTTCTTGTGGAGTCTTTGGAATAATTTTTTGCCTACTAATACCATTAGTGGAGCAATAATCTTCCAATTCATGACTACAATACTCACCAAAAGTATTAGATCTAAGATATTTAAATTTCTTACTAGTCTCATTTTCAACCAAGCATTTTCATTTCTTAAAAGTTTGAAATACATCAAATTTTTGTCTATAGAAATAAACCCATACATTTTTAGTTGTGTCATCAATAAATGTAACATAATAATGAGAGCCACCAAGGGAAGATACCTGAGCCGGTCCCCATACATCTATACGCACAAGCTCTAATTTCTCCTTTTTGTTTTCCTTCCCAACCTTTACAAAACTCACTTTCTTTTGTTTTCCATACACACAACTTTCACAAAAATCCATATTGACACATTTCAAACTTGGTAAAACAAAATTTCTTTGAATAAAGTACTTTCATACCTTTCTCACTCATGTGCCCAAGTCTATTGTGCCATAATGCTATATTAGAATCTATAGTAGCTTTTTGTTCTCCTTGCTCAACTACTGCAATTGTTCTTGAACATTCATTTTTCTCTAAAATAATTAAAGTAGAGGGAACAATATGACTTGTACAAAGATATAAGGTGCCTACTTTCACACCTTTTGCTACTACAAGGGAACCTTTTGAAACCTTCCAATTTTTATTAGTAAAAGTAACTACACAACCCTCATCACCAAGCTACCCTACTGAAATTATATTTCTACTCAGCCCTGGAACATGTCTTACCTCATGTAGTAGCCAATGATTCCCATTCTGCAATTTAATCTTAATTTTTCCCTTTCCAAAAATCTGACAAGGTTCATTAACCCCCAAATAAACAAGCCCAAAATCCCCTTGGACATAATCAATAAAATAACCTCTATGAGGTGTAGCATGAAATGAAGCACAAAATCTAAAACCCACGAATCATCAACACTTTCTAAAGATAGAAGCAAAGAATCCTCTTCGGATTTGTTACTTACCAAATTTGCCTCCTTGTCTCCATCTAGTTTATCTCCTTCATTTTTCTTTTGATTCCATCAATCTTTCTTTTTAAGACCTGGTTTCCCACAGTACTAGTAGTTGTTAGGTCCTCTCTATTGAGACCTCCTCCCCATTAACTTTCTCTTGATTTTCCACAATTTTCAAAATTTCTTCCTCTCTCAGTTGTTTTGCCCCTGCTTTGTGCATTCAAAGCACTTCCTGATGTAGATCCACCTGAGGATTTCCTATGAGTTTTCTCACTCAAAATAACATTGGTCACATCATCATATTTTAAGGCACTAGATCTAGGAATAGAATTACTCACAACCATTACTAAGCCATTCCAACTTTCAAGCAAAGAACACAAAATAAAGAGAGCCCTAATTTATTCTTTAAAATTGATATCCATAGAAGATAACTAACTAGTAATAGTATTGAACTCATTCAAATGATCTGTAATAGGTCCACCTTCTGCCATTTTCATATTAAATAAATGCTTCATGAGAAATATCTTGTTTGAAGCAGAAGGCTTTTCATACAGTGTCATTAGGGTTTTCATCAACTCTTCTATTATCTTCACTTTTGTAATATTAAATGTAGCTAATGGTGTCATGTATAATCAAATGCTTCCAAGTTCTTTTCTATCCAAAAAATCCATTTCATCATTTGACATAGATCCTTGATTCTTGGCTTTTCCCTTTAAAGTCTTCCATAAATCCTTCTGATAAAGATAGTCTTCCATTTGCATCTTCTATAACTAGAAGTTCTGCCCATTAAACCTGTCAAACCTCAAATTACCCTCATTTTCCATCACTCCTACTCAACTGTGAGACTTTTCTACGGAGGATAACTGAAAAAAAAACCTTGCTCTGATAGCACTTGTTAGGATTAAACCATGAACATAAATAAAAATTACTTGCAAATATAACCAATATCAATAATAGATCACATAGAAAAGAACACATGACACTAAGATTTAACATGGTTCACCCAATCCTTGGGCTATGTCCACCACATAGCAAGTCCAATATTATTGTGATCCAATGATTACAACCTAATTACAATCTGTAATCCCTTACAACCAAATACTATCACAAGAACTAATTTCACATCACTACTATGAAATAGTCCCTAACCCTGAGCTCTTTTATACAAGTATTTTTGTTGGTTTAGGGTTATAATTAATAATTACATGTCGGCCAAAAATGTTGATAAAATAGGGCCCAAATTATTTTTTTCGAGCCGATGCTCCAAACCCCAAAGAATTTATGAAATATGTATAGTACTTTCTTGATTAGTCATCACAAACTAACACATATTTTATCCATGCATTTTTATATTAGCTTAGATCTTGCTTTAATAGATTAGTTCTTGCATTGATAGATTAGATCTTGCATTGTTTTACATTGTTATCATATGTATTAGCTTTCATCTCCATTTGCATGGATATTAGATCTTTGGATCTGTCATTTAATGGTGTACTTGCATGGGCATAAACTAGGTCAAAACTAAGGACCTTCATTACAAACCCTTGCACTCCATGAATAGAGAGCTATGAGCCACCATTTGAGACCTCACTGTTGAGCAATCTTGGATATAATGACTCATAAAAGTGTGGTCACATTTTAAGCACACATCTTTGGTACTGACGATGGGTCAACCCACCTTTACTTGCTGGTTTTGAACATTTTTAGAACTAACAACCCTGTACAAATTTTTTTAGAGAGAAAAAATCATAAATCTTAAAGATTTGATCATATTTCCCAAACAATTTGGTGTTTTGGTTTAATTTTTTTCAAATTGGTGACACATTAGAGAAGCTTCAGTCAAATTTTTAGATTTTTCTAAGGTATTTTATATTTTTAATAATTTTTCTTGATTTTTCATAAAAAATTATTTTAGGGTGAAAATTAGCACAAATTTCAGAAAAAATGCATTTTTGGAAAGATTTTTAAAATTTAAATAGGGTTGGTTCTTTGTGTTTTTATTTTAGAGATCATATTAAAGCTCAATAATTCTATTTGCAAAAAAATGGTCTATTTTGACAAAATGGCTGCCTAGGGCACAAATAAAAAGATATTTTTAAAATCTTGATTTTTTGGAAAACTCTCTAATTTTTGATAGGAGTCTCTTTTCTACATTTAGAGTTTTGGATCCAAATTCATATCATATAGGTCTAATCTTGATGACTAGGTCAAAAATCAATATTAAAAAAAAGGCATTTAATGAATAGCTTGCATTTAATTTTCACAATGGATCAATGCATTATGTGAGTTTTTATTTGGGTTATTTTCTGATTATTATCACTCTTAAAAATTAGATTTTTAGATCTAACCCTAGTTTTGCATAAATTGGATATATATTGCATATCTTGTGTTTGCTTATTTTACTTGTTGCTTTGTTCGTTGTGAGCGAGCGTTCAAGCGTAAATGAAAGGTACAAAAAAGAAAAGATCTGTTGCAAGGATTATCAGGTATTTTGTTGGATCTCTATAAAATTTGTATTTGAAACTAAAATTAACATCTCATGTGTTTATAAAAGAAAACCTTCAAGTGATGAAGGAGGGGGAAGTTGATATAGGGGACAAGAAGACGATCAAAGAAAAAGACAGGGATCCCAAAAGATAGGATGCCAGATGGATTCTACCCTCAGAAGGATGGTCAAAAGACAACTCCGATGGCACTTCTAAGGGCAACCTCAGCCCCTCTGGAAGTGGTGGAATTATAAGAAACAATTTTGGGGAGGGGATTGCGGCTTTTGCTCTCCCACTTGGAACCCAAATCAACCATTTGGCTGAAGCCAGAGCCGTGTGCAATGTGGTTAAGCTAGCTTTTGAAGCTAGAGTTTCCAAAATTTGGCTTGAAGGGGACTCCAAAAATATAATTAACAATATTAATGGTATCTCCCCTCCCTCGTGGTTGATTGCAAATATAATTGATGAGACACATGCCACCCTTACAAAATTTGAGAAGGTCCACATCACTCATGTGTTTAGAGAGGCAAACCCAGTTGCTGACTGGTTCGCTAACAAAGGGGTGGGAGTAGACAAAGGGATGATCTAGCATTCTAGAAAAGATATTTTGATGGAGGCTAAGTCACTAATCGAGCTGGAGAAAATCCACGAAAGTACGGGTCAATCTAACTGTAACCATGTTTAATAAAGAAAGAATGGATGTTGGTACGAGCAATAATATGTTTCTTGGTTTTCGTATTCACAAGGGATTTTCTCCATCTTTTCAACATGTTTGGAGGATCATTATCATTTTCACTCGCTATTGTATCAGAAAGGTGAACGATCACGAACTTAATAATAGAAATAGAGCCAAAATCTTGGCTGGAAAAAATTTGCAGAGATTGGGGCTCATGAGAATTGTTGAAAAAAAAATGGACGTCATGACTGGAGAATGAAGCAAAAAGGAGCTGGTAGGTGAAGTGGAGAAGTTGAAGAATATGGGTAAAGTCTGGAAAAAATTGGAAAAGGGCAGAGTTGTGAATTTTTTTGAGAAACTCCATGGTTTTGACCCTGAGGTCACCAACAACATGGTGAACTCGTGGAACAATGGCAAGGTCAATGTGAATGGGGTTTCCTTCCAAATCATAGAGGAGGTGGTTGTGGAGGTCACTGGTATCCCTATGGAGGGTTTTAAATTCTACAGGGACAAAAAACTTTCATCCAATGCAGTCAAGGAGTTTATGAAAAATTCTACAGAGATGAACAAGCTGGAAAAGAAAGAGTCTTTCTATGTGACGGAGACTATAAAAAAGTTATGGAGGTATGTTTTATATGCCCTCATTGATTATGTTACCCTAGACCCTAGGTTTGATTGGGTCAAAACTCACCATTTTGTGATTTTAAATCATTTTTTCCATAAGAAAAGAATTTCCATACCCTTTTACCTTCTCACTTCTATGAACAAGGAAATCTCTAGTTTCAAGAAGAAAGCCACTGTTAACCCTGCTCTGCATGAGGGATTATTGCTCCTCATCCATGAGCATTTCAAAGCTCTATCTATATACAAGAACCCTCCTCATGTTGAGGATGTTGACGAAGGTAGCTCCAACTTTTCTTTTGACTTTGATGACATTGAGAGCATTAGCTCGGAGGAGGAGAATGTTTCCTCAGGAAAGAAGAAAAAAGGTCAAGCTAGGAAACTATCCACTCCTACAACTCCCAGCAGGAAAAGCCCTAGAGATCATGGCCAAGCTCATGCAAAAGAGTGTTATGCTAAGGAGGAGGAGGAAATGGATATGAAAGATTTTGACAAAGTGTCAGAGGAGGAGGTGGAAGAGGAGAAATCTGGGAAAAAATGGAAAAGGGAGGTTGTGAGAGTTGAGGAGACTAGAAATCAGAGGTCTGATGCTATTCCTCTTCCCCTCTCCCTTGTCCAGTCTCAGCCTCCTTCAGAGGAAAAAGTGAATGTCATCACTGGTGAGAACAAGGGGGAAGTGCAGGTCAAAAATAGGATAAAGGCCTGAAAAAATTTCAATGCGAGGACTGCTACTATGGGGATTTTTAGGGAAGCTATGAACCCTCAGATCCTGGTGGATAACTTGGAGCAGCCTAAGCTCAATGAGGTCATAGACCCAACAATCCTAGCCATCTCAAAAAATGCAAGGGAGACTGGAATGAACCTTCTGAATAATGCCTACAGTAGTATGATTGACAACTTTAGATCAATCAAATGGCTCTTCCATGAGTTGGAGGAAGTTAGAGAAAGGGTATCCCAGATGGAAAGTATTAAGAATAAGACAGGTAATGATAGCCAGGAAGACCAGGAAAATAGAGAAAGCTTAAATGAAAGGAGATTAAGAAATCTTGAAAACTACAACCACAACCTGGCAAGTCAGATGATTTCTCTCCTGAGTTCAATGAATGACAACATCCAATCCCTTGCTGGTAAACTTAAGGATAGGGGCTTGCTGGTGGAGGAGGGAGGATAGAACAGGGATAAGGCCAAGTCAGATGATGACTAGGCCACAATTAGTACTCTCACCAGTATGGATCATGGCGTTGAGAAGGTCCAGGATCAAATGGAAAAGGAGCAACAAAAGATAATCGAGGTAGCTCAGACTATGCAGGAAATGGAGAAGATAACTGAAGACTAGTTTTCTTGTCTTTTGTTTTTTTGTCTTCTTGGCTTTTGGCTTTTCGACAGGCTTTTTGTAGTCTATTTTAGTTAGTTTGTTTTTTGGCCTTTTTGTGGGCCTTTGTTTTGGGCTGGGCCTTCGGGTCTTTTTTTCAGTTGTTGGACCTCTATTTTGGCTGGGCTTCTTTGGCTTATTATCAACCTTGTTTATGTAAAATTTATGGGTTTTAGGATCCCTTAAAACCTATTTTTCTTATCAAAAACATCTCATGTGTTTTAGCTTGAGTGCTTTTACATGCTTTCATAGATTCATAGTTCATTTGGTGCTCTCGAATTGGATCTAGATTTGCTTTCACGCATCTATGTTTCACATAGTAATTAGGCCCTATGAACACTATTGAGAGATTGAGCTTCATTCACTTGCTTTACATTTGAAGCTCCTCTTGATGACATATCCCCTTCTAGGTAGAGAAGGATATTTGTTATTATCTCACTATTCTGCTTGGATTCGTCCTCAATATCCATTAGTACTTTTTCTTTTCAGATTGGTGGTGCTTGTTGGATTTTTTAAAAATTTGGTGAGGTGATTTTGAATTAGCATGTCAAAGAATCTTGTTTTCTATGTTTGGGTAAGGTGAAGAGGCTAGAGGAGTATGCTCTATTCCCTTTTGGGCACATTAGAAAGTTAGAACTCTTGAATCCAAATCAAGTCCCCATATGGTACAACTTTGTGAGTCTTCTTTGATTAGAGAGGGTTAACTATAGTGGACATTCCCTTTATTGGGTCAACCATGTGGATGGAACCTCAAGCAGTAATAGCCATTTTTGACATGGTAGTAGCAACTGCTATATAAATTTCCTTATGGGGGAAATCCTCACGGGTGTAGTCTTTTGTTGGGCTATCAGATCTCCTTAGTATCTTTGATTGATTAAATTCTTAGAATATGTCAAAACCTTGGTGTGTTGGGATTGGATTTCACCCACTCTAGATTACAAAAGTTGCAGAGTTGAACTTTACTAAGAACCATAGTGCTGCCAAATTTTCTTTTTTTAGGACTATGTGTATGATTGGAATTTTTTTTGAAAACATACATAGTAGTGGTTTTAGGGATTAGATTGATACTATGACACTATTCTTGTTCATGTGCAAGGTTGCTTTGTCCCTTGCTCATTGTTTGAAGACATTTTCTTGAAATCTTTGATTGTTGTCTTGCATGCCTAGTTCATGATTAAAAATCTATTGATACACCTATTACATATTGTGCCCCCTGCCAAATATTTAATTTTTAGGTACAAACCCCACCCAATGGCTAGTTCCTAGGTTTAATGTTATTTTAATGCTTGAGAAATACCAAAAAATTAAATGATTAAAACGTTAGTGTATTTCACTTTTTTCCTTCCGCTAGCCTGCAACTTCTCACACTATCAGATCTTCTCGAAATCTACAATTGGTGCTATCTCACCAAGGGAAGTTGTGCATCATTTTTCCATAGTGACATAGTACCCTTTCACCACATGGATTAGTGGGGCCAGGTCTTGTCGAGATGAGGATTCCAGGTTGTGCTAGGTGTGCTGACAATGTTTCATGGGCCCGAAAGTTTAAAGGAAAAGTGCAGTAATACGATGAGTCTTCACGATCGTCAGATCTAAGGAAAATCAATGTTGGGTGCTATCTCACTATGGGAAGTTGCTCGAAGGATATGCATAGCGACATATCACCTAGGTGACATGTGTCTTTGGGGGCCTGGCCAAGATTGATAGTTAAGGGTTGGCGGTTATGTTGTAACCATCACCGTCAAGGTTTTAAGAGATGACATAGTTAGTTAGAGAAAGGCATGGTCAAACTCATGAAGACCTGGAAGGTGGCATAAAGAAATAAGCTTTTTGGTCCACGTGCCTCATCCTACTAGAAGAGTTTAGTTGACTTGCTGACTCTACTGATTTAGGTGCTCAAGAATGAAGAGAGTCAGGAATTTTTATGCGATTTGATCTTCGTGATCAATTCCAACCACCCAAAGTGAATGTGAAGCATACCAAGAACACTCCACCTCCAATCCAATCTATCTACCTAGTCAGAGTGGCTTAATGGCACCATTTTTGTCTTCTCAAAGCATTATTTGACATAGAGGATTAGATATCATTGCATCTGGATCTATACCCAGATCAGATTTTCTCCATGATTGTTCCTTGTAGGACTTAATGGTAGGTGGTTGGGGAGTAATTATAGTTAGAGGACATCTCAGTTATGCCTACACTATTAAGGCAATTTTTGTAAATTTTGGAATAGGTCGATCATTCTTTTTTGTTCTCTACTATTTCTCTATAATTCCAGTGTAAAATTCCCTTTGCCTCTAAATTGTATGATTTCTGCCTTATCTCCTTTAGCCATTGGTGTGAAGTGCAAGAACTCTTTGCCTCCGCTAGTGTTTTGTGGAAATCTGTAATCTGCATGACTGTACCTCCTTGGCCTATGAATGGTAATATAAGTAAATCTCTCTTTCCTTGTGTCATTCATCTTGGTCTTGTAATCTACATGTGATTATTAGATTAAAGAAAGTCTGAATGTGTATATCCTTAGCTTCATTCTGGTTTAAAAGTGCATATATGGGTAGAGTTTGGTCTGAACACTCTATATTGGTGCATCACCTCTTTAGATTAGATTAGGTAGATTTGTTTTCATGCTCTCCTTCTCCCTTTTTCTCTCCAAGAGTAGTTAAGTGCATCCTAATAGTAAGAGGAAGCCGGCCTTCTCTAGAGACTCAACCTCACAGTTCAAGTCCCATCGCTTGGAGGTTGTTTCCATGTTTCACTAGGTTGTCCTCATGCATAAGCTCTGGACAAGGGTGCAAACCTAAGTGACAATAGTTTTTGGCATGCCCGATGGGAAAAATTTTCAAAAAAATTCAAGCCTACTGGTGTCAAAAGGGAAGATTTCAAGATCAATACCAAGGAGATAGTACTGGCTTCGGTGATTAAGCCTTCAAGAGGCTCATTCTTCAAAGTACTTGGTGACTCTGAGCTTCAAATACATATATGGTTCTAGAACAAAGTTGCAGTGATTCATGCCTAGAGCTAAAACAAGGGCATCTTCTAGAGGTAAGTTTTAGTATCAAGAACTTTCATTCTCAAACCCTATAAGGAGGAAGACTAGAATATCTTTATCACTAGTTAGGAGTTCCATAGTAACAAATACCCGTACAAGATCTATCTCTACTCCTCCTACTATTAGATCTCAGCCTAGACTGCCATCAATACATATCAATAGATCACTTGTCTATATGGTGTTGCCTAGAGCTCATACTTTTGTCACCTTTAATGGTGGGAACCCTCTCTTATTAGCCCAAAGACATGACATACCAGTAGCTACACTCAAAAGTATACCAGAGTTTACTGGTGAAACTTCTATCTCTCCCTCAGAACACATTCAAGAGGTTGCAAATGTCTATAATATCTATGGTATTATAGAGGATGATGTTATAGTTAGGCTCCTAGCCTCATCCTTGAAAGGAAAAGCACTACAATGGTATAGAGGTTTAGCTCATGGTTCTATAATAGATTGGGATGGATTAGGAGCAGGATTGTGCAAACATTTTGAGGATAAAAGTGACTATTTGTCACTTTTAGAGCAATTGACTACTATAAAAAGAGCCCCCCATGAATGTATGACTGATTTTAATTATAGATTTCAAAAGACATGGGATAGAATACCTACTTTAGTGAAGCCTACCCCTGGTAATGCCTTCTTGCACTACCTTAGAGCTTTTAATAGTGATATTGCCACTACAATCCAAACTATGGGAGGAGATACCTTGCCTAATGCTTATGACATAGCAATAAGGGCAGAAATATATTGATACAAGGGGGTAAGTTAGCTCCAAGGCCTCCTATGCCTTTCTTCCCTAATGTTCCAAATCATCAACCAGCAATGGCTCCTCTTCTCACAACTTCTACATCACAATCCCTTACTCCAGTTCCTCAAGCTTCCACATCTTCAAATGGGATGGATGAAATCAAAGAGATGATGCAATCTCTAATGCAAAACATGGATAAAAGAGAGAAGAACCTTGATAAAAGATTTCAAGATCAAGGGAAGAAGTTAGAAGATCAAGGTAAGAGGCTAGAGGATAATTTCTCTATGATGTAGAAAGTAAGCAACAAGGTGGTGACTTTAGAAAGACAGCAAGCTCAAGGTAGTAAAACTCATCAATTGCAATATCAAACTCCAAGTAGTGGTAGGCTTCCAAATTCAAATCATTGGAACAGTTCTTTTGATCAGAGTAGGCAGGGTGGCCATGCTTCAACCTCAAATGTAAACCAAAGTAGGGCCATAGTCCCTCAAAACAATATGGCTCAAGATCAAGATTTTTGTCCCTCCTGTAACTACTCCTATGCCTATTGTATGTGTTAGAAGGCTGAATCTTTTATGGCTTTGACAGTCCAAGAACCTGTAGCAAAACAATCATACAAGGAGGACCAATCTAAAGATGCCTGAGATATGCAAAGATAGGGTGATTGCTCTTTTATGAATCATCAGATGGAGGAGCATTGTAATGTAAACTAGGATTCCATTGCTCATAACACTAGAAGAAAAAGAAGAGCTATGGAAGATGTTATCCCTCCTCCCAATCAGGCCTCAACTTCAAATGCAATATCTCATGAGCAAGCAACAAATAACCAATCAAGTACCTTTCAGAAGCAAAGGAAAAATCATGGAAAAAGGGATACAAGTGATCCTCAGGTTATTCCATCTCAACCTCATACAATTGCAGCTCCCAAAGCTTCTACGAAAACACCTACTATGCCATTCAGTGTGGTAGAGCAAATGAAGAAGACAAATGTTAATATCTCCATGTGGGATGCTGTCACTCCTATACCCATGCAAAAGAGGTTGCTACAGCAAGAATTGAACCAAAGGATCAAACACTTAGCATGGAAAGTGCCAAAAGCCTAGTACAACCATCAAGCCAAATAGAAATAAGTAAAAAGGTTAGACCCCCTCCATTCTATGTTTCTCTAATTATAGTGGCAAACTAGTCCATAATTGCATGATTGATTCAGGGGCTACCAGTTCAGTGATGCCTAGGTGTGTTGCTAATGCTTTTGAGATGAAATATGAGCCCATTGTTAGGGATGTATTACAGTTGGATGCTAGTACTATCAAGACTATAGGAATCCTTAGGAATGTGGAGATGGCCTTACATGCATGCCTGTGTTGTACTGTAACCCAAGATATCTCTATTGCTGAGGTCAAGCCATATTTTTCCATCTATCTATCAAGAGACTTTATTCCCAAAATAGGTGGTTTCATATCTTCTGATTGGTCATATATGTCTTTTCAAACAAGATATGGAGATAATGCTTCAATTAGAGTAGAGCCTCAAGCCCTCCATCATACTGAATCTTACACCCCTAATTCCATCAACATGAATTTTCCTATCCTAGAGATGGATGAGAATGACATAGTGAATGAGCCCACCAATTCCCTAGTAGAGATACCTGATTTTTTCTTGGATGAGTGGGCTAATGCATATCAATTTGACCCTATATCAAAAACCCTTGAGATAGGTCTCAGTACATATTATATATTAGAGAAAGATGCTCTAGTTCCCAATATTATGGAGACTAAAGAGGATATGAGTGGGATATGGAGTATGTACTTTGATGGATCAAGGAATAAAAATGGATCACAGGATGGTGTGATGTTAATTTCTTCTGCACAAGTAAGGTACTACTTCTCCTTTAGCCTCCAATTCAGTTACACTAATAATGTAGCCGAGTATGAATCCTTGATTCAAGGTCTCCTACTTGCTCAAAAAAGAGGAGTTCAAGCCTTAAGGGTGTATGGAGATAGTGAGTTGGTGGTTAATCAAGTGAGAAATCAGAATAACACCAAGAATGGTTTGCTCAAGTCTTATAAAAATAGGGTATGGGATTCACTTGAAGGTTTTAATGTATTTAATATTCAAAGCATCCCTAGAAAAGAAAGCAAGTATGCTGATAGACTTGCAGCAATAGGTGCATCTTATGATGTGCCAGGGAATCTTGAGGAGGAGAAGAAGAAACAAATCAGAGTGGTAGTAAGGCCTGCCATCCTTGATAACAACATCCATTGGCAAGTGGTTGAGTCTGATAAGAAAATTGTGAGCTTCTTGTAGAATGAGGCAGAATTCTTAGAGAGAAATCAGTCAAGATCGTAGGATCAGTATGGTGACCAAATCATTAACCTTAGCTCTAACAAGTTGCCTAAAGGTCTCATTACCTTAGAGAGTGTTTTTAATCCTGATGACTAGGAAAGAGGCAGGTCCATGAACCTATTTGCTGATGAAAGTGACTACACTCCAATCATGGTTGCTGATGGAAAGTCCTTAAACATGGGAAAGGTATGTTCTAAAATTGAACAAGAAAATTTTATTCATCTATGTCAAGAATTTAATGATATATTTGCTTGGACATATGATGATTTAAAGGGTTTTGACCCAAGGTTATTTCAGCATACTATAGATTTAATTGATGATGTAAAACTAGTAAGATAAAAATAGAGGCCAGTGAATCCTAAAATTGAACCCTTAATGAGAAAGGAGCTATCTAAGTTGATTGAGGCCAATATAATTTTTCCTATCAAACACTCATCATGGGTAGAAAACCTTGTCCTTGTTAGGAAGAAGAATGGAGAAATTAGATTGTGTGTGGACTTTAGGGACCTTAACCAAGCTTCCCTTAAAGATCACCATCCTCTCCCTTCTATGGAGTAGATTTTGTCCAAGGTTAGTGGTTCAAAGAGATTTTCATTTCTTGATGGATTTTCTGGCAACAATAAAGTGCTGGTTAAAGAGTCTGGTAGATATAAGACTGCATTTACCACCAAATGGGGTACCTATGCTTATTGTAAGATGCCATTTGGGCTAACCAATGCAGGTGCTAAATTTCAGAAGGAGATGGAGATGGCCTTCAAAAGATTGATTGACAAGTTTGTCTTAATTTACCTTGATGATATCAGTGTGTATTCTAAGAATGTAGAAGATCATTTTGATCATCTAAGATAGGTATTCCTAAGATGTAGAGAGTTTGGGGTTTCCCTTAACCCAAGCAAGTTTGTCTTTGCTACTAACCAAGGAAAATTATTAGGACATATTGTATCTAAGGATGGCTTAACCATTAATCTAGAGAGAACAAAAGCAATACTTTCCCTTCCTCTTCGTAAACACAAGAAAGGGCTGCAAAGTTTCCTAGGCAGGATAAATTTTGTGAGAAGATTTATCCCTAATCTTGCTACCATGGTGAAACCTCTTATAGCTATGCTCAAGAAAGGTATGGTCTTTGCATGGACCAAGGAAGGGAAGGGAAGGAAATTTTTGAAGAGATCAAGGAAGCCATAGCCTCAGCCCCTACTCTCATGAATCCAAATTTTGAGAAAGACTTCATCCTTTATACCCTAGCTGGTGAGTCAAATATCTCTACTGTCCTGACTCAAACAAATGCTAAAAATGATAAGCAACCCATAGCCTTCTTTAGTGAAGGGCTTAAAGAGTATGAAGATAAATACAACTATGTAGAGAAGCTAGCCCTTGTAGTCATCAGAGCTTTAAAGAAATTCAGACACCTCCTGTCTCATAATAAGATTCATTTGTTGGTACCCCATGCCAGTGTGAAGGAATTCCTTTTGAGCAAAGATGATAGTGAGAAAAGAGCTGGTTGGATTACAAAGGTAATGGAATATGATGTTGACATTTAGATTACCAAGCTGGTAAGAGGGAGAGGATTGTGTAAACAAATGTTATCATCTCAGGAACCTGATGAGGAAGCTACTATGATATTGATAGAGCAACAAGAGGTAAGAAATGGTGACCCAAGGAGTTGGATGGATGACATGAAGAGTTTCTTATTAGGGAATGGATACCCTCAAGGATATGATAGAACTAAAAGGAGAGTATAGATTACAGTCAATTCCTTATGTCATAGTTGATAGTGTCCTCTTTAGAAAAGATTTTAATGGAGCCCTATTAATATGCCTTGATACAGACCAGGCTGAAAGAATGATTAAAGAACTTCATGATGGTCCTAATGGTGGTCAATTCTTAGCTAGAACAACTAAAATGAAAATCATGAGGGCTGGTTATTAATGGCCATCTCTATTTCATGATTGTCATAAGTATGTGAGGAAGTGCAAAAAAATTGCCTTCTTCTCTAGCAAAAAAAGACTTGTAGCTCTTCCCCTTCATCCTATTTAGGTGGACTAGCCTTTTTCTCAATGGGGATTGGATTTCATAGGCCCTATCAATCCTTCTTCTAGTTTAGGTCACAAATGGATTTTAGCTGCTACAAATTACTTCACCAGATGGACAAAGTTAGTTGCACTGAAAGATTCCACTGAGCCTTTAGTTGTTGAGTTCCTTGATGAAATTGTGACTAGGTTTAGTGCCCCTTCAGCCATTATTTTAGATAATGCAAAATCTTTTTTTGGAGCTCAGATTTGTGCATGGGAAGTGGAACATAATATCTATTTAGGCACATCCTCAAATTACTATCCTTAGGGTAATGGTTTGGCTGAGTCCTCCAACAAGAACTTGATCAGGATCATGAAAAGGACAATAGAAGATAACCAGAGGTGTTGGCATAAAAAACTGAAGACTACACTATGGGCTGATAGAATAATGCCTAAAAGGTCAATAGGGAATTCACCATTTGTGTTAGTTTATGGTAGAGAGGCAAGGCTTCCAATTTTATTGGAGTTTCCATCCCTAGAGCTAGCCCATTAGTTGGAATTGATTGAAGATGATGCCATGACAGTAAGAATGGCAGAGTTGATGGAGGTGGAAGAGAAGAGAAGTAAAGCCATGTAGACCCTAGAGACACACCAACAATAGGTAAAAAAGAGTTCTGATAGAAAGGCTAGGGTCAAAATCTTTCAAAAGGAGATTTGGTTCTAAAATGGGACGCAAATAGGGCAAAACCAGGAAGACACTCAAAGTTTGATGCATTATGGAGTGGTCCCTATCTGATTGTCAGTTGTAAGCAGGCCAATGCTTTTTAGTTAAGTAGGCCTAGTGGTGAAATTTTGCCAATCCCAGTCAATGGGATTTATCTCAAACCATGCTTTTGATGAAAGTTGAAGATTTCATGTATATAAGTAGAGTAGTTCCTTTTTCTGGCTCTCCTATTTTCCAAGAAGTGCACAAGCACAGGATTGTCTCCATGAGATAGTCAATTTTCTCAAAGTTTTGAAGGTTGTAGAAAGAAGTTTTGATCTCTGGTTCCAGTTGTAGAGATAGGAGTTTTAGGATTTTCCTCTCAGAGGTGGGGTTAGAGTTTCATAGTTCTCAAAATCTACATATTTTTTATGACTTTGTAACCCAATGGATGCTTTAGGCCACTGGTCTTATGCATAGCAGGCTAGCGTCCCCTGTGAGTCGCCAAAAATGTTACATATTGTGGCCCCCGCCAAATATTTAAATTTTAAATGCAAACCCCACCCAATGGCTAGTTCCTAGGTTTAATTTTATTTTAATTCCTGAGAAATACCAAAAAATTAAATGATTAAAACCTTAGTGTATTTCACTTTTTTCCTTCCTCTAGCTTGCAACTTCCCACGTTGTCAGATCTTCCCCAAATCTACAATTGGCGCTATCTCACCAAGGGAAGTTGCACATCATTTTTCCATAGCGACATAGTGCCCTTTCACTACATGGATTAGTGGGGCCAAGTCTCACCGAGATGTGGATGCCAAGTTGTGCCAGGTGTGCTGACAGTGTTTTGTGGGCCCAAAAGTTTAAAGGCAAAGTAGAGTAATACAATGAGTCTTCATGATCATCATATCTAAGGAAAATCAATGCTTGACACTATCTCACTATGGGAAGTTTCTCAGAGGATACACATAGCGACATAGCACCTAGGTGACATGTGTCTTTGTGGGCTTGACCAAGATTGACAGTTAAGGGCTAGTGGTTATGTTGTAGCCATTGTAGTTAGGGTTTTAAGAGATGGTGCAGTTAGTTAGAGAAAGGCATGGTCAAACTCATGAAGACCCACAAGGTGGCATTGATAAATAAGCTCGTTGGTCCATGTGGCTTGCCCTGCTAGCAGAGTTTAGTTGACTTGCTGACTCTGCTAATTCAGGTGCTCAAGAATGAAGAGAGTCGGGAATTTTTATGTGATTTGATCTTCATGATCAATTCCAACCACCTGAAGTGAATGTGAAGCATACAAAGAACACTCCACCTCCAATCCAATCTATCTACCTAGTCAAAGTGGTTTAATGGTGCCGTTTCTATTTTCTCAAGGAATTATTTGACATAGAGGATTAGATATCATTGCATCTGGATCTATACCCAGATCAAATTTTCTCCATGATTTTTTGTTGCAAGACTTAATGGCAGGTGGTTGGGGAGTAATTACAGTTAGAGGACATCTCAGTTATGCCTGCACTGTTAAGATAATTTTTGTAAATTTTGGAAAAGGTCGATCATTCTCTAATGTTCTTTGCTATTGCTTTGCAATTCTAGTGTAAAATTCCCTTTGCCTCTAGACTGTATGATTTCTACCTTATCTCCTTCAGCCATTGGTGTGAAGTGCAAGAAATCTTTGCCTCCACTAGTGTTTTGTGGAAATCTGTAATCTGCATGACTGTACCTCCTTGGCCTATGAATGATAATATAAGTAAATATCTCTTTCCTTGTGTCATTCATCTTGGTCTTCTGATTTGCATGTGATTATTAGATTAAAGCAAGTCTGAATGTGTATATCCTTAGTTTCATTCCCGTTCAAAAGTGCATATATGGGCAGAGATTGGTCTGAACGCTCTATTTTGGTGCATCACCTCTTTAGATTAGATTAGGTAGATTTTCTTTCATGCTCTCCTCCTTTTTCCTCTCCAAGAGTAGTTAGGTGCATCATGATAGTAAGAGGAAGCCATCCTTCTCTAGAGACTCAACCTCATAGTTCAAGTCCCACAGCTCTGAGGTTGTTTCTATGTTTCACTAGGTTGTCCTCATGCATAGGCTCAAGACAAGGGTAAAAACCTAAGTGACAACAACACCTAGTTGGACATTTAAAATGAATAAAATATGAGTTCTTGAGTCAAGACTTTATGATCAAACTAATTTATTATCCTATTATTTTCAATCTCCCTAGGTTGATCTTGTTTAGATTAGGCTACTTACCCCATTGTTAGAAGCTTGTTTGCACCTTGGGTTATTTTTCTTTGACCTCTTCAATTAGTAATCTTGATTTCACAAGTGACCTTGTTTGGAGTTGGTGAGTTAGAGACCATTCTTATTGAGAAAGATATACATCAGATTCTTTGATATTACACTTAGAGATTTTTAGTAATCTCTTGTCCATCCACTTTCATTAAAATTTATTTTCAATTAATTAAAAATTGGGTAAATCATCCTCCTGGTCCATAAGTGTTAGGGTATTCACCCAAAGTTCTGGGCACCTCTATGGCAGTGTTGGTTTACACCTTGTTGGTGAATAGATTGTCCTTTGAGAAAATGTATGCAAATCTGACCCTAAATGTCCAAGTGAAAGGACAAATTGACACCAACAGTTGGATAGGTTATTATTAGATTAATAACCTTCCTCTGAATTTTATCGGGTACAGCTCCCCATGCAAGATTTACAATGAATTGATTATAGGTACTTTTAATCGGAAAGCACAAAAGGATACCAAGCATCTATCCATAAACAAAAAATAGACGCGAAACCTTAGAACTAAAAAGAAAGGAAACCGAATAAAATAGATTACACAAAGTTAACCTGTTGTACACTGCATTACAAAGGATAAAAGTCAAAGAACAATTTCCATTCTCCTGAGGAAAAATGAATCAAAGCTTCCAAAAGATCCTGATATCAAATGCATATAGAAAACAAAAAATTTGATGCACTTAAAGAAAACTAAAAGTTACAACAACATAACCATCAGTGGAAAGAAGAACTACATGGACTCAAAGTTCCAATTTGCAGATATCTTTCAGACCTCCCTTCTTTAAGATGTAAAAGACTACAAAGATCCTATTACACATGCATCAGAAAATGAAAACCATCTCCCCTACATTACATTTCAAAATCAAATACCTCTTTGATCACTAACACAAAGTTTAGCAAGTGAAGCTCTGTTCTGCTACAGCTTCAAAGTCTGTATTCCTTCCCTCAAAAAAAATCTCCCCCTGCTGATAGCACACAGTCTATATCTGCCGGAAGAAAAAGTGGAACCTTCCTAACACTTTATTCACAGCCTCTGTCCTATTGTAGCCCAAAGTCTCCCAGCCAAAATTCAGAAAACTGGAACCCCCCTCCTCTTTTTTTTCCTTCTACAGCCCCTTTTTAACCTATTGCTGGTGAAAACTTTTCAGCTTCCCCTGTTTCATTTTCCCAGCAGTTTAAATAACTGATTCTTGAAAAGAATAATTATTGATATTTTAATTTACTTCGTTCCAAAGATCTCATATTTTCATGTTGACGTGATATGAAGTTAATCTTAAATAATTTGCCTAGTAATATTTGGACATTTCAATTAATGACACTGCACAAAAATGAGATTATTGACATCTGGCTTCACTGCAGCTACAAATGCATCCGAATCATCACCGTCATTTTCTGTAAATGGAAATTTCATATAGGAAACTTCAAATTCTTGTAGAGGTACTTGATCAGGAATGTTCCTGTTAGAGTAAATAATTAATATTTAATTATTTATTCTATTGCTTAAGCTTACTTAGGTCATGCATTCATTTAATATTTTGTATTTAATGCATGTAGTGGTTAGTTGTTGACAACTCGGGAGTTTTCTCCTTTTTTAGCATATTCCATTTTTGTGGATATGTGCTGAGTTGTCATTTTTGTCCTCTACCTCCTTCCAGCTTGTTCTACAAGCTTCCTGGAGCTCTTTATATTCGGGCTCTCTCTCATTGTAATATTGATTGATCATCATATCATTTCTTATTGTAAATACATTTCTTCTTGTGTTTGCATTATGATGGCTCTCATGTCCGTTTAGGGTTTTTGCCCATGCTCCATGCTTTTCCCCTTCTTGGTTTCTCTTTGACAGGTTCGCATGCAGGTGATCTTGGCGTCTTCGGAGTTGGCTTTCCTCAACTCCAACATGGTATCAGAGCCTTCCTGCTGCTGCTTCATTGAAGAAATTTTGAAGCCGTGATTTGAAGTCACAAACCCTAGTTTGTTTGTGCATTTTTTTCTTCAAATCAGGGGATCAGCGATTTTTTGAAGCACTTTCAGCCCAAACAGACATCACCATTGGATCCAGAAGGCCGTTTGCAGTCAGGATTCATATAAAGCTTTTCATTTTTGGAGACAGGGCAATTTTGGCAATTTTTTGAGGATCCCAGGTTCGCTGCCGTACGGATCGTACGGACGCAGCGCGGATTTTTTTTAAAAAAAAAAAATTTTATTTCGAGCGCCGCCGCCGCGCCACCTGCGCGCCGCACACAGCGGCCGCAGCAGGCAGCGCCGCCCGCGCTCTGCCGCGGCTCCTCCCGGCTCCGCCGCTGCCCGGCCTCCTCTTGGCCGCCGCCCTCCGCCGGCGGTGCCTCTCCAGCTCTCAGCTCTGCGGCCACCTCCACCAGTGGCGCAACCTACCTCCACCGCCCTGCGGCTGCCTCCACCCGCCAGCGCCACTCCGACAGTGCAGCAGTTATTGCCCAGTCAGCGACACGTGGCATTTTCTGCCGCGTCGTGTGACTGACACATGGCAGGCGCGCCACGTGGCACATTGCCACGTGGCAGCTGCCATGTCATCGTCCATACTACCACGTGGCAATGCCACGTAGCACTTCTTTTTTGCGGCAACGGCCTCCAAGCCGTCAAATTTAATCGCGTGACTTGCTGACGTCAGCGCTGCATCAGCCCTTGCATGCACCTCTCCTGATTCACTTTTGGACCTACTTGTGGTTTTTTGGCCATAACTCTTGCATACGGAAAAATTTTTCCGATCCAAAAGAAGCGCCGGAAAGCTGGTTCCGAGACGGAGATTTTGGTGTAGGTATTTTTAGGTTTTGATGCATTTTTATTGCTTGTTTTTTCTGTTGAAGTCCAAAGTCCTATTTTTGACTCCGGCATGCATATCTTTTGCGTCCCATGTCAGTTTTTGGAAAACTTTATATTTCTGGAAAGCTGGTTTTGTGTACTTTTCAGAACTATCATCTTTTTTCCTCACTTTTGGCCTCTTCTCTTTCTATCATAGTTTTAGTGTTTTTGCTCTATGGTTGATATTTTGAGTGTTTTAGGCCCGAGGATCATTTTCCTAGCATGGTTTGCTTTCTTTTGAGCTTTACTTTCTTTTGTTGTAGCTCTTTTTTAGTTCTGATCATTGTAGCTATCCTTTTGAAGCACTTTTTCATTTTCGCACTGAGATAAATTGTCACTTTTGCATTCTGGGAGTCATGCACGTTGTTTTGAGTCAGGTGTACTTGCACTATTTCATAAAGCACCATGGGGGGGATTATTTGTTTGCTGTTTTAGGCATTCTCCCTTTGTCAAGTGAGTGTCCCTTCCACGACATTAGCCCCATGCAGAGTCAGTTAGACCGTGTCTTTATCGGTGTCTGTACTTCTTTTCCTCTCTCCTCGTTCTTGGTTCGTTTGCAGAAGATTTGGCTCACCTTCTCAGTTGCCTGTCATCACACCCCGTCTGCATTAAGGGGGGATTATGCTGTGTTCTAATGCATCCATGGTTCGATGGTTCGATAGTGTGAACTATGTATTCAGTGGTTGATCCTACATACAAGGCGATTGCAGTGGCTGGCTACCTATGCATTTCGGTGAGATGGATCATCTACCATATAGACATGCTCGGTTCGTGCCTTCTTCTTCCATGGAGGTTTCTTCAGATCAGCAGTTTGACAGATTTGCGGTTCTTCATGCTTCAGTGATGCTGCTTCTTTATGATCATTCCTTGTTCCTGTTTTAGGGGACAATTTCCCTAGTTGGAGACTTCTTCAGCTCTTCATTGGGTTCTTACCTCTTTTTAGGGGAGGGTTTTTCCCATGTGGTTTTCTCTCTTTCCCTGCTTACAGAGGTTTCATCTTCTTGCATTGTACTTGGGTACCTAACATGGCCTCGTTGCCGGGACCCATTATGCATTTCATCTTAGCTTTGTGAGCTTAAGGCATTTCCCTAAGTTGCACTTAAGGGGGGGTGTTAGAGTAAATAATTA
The DNA here is from genome assembly GCA_028749045.1 of Cupressus sempervirens. Taxonomy (NCBI): domain Eukaryota; kingdom Viridiplantae; phylum Streptophyta; class Pinopsida; order Cupressales; family Cupressaceae; genus Cupressus; species Cupressus sempervirens. The sequence continues at coordinate 284,891,931 of CM053791.1, forward strand.
ATATTTAATTATTTATTCTATTGCTTAAGCTTACTTAGGTCATGCATTCATTTAATATTTTGTATTTAATGCATGTAGTGGTTAGTTGTTGACAACTCGAGAGTTTTCTCCTTTTTTAGCATATTCCATTTTTGTGGATATGTGCTGAGTTGTCATTTTTGTCCTCTACCTCCTTCCAGCTTGTTCTACAAGCTTCCTGGAGCTCTTTATATTTGGGCTCTCTCTCATTGTAATATTGATTGATCATCATATCATTTCTTATTGTAAATACATTTCTTCTTGTGTTTGCATTATGATGGCTCTCATGTCCGTTTAGGGTTTTTGCCCATGCTCCATGCTTTTCCCCTTCTTGGTTTCTCTTTGACAGGTTCGCATGCAGGTGATCTTGGCATCTTCGGAGTTGGCTTTCCTCAACTCCAACAGTTCCAAATTATAATGGCTTCCTCCAGTCTGTCATAAGGAACAACTGCCATTGTCATGTGCAAACCATTACAGATTCTGTATTCACAATCTTTGGAAAAGCAATGTCGAGTGTTTCACGACCACCTCCATCATTGTGGCCATAGCCAGTAGAATGCCCAAGGTGATGATTTCTGACTCAGGCACTTTTGCATTCATATTCAGGAAGATTACCCACACCATCTTCACTTAAACTTGGCTCATGAGCTTTCAATCTCCGTGGATTCCCATTACACTTATTTGCAATATACACCCTCGACCATTCCAAGATTTAAAAGACATCAAGTGTTCCATCATGGCTACATTCATGGTTACTTCGGGCTTCTTCCTCTATGCAACCTTCCCAATGAAGACATGAAGCTTCACTTCCTTTATCCATGGCAAAGATTTGTGGAGATTTTAATTCGAAACCCTTTTCAATTCCTCTGCCGCCATGCCTTCGAGTTTTTCAAACATTTCATGGAGAGCTGCAACTTCACATGCCGAGTATGGATATTGTGGTTTAGTATCTGAACCTGTGTGTTTGATGCCTTTTATGCATAGATATGCATTTGGTTTATTGCAATCACATCGTGACTTACCCGTGTGTAGACTCCCATCTTCGGGCTAAAAAAATTGGTATCAATTATGAATTTCAACTTTAACCTCAATTTTGAGAAAGAGAAGGAGTGAGAACCCAATCCATGACACCCTCGAGTATGCTGGGATATAACATCGAACATGTCTATTGTATGTGTCAAATTTGGTAATGGGAGGTGCCAACCATTTGGGTTATGGGCTTTGCTTTTAAACCTACGTGCTTTTCGGTATTTAGTTTTCCATATTTTTCACAACTTTTCTCTCTCTGTCTCTTGATATATTTTGTTTTGAAATTTTACTCGAATCACTTCTATGCATTATTCTTATCCACCTTGCTTATTTTTGCAGTAGACACGATAAATACTTTGGACTGGTTCCTTTATGATAGGTATGCTACCATCATCTTAATTTCAAGGTCATGCCCGAGTTCTTATTTGGATTCTGCTATGCATGGAAGTTGGGCAGTCGTCTTCGAGTGTGTATGTTCATTGTGAATGTGTTGCTTATTTCTAAGTCTTTACCCCCCACATGGCCACCACAAATGAGATCAGATTACCATTGCATTTGAGTTGTTGAACTCGACATAAGATGAGGCTCCAACAAGCATTTTGCCAAACACTTTATGTTTTGACCAGTGGTTGAAGTTTATCATTCTCTTGTTGCAGCTTGAGCTTGGTCAGAGCGGATGCATCAACCCATGGAGCATACCAATGCAATATGCACAAAATTAACTTGGAAAAGACTCAGTGTCGTGCTCAGTAAGCCAATCCATAAAGAGCTTCCTGAAAATTCATTTTCTTCATATCAAATGCTACCTCTGCACAAAATGATATTTCTTCAGGGTTGGAGCAAAGAGAAGGGATGGTTTAAAAGCAACTTCATCCTGCAGCTATGCCTTGACATAATCATGGATACATGCTCTTATATATGATGTGTGGCTTAAAATGCTAGATTTTCCATTAGCAACTAGAATGTACAGTATGGAAGGCTTTTTGAACATGAATCAAGAAAACTTCATGTAACTTGAACTACAAACCTGAATGCTGACTGCACTTCCATCTTGGGTATCTGAACCTTTGAGATTCAAATGATCACTTACACCTCGAAATCTACATTTGGAATTACTAGTCTAAACTTGAGGAACTGAAATTACATCTTCAGAATCTGATTTGAATCTGCATTTTGAATGACGAATGTTAAACTTTGTCAAACTGAATCTGTAGGATATCTGCATGAACCACTAAACCTCTGAACCAAGTCACTGAATCACTTTAAACTTTTTGGATTTGTGAGCCTCTTGTGAAGTCATCTGAACCTAAATTAAATGATCTTTATACCTCTGTTCTAGATCATGGGAGTTGATAATTTGAGCCTGAACCTGCATATCAAAATATTGAACCACTTCAAACTTTCTGAACTATTTTGAACTTTCTGAACCACTTCAAACTTTCTGAACCACTTTGAACCAAGTTCAAAGTACTTCAGAGAGGTTCAGCAACTGGAACTGAAAGCTTAAAATTCTCGGTCTATATGTGTGTTAACACACCTATTGCAATAATTTATCTTATCATTTCTCTTTTGGACAAGTGAGTACTTTTTCTATCCTAGTTTGGTACCAACATTTCTTAGGGTCATCCTATCAACTAGTACCTTTTCTTTCATGTTAGTTACAAGTGCTATTACATGTTGCTCAACATTCAAATGAACTCAAATTTTATCAAATTTTACAAAATGACTCTTGGTCTTCTTTCTTCTTCACCTTCCATGTCTTTTTGGTCTCCCATTTCCATTCTTCCTCATTTTCATGTTTTCTTGATTCTTTTTCTCATAATATCATATAGTCTATCATATTCTATTGATCCTTTCTCTTCTTCCATGCTTGATTCTTCTTCTTCTAGAACCATGGATCTTGAATATCTTGTTAGGCACCCATTTTTGAGCACAGATGAACTTTACCTCCTTATTGAATTTGAAAAGTGTTGTTACTCCAATAGATATATGGATGCTAACCTTGTGACAAAAGTGATGGAAAAAGGGAAGAAATGAAATGTACTTGCTAGGATCATACACAAGATCATATCACAATATCCTTCTTCCAAATATTCCTTATCTTCTAAATCTCACCATGATTCTTCTAGATATCATTCACATTTCTCATCTTCTAAGTCTTATCATGATTCTTCTAAATATCATTCACTTTCTTCATCTTCCAAGTCTTATCATGATTCTTCTAAATATCATTCACATTCTTCATCTTCCAAGTCTTATCATGATTCTTCTAAATATCATTCACATTCTTCATATTCCAAGTCTTACGACGATTCTTGTAAATATCATTCGTGTAGGTTTTCACCTACCTTTTCTTCATGATATCATTCTTCTTCTACTTCTACCAAGAGTCCTATTCCTCTTATTGAGACATACCATATGAACAACAAAAAAAGTCTTTGATATGCCTATCTATAATGCCTATAGTGACAATGATTATGATGATGATGACTATATATTCCTATGAGTCCTAAAAGTCCTCCTAGTCCTATGCTTGTACTTAAATGGGATGAGTCATAGATAGATATTGATGGTAATCCATATGACTCCAATTTTGAAAACAACATTGATAAATTTTGTGAACAATACCTAAATGATAAATCTGCATTTTTTGAGGAAGAGAAAGCATTTTTTTGTGCTGAAATAAAACATCAATGCCACAATATTTCCTCTTCTAAGAACCCTCATGTTGAAAATAAAGATTACACTCTTGAGAAAGATCATGTTAACATTGAACCTTTGTCTTCTAATGTTCCCTTTCTATCTTCTACTTCATCCACTATCCATACATCCCATAAAAAATTTGAGTCTCTCAAATCTTCTACCAATCCTTCATCCAACAAATATCCTAATGCTTTTCATGTGGTTCCCTATAGTTATCCTCAAACGCTACCTCTTAAAGAAACTCAAGATAACCTTCACTTGGCTGCAAATACTTTTGATAATGCTAAACCTAAAGAGCCTAAGCCTTGATGCACTATAATGCTGAATTTATTTAGTCCTTCATCATCTATTCCAAAGTCTTTCATACAATCCCAACATGCTTCCTTCTCCTTAGGAGTGGCTTCATGTCAAGAGGACTCTAAAAATGTTAAAGAAAATAATATGAAGAAATATCAAGATCAAGAACCCTCCATGTCATCCAATTATTTTCACGATGTCTTTGATCCATTTCATGGTCCTTTTGATCCTCCGTGCCCTTCCTCCTTCATTCCACCATGTCTTAAGTCTTCTTCTAAGCAAGATCAAACTACTACTTACACTGTTGAGCTTATTGACAATCAAAATGACCTTAATACAGTTGTGCCTTCCAAAGATGATACTTTCATTAAGGTTATCAAAAATAGTGTTGTTACTTCCAATGTTGAGCCTATTGAAAATCAAGAGAAAAACTTTACACCTATGCTATCCAAAGATCCTTGTCAAGATCAAAGTCTTCCATCTTCTTGTTCTACCACTCCATGTTCCGTTCCACTTTCTACTCTTCCTAAGTCTTCTCAAGCTTCAAGTACTCCTATCAAAGAAGTTTCTACTATTCAAGATGTTCATGATCCTATTGGAAATCCTAATGCTCACTCTAAAGATGCTAATGCCCTTAAGTGTCATATAGATGTTGATGAAATTATTGATTACCCTTTTTCATCTTCCACATCCATCCTTGGACTTCTCCCATCAATACTAAATGCTTCACATCTTCCTTCCATCTTGGGTCCTTATGTCCCTTCACTTTCCCCTCTAAACTCTCCTAATTCATCATCCATCTTGGGTCCTTACATCCCTCCCTCTCTTATCTTTCCTCAAGATCAACGTAGATGCATATCCTTGAATCCTTTTCATTCACCCACTCACCCAAACCAATCATATAATCCTTCTTCTTCCATAAGTCCCAAGTCTTTTGGAAGTAACCTGAATGTTCAATATAAGAAAAAGAAGCCATTAAAGAATCCATAGAAAAAAGAAGACCACCATGTCTCCTCTAATCGAAATGGGGGCATAAAGTCAAAAGAGATATCTAAGAAAAAAATTATAAGAAAAGTATGAGTTCCAAAATCCATCATTGAAGATATTATCTATAAATCATGAAGAAGAAATTAAAAGAGGTCTATGGCTATATGGATTCCAAATTCTCTCTTGACAGAGTCTAATGTTGAACAACAATTGAATTCGACATTCAAGCTTTCAAAGAATTCCACATCATCTTCTTCCAAAAGCATTCTTCCATTCCATGTGTCTAAACCAGAACCTCTTCTATCCACCCACCATATTCCTTCACATATTCCTTCATTCACATTTTCTCCATCCTCTTGCCACCCTTCAAGTTGTGTGTTGATGTTGATCTTGCCTTCATTTCCATCTTCCAATCTCACTCGCTTTACATAAAGCCATATCCTCCATTTTTGTCTTCCATCTTCCTTTCCCTATCAACATCTTTGATCATATCATTTCAAATCCTTTGCATGTCATGGTATAAAATTTCAAGGATAATTATCTAAAAAGCTTGAATTCTTCCAAAAAATTCAAAAAAATTGAAAAAAAAAGAAAAGAAATGAAAAATTTTAAAATCTGCCTTGTTGAAAATCTGGTAATTAGGCACCTTGGTAGCAAAAGTAAAGAGAAATAAATTTTTCCTATGGTGAAAACTTCTCCCTTGTGGCACCTTGGATAAGTACCATGATGAAAACCTAGCAATGGGGGATCATGCATAGTTCTTTTACATCTTTCATCCATTCTGTCTTCTCTCTTTGATCTCGACAATGTTGACCTATAAACAAACATTTGGCTATCTTGTGAGATATCTTATGATGATCTTGTTTTCATTCCTTTTATGTTTAGCCTTCATATCTATTTTCCTCCATTAATTCTAGTCTTTTGCTATACTTTTCCCATTTACCCCTTTGGTCTTGATCTAATAAAATAGAGTAAAATATGATGGTATGAAACCTCTTGACATGTCTACTCCTTTGGATTGTATATCTCTCACTTTTACATTATGCTTTCATGAATTATCCTATGTTGACCTTTCATTTCTTGTCCAAATGTGCTTTACATGAAATTTTTTCCCTAGCTTAGGTACTGCTGAGGAGTTTTCCCTTGAGGATTTCTTCCCTTTATTCTCCTTCATTCTCTTGTCTTTCATTTCTTCCACCAGCTTGCTAATCACTCTTGCCCTCCACCTTGCAAGACATTAGGACTACACGATGTGATCTTTTTTGAGAGTTTGGTCCTTGTTTTTGTCTAGGGGCATTGTATATTATTTATACATATTTATTGATCCTTAAAAATACAAAAAAAAACATATTTATCAAAAATCAAAAAGAAAAATTATATATTGTGAAAATTTCTAAAATTGAAAAATATCCTTAAAAAAAAATCATCTTAGTGAAAACCTAGCAATAGGTGCTTTGATATACCTCCAAAAAATTATATATTCCAAAAATACAAAAAAGTCAAAAAATTTCAAAATTTGAAAAAAATAGAAAAAGTGCCTTGGTGAAAACCTAGATATAGGCACCTTGCTAGCCAAAATACAATTTAAAAAAAATAAAAAATCCTAAAAAAATAATAAAATCCAAGTGGTGAAAACCTGAAAATGGGGGCTACTTGAGGCCTTTGCACTCCTATTTCTTAGCACACACCCTCAACACTTAGCTTTTATCCATCATGCCTTGTCCTTGTTGCCTTGGTTTAGAATTGGTCTTTGTCTAGGGGGCATAACTGTGTTAGCTTCGATCTCTTTGATATGTTATTCTTTAGGACACCTCACAAATGATGTTTTTCAACACCACCCCAATTGTATTTTTCAATACAAACCCTAACATCGAGAGTTTTTCAACACTTATTGGTTTGGTCTTACCCAGTTTTGTCATGTAATCTTACCTATTTGCAAGCATTTGATCCTTATCCCCAGAACTTGATATCAGTCAACCCACTCAAATTTTTAAACATAATCACTTAATGTTTCAGCTATTTCATGATGTTTTCTTTTTGTGCTAACTATTATTGATTTTCATTAAGTGCCATTGTTCCTAAGTCTCTCTAGGATGCATAGCTAGAGGACTTGGGCATGAGGCATATGTTTTATTTGCTAAATTAAATTGGGTAAGCTAACATTGAAGTCATCTTGAACTTTATGTCTTTGATTCTTATGCTAGAATCTTTCCACATTCTAATCTGATATAAATCAAATTCATATCTTCATCGTTGCACTTATGATTAGTGATGATTGTGTGATTTTTTGATGTCCATTAATAATGGCCCAATGATAAAAATAAGTTCCTTTACATTCTCTAATGAATGATGAACACAAAATCATATGTTACAATTGTTCTACTGCAAGTACACCTTTGCATTTTCATGTAGCTTGCATTGTTAGGCTTCATGTCAGTTTGAATTTTTAGGCTAGATTATGAGTTTGAGAGGGTTTTCCCTTCATCTTTCTTGTATAATTTTAATCAACCGTGGTCACATTTTGATCTTCATTTCCTTATCTTCTTTCATGATCTTAATCAAAATTTTCTATCTTAAACAATTGATTGATTTTAGAGCATTCTCTTTCTTAGGAAAATTCTCTTTCTTCTTTCCATTTCTTTCCATCTCTTCCAAATTTCTATCTTCCACTTACTTTCACCCCACATATTTTCTTCTGATTCAACTTTTGGGCATAATATTTCATGCTTAATGATCTACTTTAGTTTTGTAATTCTTATATCTTTCATCTTACATCAAGAACCTTATCTTTAGTTTGATTTGATCAATTTCATCAATTTTATATTTCTCCTCTATCTCATTTTGATTTCGATCATGAGGTGGCAGTACTTATCAAACATCAATCCTTGATTCAATTTTATCAATTTTATCCTTGACTTTTTCAAGTCAAAATTTATTTGTATTTCTTGTCCTGATGTGTGGTTTTTTTGTGATCCTGAATCAACCTCACACTTCAATTTCTTTCTTTGACTATATGTGTTCCTAATTTGACCACACATTAGTCAAAAAGGGGAAAATGTAAGCACCCTAAAATAGTCACTTAAACTATAGGCCCCCATTTTCCAATTATCTATTTATCAATTTCTCGAATCAATAGTTTGTAATATTTTATCAAATCAATGCAAATCAATTTCCTTGATCAAATTTGATTATTTCAACATTTTCTAAGGTTGATCATTTTATCCTAAATCTTATTTTATTAAAAGAAAATATCCCTTTTAATTAAATAAAATAAGTCCCCATTTAATTAAAAGAAAACCTCTCTTTTAATTAAATAATTCATCCATATTTAATTAATTAAGAGAAAAACCTCTCTTTTAGTTTAATTAAATATCTCCTATTTAATTAAAAGAACTTGCTCCCTTCTAATTAAATAAATCCCCACTTAAAGAGGAAATTAAATAAATAAAACTAAAAATTTCTCTACACTTAAATGCACATATTTTTAGGTGGGGTTTCATTTAATTCTTTTCCTATTTTCTCATTGGTGGATCTTTACTTCACATGGATCATTCTTTCTCCACCCTTGATTAAATATTTTTGTCTCTTAATCTTTATTGTCCAATTTTGTTTATAAGGGAGAGCCCTCTCCTCATTTTACATACACACACTCTATGCTATTGTTATGTTGTAGGTTTGGAGAGTGATTTTTGAAGAAGAAGTTTGAATACTAAAGCTTTTTGTGGAGAACTTTTATCTTCTTGTCTTCTTCTCTCATGCATCCATGGCTTCCATTATCATATCTCATCCATGCATTTTTATATTAGCTTAGATCTTGCTTTTATAGATTAGATCTTGCATTGATCGATTAGATCTTACATTATTTCGCATTGTTATCATATAGATTAGCTTTCATCTCCATTTTCATACATATTGGATAGTTGAATATCTCATTTTATGGTGTACTTGCATGGGCACAAACTAGGTCAAAATTGAAGTCATTCATTACAAACCCTTGTACTCCATGAATAGAGAGCTATGAGCCACCATTTGAGACTTCATTCTTGAGCAATATTGGATATAATGACTCATAGAAGTGTGGTCATATTTTAAGCACACAATATAATCTGCAAAATCAAGCTTCAACCTCTCTAAGTACTTCTTCCAATTTTTTTGTACTATATCTAATATACTAATTAGTGTGCAAGGTGTGTAAGATGCTACTTCAATTGTACTCAAGTTAGTATAGGCAAATATGTCATAGGATGTCTTCGTTGCTAAACATTTCTACAACTACCTCTACTAAATTACAATTTTGGGTGTCAAATATTCTATGAGAAGAGATAATCTCCTTATTACCTCATCCTTGTCAGATTCAATGCCTCTAATAGCATTGTGAATCTTCTCAATTTCAATTTTAGAATCTTCAATTCTAACCTCTAGTTGTTGCAATCTAGTAGTGAGTATCTAAAGCTCACTCATATGGCCTTTGATCTTTGTATCAAAATCTAGTAGGTAATTGTAAGACACTACACACTATCCATACAACTTCTTACAATCAACTGAGGTCTTCCTTATCTCCTTTGTGCATACATCTAAGGTTTTCATGTTATTTTGGACATTTGTGCATACTATGTCAAACAATAATGCATCATGTTGTGTCTATACTTGCACTACTACTACTTTAGCTAAGGTTGTGAATTCCTTATCAAAGGTCTTCACCAACTCTTTTGCCTTAATTTGCAACTTAGATTTTATATAGCTATGGAAACTATCTTCTACATCCACTCCAAGACTTCAAAAAGAGTCTTCTCCAAAGAATTAAATTTTTTTTTCTTCAACAATAGCTTGCTCAAGGTACCCATCAATTCTTTTTGATCTTCATCATCAGAAGAAATAGGTATAGTTGTTGATGTTCTAACTATTGATACTACTGAAGGTATAATATCTTTTCTTTCCTCTGCTTTCTTCTTTTCCTCATCCTCTTTCCTTGCATCCTCTTCTTTCATCCTCTTCTATTCTGATTTCATTTTCTTCTCCTCTTCATCTTTCCTTTCCTTTTCTTCTTCTACTTTTCTCTTCTTTTCATTTTCTTCATTCTTCTTCTTTTCTTCTTCCTTATCATCTAAGCTACTCTATGAAGTGACATTGCCAACAATAGATTGTCCAAATGCTGCAAAGGGATTTTCTTTGACATCCATTATTATGTGCATACTATCCACTTACACAGATTCACTAACCATAACAATCTGAGGTGGTGAAAGTGCCTTCTATGTCTCCTCTACATCTTCTTCAGGTTATACATATACTAGACTATTAGCTTTGGTCCACACACTCACGTTAGGTACTAAGGACATATATTTTACTATATCCTCTTTATCTTGCCTAACATCCTCATAATTGCCTCCCATTAGAAGAATTTTTCTTCTTCTTTTCCTCAGCAAGGGCACAATACTCGTCAAAATTGTATATGATTCTTATTTTGATCCAATATCGCATAGCTTATAAATAGATTTGATGCTCATGTTTAGATCTTCCTCTAGAACTCTTTTATTCCTATTTACCAACCTATTGTATAGGTCTTTAGGAATCTTATTTTTTTTACTCTCAAACCTTTTATTTTTCAAAATCATATTTCTTATAACAACATTCTCTAACTATATTTGTCTACCAATAACCTTGTTTTCACAATTTACACTTACTGCAATCATATGAAGACTTGTGGACTTGACCATAGCTTCCTTTCTATGTATTCTATCTTTCGTTAGCTACACAACCTCTAACTTTCTCTCTAACATTAGTTTTGACTAATTGATACTCTGTCTCTGCTAAAACTACTTAATTCAAGTAGGATGAGCCACAAACAATCTATGACTTCAACTTACGATCAAATGTGTCAAGGTACTATTCTTCCAATACTGTATGTGAACTCTTTGGATTACAAGCTTTCACAAATGCTTCCTTGAACTCATCAACATGTTCTTTAATTACTTCTTTTTGACTATTATCACTTCAATTCTCATTCCTTCTATTATCTTTGTTGTTGTTCCTTTTTTAATTAGGATTCCTATTAAGGTTCCTCCTATCCATTCTACAAAATTTTGCTATGTGTCCAAAGTTATTACATAACTAACATGCAGGTGCATTCCTTCTTTTATTGGTTCCATTCCAATTCTCAAGTGCTCTATAATTCCTTGCAATGTGTCTAGGGTTGTTACACTTGTAACACACAAACTGGTTATTTTATCCATTAGTTGTCTCTCCATTATTGGATCTATCCTACGATCTCCCTCTCTCATTACCTATAGAGTTAGTATTCCTAGACATTCTACTATTTCCATTATTACCATCAAACTTAGGTTTCTTACATTCTACTACTTTATGTCCATAACCAGGATAATTATAACAATAGAAATTAGTAATGGATTTAAAAGACTTACCTATGTAATCTCTCTTCATATGTCCAACTTCATTACAAATGAAACATCTACCTCTGAATTCATGTCTTACTTCCTTGGGTGGTTCACTTTGCTTAGGTTTACCAACTTGCTCTATTTTCTTAGGTTCATCAGGTTTAATTATTAGATCAATTAACTCAACTTCCTTTGATATTTTAGTAGATGTTCTTGATTCTACTTTACTTAGATTAGATTCTTTAGGGGATTCAATAACTAAATCTAGTTCTCTCTCAATTTTAACTTACTTCGTTGATTTCTCTCCAATTAGATATCCAAGTCTTGTCTTGTCATAAGGTCTTTGATGAAATAGTTGTTGATCTATCTTCTTAATACTAGAATAAAGTTTCTCTATTTTTTGTTTAGCTTGTGTCAATTCTCCTTTCACAATAATTTTCTATTTATCTAACTCAACATGTTTGATCTTGATAGTATCTAATTCAGATGTAACTTGACTTAACTGGGATTTAAGATTTGCATTCTCAATTTTCAATCTTGGTTCACTAATGCCACTATTTTTCTTAAGACTTAACTTAAGCTCAACTATTTTCAGTTCATGTTTCAAGATTTAATTTTCATTCTAAAGATATCCTACTTCATCATCGTAACTATTCTATGATTCCTTACCAAATTTTATATCATCAATCTCATCTTTTAGTTTGCTAATGTACACTTCAGCACCTTTGTATCTATCTTTGAAGGTGTCTCTTTCTTCTGTATGAAGGTCAATCATCTCAAGAGCTTCTTCAATATTCTTCTTCAACTATTCCATATTCATAGGGATCTTTCTTAAGCTATTAAGCCTCTTCAAAGTAACTAGGCTCTAATACCAATTGATAGAAATAGATAATACTGAGAGGGCTAGGTGAATCAGTATTCTACAATCTTTTGCCCACAACTAAATATTGTTACATACTTTATAACTTGCATATGAAAGTAAATAAAAAATGTTGAATAGTAAATATAACCATGCACATAGATAACTCATAACATCATTATTTGTTAACTAGGGAAACACTAGCCAAGGAAAAACCCCGGTGGGGATGATATCCACTAGATGATTCACTAAACAATAGGATCATGTTAAGAATATTGACCTTGTTAGGAGTCTATGAAATACAAATAGTGTCTCGAGTCCCTATTAGGAGACTAGGCCTTGTTAGAAGCCTCAAACTTGTTAGGAGTTAGTAGAACAAATATAATGTATGCAAGAAAAGCCTAATACCCTAACATGCAATAATACAATTCAATTCTTCACAAGATAGGTTATACATACAATACTTGCTTTCCTTCTATAACTTGCACTTGCTTTGATCAAACATCATATCTCGCATCACATAAGGCTTTCATAATAGTTCATGTTGTATCTTGCATCTTCACATTATTTGCACATTCTCCTCTCTAATTGCACAATATAAGATCTTTACTTATACCTTTCACATTCACAAAACTTTGCTCAGTCAAACTTTACATGTCCACATGCTTGACATTATATAAAATAACTTATGAATTAATATCGACAAATTCATATCATTGTAACTTAGTAATTGTTTTATAACCAAAATAATTCCTCAAGCTATATAACTCTAGTTACTAATATGCTCTGTTCTACTCTGTTAAATACCTACATTGATATATTAATCATATCTTGTGTTGTACTATTTGTACACATCTACACACTTAACCAAATAATCATGATAGTGTCACAAATATTTCCTTAATTTTGTATAATATAACTCTTAATGAGTCATTTGTACTCTTAAGATATGTTGTTTGTATTGCTCCAAATTGTCTAACACTTAAATAATTTTCTAACTCTAAATGCATAAATGAAATGCTTAATCGATGTTACCATAAATGATAGGCATCAAGATATTTAACTGACCATACTACCAATAGTAATAGTAGGACTTGATGTGATAATAAATCATAACACACTTGTAGATTATAGATATCTGATTTAGTCCTCCATTTAGCTTGGCATTCATGCTCTTCGTCTTTGATAGCTTGTTCACCCTTCAAACATTCATCCTTTTAACCCTTCTTTCTTTGTATGCCAATTATAGTGTCTGCTACTTGGCCACCATATGAAGCAACACCCTAGACTTCTTATTTTCCTTAGGTTCTCACACACGACAATAGTTGCTTCTAGCCTTGTATCCCCTTATAAAGAGAATTTAGGTCTTTTTCCTCTTAACTAGAATCATCCATTTTAGGGTTAGGTAAGATTCAATGAATCTAGCCACTTTCCATTTTAGTCCCTTTTAGAAACTTATTCTACAATCCTCTTTAAATTTCCTTAAAATGGTTTATCTTTAATTTTGTGCTTCCTGATCATCATATAAATCTTCCACTTGCTTCACACAATTCAAGAAATCAAGCTCAAATTCATCAAATCTTTGATTTAACTCATTTTTTTATCACTCAACATCTACAATGTTCACTCAGCAATAATGGTCTTTTGATGCTCGACCAAAATTGGGTTTCTTGGCATCTACTAAGTCTTCCTCACTTGGTCACCACTATTATTTCCTTGATGCTTGAAATTTACTAAGTTTTACTGATGCTTGATACCTATTGTATTTTCTACCACTCGGTGCCTAGTAATTATGCTTGGCCTAAACTAAGTTTTCTTGGCTTACACTATTTTTCTCAGCCAGGCTTGACAGACACTTTCGATGCAAATACTTCTTCTAGCCTTAGCTAAAGTAACTATTAACTTTAGCCTTAAGTAGATCATTAATACATCATATCATCCATGTTTTACTTAGTCTTAGTGATTCTTTTATACACCAAATAACTCAAATTTTCTCTAGGTACTCTTGTTATCCTTTCTTTTCAAATCCTCTTCATCAATCAAAAAAATGATAACATTTAGACCAAAAAGAAATTATTTGACCAACAAGTAGCAGGTTTGACATAATTGAAAAAATAATGATTGTTTCATGATAGTTCCGTACTTCAAACAATCTCTTTTCAACCATCTCCCTCTTTGGCATTGATGGTAAACCAATACCAGCAACAACACTAAAAAGAAACTTAATACCTTTGAAATCTCCCTCTATTAATATGTGTCCTTCCTTTGTATAGGGTAATGTAAACTTTGCCAATATCCTTCAATGTATCTTTGCCTCTAACTTCTATGAGAAATATCTACCTCATCAGTGTATCTCTTTCTCCTAAGGTTATCTCTTCCTCATTCTATGTATCTCTCCCTCTTTGACAACAATGCCAAAGACTTTTCATCTCAACATGAATATATTATCAATTCAGGTTCTCCCTCTGTCATATTTCTTGTGACTATAAATCTTATGTTTCAACTTCTTCATTACTTTAGGAAGTTGCTAAAGTAAGATCCATTGCATCAATTTAAAATATGACATTCAAGTCAGTTGATGTAGGGCACTACTCTAGCTTCTTAAGTAGCTTTGGATAAGCTTATCAACCCTAGTTTACCTCTAAGATATCATGTGAATCCTTAGGTAAAACCTTTGTGAATATATCAACTATCTATTCATTTGCATTCACATATTCCTTTCTCACTTCATTGTCTTAAACTAACTCTCTCAAGTAATAATACTTGATATCAATGTGATTTATCCTTGTATGCAGCATAGGATTCTTAGATATGTTTATAGCACTTGTATTGTCACAGTAGAGTATCATAGGTTTAGTAATTTATCACTTTATTTCTTTGAGTAATTATTTGATCCATAGTACATTTGTACAATTCACTACAATAGCCACATATTCAGCTTCGATAGTAAATTATGATATATAATTTTGTTTCCCACTAGTCCAAGAGACTAATATTTTTCCTAAGAAAAATGCTCCACCACCTGTACCTTTTCTATCATCAATATTTCTTTCCCAATCAACAATTGTATAGGCTCTTAACTCAAACTTCTCATTCTTCTTATAGTATAGATCATAGTCTTCTATTCCTTTCAGATATCTCATTATTATCTTGTCATCCATAAAGTGATTCTCCTTAGGATTTGTAGAGAATCTTGCAACAATCCCAAAAACTAATGCAATGTTGGATCTTCTATGAACTACATATTGCAATTTTCCAATCATAGACCTGTACAATTTTTGATTTACTTTAGAAGAATCATCAGTCTTCTAAAAACCAATCTTCACAAGATAGTTGTGAAGCCTCTCATACCATGCTCTTAGAGCTTGCTTCAAACCATATAGAGCTTTATTACATACCATTTTCTTTTTTTTTGGATCAAAAAATCTGTATGGTTGTTCAATGCAAACCTCTTCTTCTAGTATACTATTTTGAAATGTTGATTTCACATCCATTTAATAAACTTTAAATCCTTTATATGCAAACTAAGCAAGTAGAGTTCTTACTCCTAATCTTGCAACTAGGGAAAATGTATTTCCATAGTCAATTCTCTCTTTTTGTGCATATCCCTTGCAAACTAATCTTTCCTTATTCCTTGTGACTTCACCATTCTCATCTTGTTTGTTTCTGTATACCCACTTGGTTCTAATTACATTCTTGTTCTTTGGTTTGGGTAATCTAATCAATCTCTTCTTTTATGGCTTTACTCTAGTCATCTTTCTCTAAAGCATCATTCACTAACTTAGGCTCATGCATTATTAACAAAAATGAATCACTTCTCAACTCATTCCTTGTCATTGGGTTGGAGTCTTTATCTCCAATAATTTTTCTAGTAGAGTGATGTCTTCTGAGATACTTTGACAGTCTTGGCTCTACTCTACTTTCTACAATGGGTCTATCAACTTTAGAGCCATTGTGCACTTCTCTATTAGGTAACTTGACATTCCTTTCATGTACACTAATCTCAGTATTAGAGTGCACCACACTTCTAATTGTAACTCATCTCCTGAATGCAACTTAGTTCCTAAATGCAACTTGGTATTCCCATTGTACGTTACTTGATAGTTACTGATACTTGTTGTTGATGATTTAGCATTCATGTCTTCATAGTAGTACATAAAGATTTTTTACTCTTTAGATTCCTTCATAGGTTCAGCTTCATGTACCTTTGTATTTCATCAAACTTTACATTTTCACTTTCCACAACTTTGTTAATGTTACTATTTAAACACTTATAAGCTTTACTTCATATGGAATAGCCTAGGACTATATCTTCTTCACTTTTAGCATCAAGTTTACCATTTCTATTGTCCTTAAGAATGTAACACTTCCTTCCAAATACCATAAAATATTTTACATTGGGTGAGTATCCTTACCATAGTTTAGAAGGTGTGAATTTGTACTTTTTTTTACTTGTACTCATTTCAAGGTATAGACAACTGTACTAACAACTTCTCCCTGGTATTTCAAAGAAACATTCTTCTCCATCATCAGTGTTCTAGCATAGTCCATTATAGATTTGTTCCTCCTTTCAATAATCCCATTTTGTGGAGGGGTCCTAGGTGCATAAGTTTATCTCTTGATTCCTATTAGTCTTAGAATGGTTTTGACATTTGAGTGCCAACACACTTAACCACTTTCTACATTAAAGCTGAGTACAGTATGTATGCCGAGTCAAAAAATCGAACAGGTGCCGAGTGATCTTCAGGTACCAAGCAGCCTTTAGGTGCCGAGTAAAGATCAAGTGTCAAATGACTTTAGGTGCTGAGCATGATACAAGTGTTGAGTAATATTTAGGTGCTGAGTCATAGATGATGCCGAGTAGGATAGAATCACTACAGTAGTCGAGTAAGCTAGTTTCTTATATGTGTTGAGCATCAAGAATTAGTAAAGTGTCGAGTAACACAAAATGCGTATATGAGTTTGAAAAGGCACAAACTCATATGTAGATCTTTTTTATGGCCGACATATGATGAATCTTGAATGATCAAATAGATAAGATTGAATCTTTTGTATTTCCTATGCAATCTACATGCAACCAATAATAAAAGTGCAAAGAATGAGCAGGAAATAGAGATTCAATATGGATCGTAGATCCATATCTAACCCTAAGTCTTTGAATGTCTTTATAAGAAAGATGAAATCTCATTGTCTGAGAGATGGATGAAAGAGTGAATTGGAAAACTATAGTGGATTTTAGAGTGAAGAGTAAAAAGACTTAGAGAAAAAGAGTAGCAATTAGATATTTAGTTGATCAGAACAGAGCAAGGAAGATGAAAATACATCATATTTCAGAGAATCAATATTAGAGAAAGCAGATCAAGTGCCTGAATTCAGCAATCGAGGATTGTAAGCTATCAAGTGTATTATACCTAATACTCTCTAGCAATTGTATTAGAAAGGAAATCCTATGTTGATAGGTTAGCTTAACAACTAGGTTGTAGATCCTTTAAACAGGTGATTAAATCCTTTACTAGGGTAACACTTCATGTAAAGTATTTTTAAATCCTTTAACCAGGTCACTATTGACATAGTGTAAAGCCTTTAATAGGGCATGCCTTTAACAGGGAAGACCATCAAAAGTGATCAAACATTATTACTGCAGTAATTTTGTGGGTATCATCCCCACCCCAGTTTTACCTTCTTATTCGTGGAGGGTTTCTAGGTTACCAAAATCTCAAGTTTTATGTGGTGGTACATGTTTGTTTTTCATGGTTTTTTGATATGTTTACATGCATTCAATTTACTTTCAGTTAAAATTTTTAATGGTTAAAGCGTAATACTTTTGATTCACCCCCCTCTCAGAAGCATTCTTCCTATTTGAATATTCCAAAAATTCCCTTATCATTACAGAATATCTCAAACTCATTTGATTTAAATTCTCCCCCTTTGTCAAATCTCAGACATTTCAAGCTCTTGCAAGTTCCCTTTTCAACTCTTACAAGATACCACTTAAATATTTAAAAAGCATCGTATTTTTGTTTCAAAAACATAATTATCATCATCCTAGAATAATCATCAACAAATAGGATAATGTACTTGTCACCTTTTTAACTTTTCACATCAATTGGTCCACACAAGTTAGTATGAACTAATTCTAGAATTTATTTTTAGGAGTGAGTCTTACTTTTAAAACTAGATTTTGTGATTTTGTCTAACTTACATTGTTTGCAAATTTCATTATCATGTTTCTTAGGTTTTGGAAAACCTATGAATCTTTTCATGTTACCAATTTTGGCTAAGTTATCAAAGGTAACATGAAATAACCTCTTGTGCCATAGCCACACATCATTAATCTCTACAAAAAGATAAGTAGCATCACTCATGTCAAGATAAAACAAATTATCTTTAGTCCGATTGCCATTTTCAATTAGTTTTCCATTAGTGTCATATATCTTTGCCTTTAAAAAAAAATCAAATTCAACTTTTCAACCTAAATATTTAATTGTGACACAATCAACAAGTTATAGTTAAGTCCTACATAGTAAGCATTGTCACACATGATCTTGTCTATCAATCTTATTGATCCTTTTCCTTTGATAAGATAGAGTGCATCATTTCCAAATCTAACACTATTTCCATTGTAATACTCAAGAGTAATGAATTTACTTTTATCTCTACTCATGTGATGGGAACATCCACTATCACTGATCCATCTATCACTTTTTTTCACACAAGATACTAATGCAGTTGCCTCATCTTCATCAGAATCATCCTTCATTACAACATAGACAACTTCATCATTATGATCATTAGATCCATCATTTGATTCCTCTTTTTCAATGTAGTAGGATTTCTTTCCTTTGTCTATATAGTTTTTTTTGTTCTCATGTCTTTTACTTATTTATTTGTCTCCACTTCTATTTTTTTCTTCTCTTATCACCTTGCAAAAATATGAAGAACCTCATTAAAATTGAAACACATGATAGGTAACCTACCTTTGTATTTCCTTTTGCCTCTATGAAATCTCATAGCTAGCAATGCTTCAAGCTCTTCTACACAATCTTCATCTGTGTCACTATCACTAGAAACATGTTTTACCTTTTTCTTCTTCTTATCTTTAGGTTCCTTCAATGTTATTTTAGCTTTGAAAGTAGATTCAACATTTTTAGTTTTGAAATTATCAAAATTAGAAAGTTCAAAAGTAGTGAGTCTACCCATTAGTCCTACAAGGTTTAGATTACCACCAGGAACACACCTTAGTTCTTGTATGGTAGAGACTCTAATAACATAGATAAGCAACAAGGTTCTCAATACTTTTCTGATCATAGTCTCATCTTCAATATCACCATTTTCTCCTTTGATAGCATTCATAACATCTTTGGTTCTTGTATAATACTAGACTATAGTCTTGCCTTCTTGCATTCTCATGTCATCAAACTTTTCTCTTAGACTTTTAGCTTTCATTTTTGGAACATTCTTGTATCCTCCATAGATATTTTCTATAGAATCCAACATCTTCTTAGCAATATCACATCCTTTGACATTATTGAAATCTAACTAGCTTAGGTCAGATGCAATTTCTAACATTTCCTGATTGTGGTCTTTCTTCTTTTTTAAATCTTCAATAGTACGGGCTCTAGTAGGGTCAACCTACTCAATTCTTATGGTAGATTATGCATAATCTCCAAGTTCTCCTAAATGTAGCTTTATCAAACTTTTACATGTAGGAAAGTTTTCCTTGTTTAGTTTGGGAACCTCCTTTTTGTATATCTTGATCTTTGGATTTTAGTAACTTCAAACTATTTCCTTACACGCACCAACTTATTTGATACCAATTGTTGGAATTATTTATAATAACTAAGAGGGGGGCTAAATGTATTATGCAAGGTCCAAATATACAAATATTTTTTTGTAGTACTTAATAGATTCATTTGATAAGACCATACCATGCATGCATGCATTAGAACATCCAATACCTTAATTTAGTAGGTCACCATCCTAGGTCAAAATAACTTTATAGAAATGTAAGCATGAAATGCCACAAACTCATTCACAAAATTTGACACAAGAATTTTATATGGTAACCCAATTTGGGAAAAAACACCAATAACATGCTACCAATTTTCACTCTTTTGAAGTGATGCCCTGTTAAAGGCCAACCCTATTAAAGATTACAACACACATTGTTAAGTGTGACCTAATTAAAGGATTTCAATTGTCCTATTAGGAGTGAGCCTTGTTAGAGGAATTTAGAATATTCCATTAGAATGTCACTTAGTTAAAGGAATAATAAATGACTATTAGGTCAACCTTAATCTGAAGGACTTATCTAGATTGATATAGTTGTTAGAAAGTAGCAACATGACTTGGTTTGATAATAAATCAAAAGTCACTTGTAGATTACATATTGCTAGTTCAGTCCTCTATTCTTCTTGGCATTCATACTCTTTATCTCTGACAACTTGTTCATCCTTCAAGCATTCATCCTCTTAAGCCTTCTTTCTTTATATGCCAATTACAATCTTTTTTACTTGGCCACCATATGAAGCAACACCCTAGACTTCTTGTCTTCCTTAGGTTCTCACACATGACAACAATTGCTTCTCATCTTGTATCCCCTTATAAAGAGAATTTAGTTCTTTTTTCCACTTAGCTACAATTATCCATTTAGGGTTAGGTAATATTCAATGAATCTACCCACTTTCCATTTTAGTCCCTTCTAGAAACTTCTTCTACATTACTCTTTAAATTTTCCTCAAAATGGTTTATCTTCATTTTTGTGCTTCTAGCTCATCATATAAATATTCCACATGCTTCACATGATTCAAGAAATTAAAATTTTCATCTCAGATTCATCAAATCTTTGATTTAAGTCATTTTGATGTCACTTGACATCTACATTGTTCACTTGACAATAATAGTCTTGTGATGGTTGGCCAACATTGGATTGGTTGACCACTACATATTAAAATTTTTCAATCATAGACATGTACAATGTTTTATTTGCTTCAAAAAAATCATCAATCTTCTCAAAACCAATTTTCACAAGATAGTTGTGAAGCCTCTCATACTATGCTCTTGGAGCTTGCTTCAAACCATATAGAGCTTTATGTAATCTACATACCATGTTCTTTTTGTTTGGATCAACAAATCCTTATGGTTGTTCAATGTAAACCTCCTCTTCTTGTATACCATTCATAAATATTGATTTCACATCCATTTGATAAACTTTAAATCCTAGAGGTAACTTAGATTGGTTATGTCTGATGCTAGACTCTTCTTACACATAATTAGCTCTTTTTGTACTTGTGAAGTTGAGTTTTTTCCAGGGCATCTATATAAAGGATGTCCTAACTAATTGCAATGGTAGAACTTCATGGTGGCAAAGTAGGATCCTCTCCCTTGGTTGTTTCTCCTTCCTCTCCAACTAGTGTTAGAGCTTCTACCTCTACGAAAACTTCCTCTTCTTGAACTTCCTTCTTGTTCTTCAGTAACTTTGTTGCCTCCTTGTGGTCTAGAATCTAATGCTCTTCCACCATAGCCTCTTTGACCTCTTCCATCTCTACCCTCATTATTCCCTCTAAAGATAGAGTCTTCCTTCTTCTTGTGTTAGAACCTCCACCTCTACTAAAAATTCCTCTTCCTAAACTTCCTTCTTGTTCTTTAGTAACCTTGTTGTCTCCTTGTGGTCTAGAATCTAATCCTCTTCCACAATAGCCTCTTTGACCTCTTCCATCTCTGCCCTCATCTTTTCCTCTAAAGTTAGAGTCTTCCTTCTTCTTGTTCTTCTCTTCCACTTCCAAAGAAAGTTGGAAACATTTATGGACTATTGTAGGAGTCCATAGGCTGATCTCTTTCTGTAAGTTCCATTTTAAACCTCCTAGGTACCTAGCCACTTTGATAGTTTCATATTCTTGTAATCTTGACCTCAAGCACAACTTAACAAATTATTTAGTGTAAGTTTCCACACCCATGTCATTTTGTTTTAAACTTTTCCTCTTCTTATGTAATTGAACTTCATAGTCCTCTGGTAAGTATTGTTATTTCACCTTTATTACCACGGAATTCCAATTTGCAATGAGTTTCTTTTCCTCTCTCTCTCTCTCTCTCTCTCTCTCTCTCTCTCTCTCTCTCTCTCTCTCTCTCTCTCTCTCTCTCTCTCTCTCTCTCTCTCTTCTCTTGGAGGTACTTCCACCATGTTAGGGCTGATCCCCTTAGCCTAGATTTGGCTACATTCACACTCAAAGTGGTTCTCCATCCCTTCAATCCACTCAATTAAAAGTTCAGTGTCCATCTTCCCACTAAACAAAGGAATCCCTTCTAGGGATTTTCCACCTAAAGACTTGATGGTCTTTAGGAATGGATTGTTATCTATTAGAGGGTCTAGTTTAGGGATAATGTCTTCTTCTTAAACCCTCTCTTTATCCTTGCTATTTCTTTCACCTTCTTGATCTTTCTTCTTAGCTTCCTCAACAACTTCTTCTAATTTGGTTTTAATTTCTTTTAGGGATTCTTAAAGGATTCTATTCCTCTCCTTTTTATGTCCCATTTTTTTCCCCAACTCTACATTAGTCACAATGATTGTTTCTCCAACTAACTCTTTAGTCTGGAACATCTAACCACAAACCCAAATCTTTAGGCTTTGGTATCACTTTGATGTAAACAAACATAGTTTGATTGCTTAGTCCTGATCCTCTCAAGGACTTGATTAGGATTTCTCTTAGCCTATTAGGATTCCCTATAATACCCTAATATCTAGAGGATCTCTATCCTATCCTCTAATTACTCACTACCTAGTTACACCAATGATTTTAACTTCTTCCTTGACCAAATGCTTTTACAAGCTAACTTTCCAACTTCATTTCTTAGTCCTTCCTAACTATTTTATAAACTATATGGATCAAGGGGCTCATACATGATGTATTTAGACCTCACCTAGGCTCTTGTATACAAATCCCACAAGTTTTCCTCAAGTTCTTTGCATCTACTCCAAAACTGCCAAAAATAGGCCCAATAGAATTAGCCCTCCTACTTGGGTTTTTACACCTTAACTAAAAATTTATCTAAAAAAGGTGGAAAAAAATCATGCATTCAAATAGCCTTTTGGATAAAGTAAAGGATTTTTTGGGTCTCAAGTCTCCAAGTCATCCATTCACCTAAAAGCAATTTTTATGCCTATAATTAAGGGTTTCACATTAAGAAAGACAGTGCTGACGAGGGTCAAATAATACCCTTCAATTTTTTTTTTTGAAACTTTATACCCATTTCTATAGAATCATCACTAACCCCTCTACATTATGAAACTCATTGTTTGAAGTATCTCTCACATTCAAACCTTCAAAAGCTTCTTACCAACGTTGTGATTGCCTAACCAAGTGATTGTGACTTGCCCAAGGAATCACATCTAAAATGATTGACCAATTCTATAGGGTCCCAATATCTATATACATTATGTAAAATTTCTCCACTTTCATTCCCCTTTAGGCCATATTGATTCCAGGGTTGAAACTCATGGGGGAGCAA
Source organism: Cupressus sempervirens (assembly GCA_028749045.1). Lineage (NCBI taxonomy): Eukaryota > Viridiplantae > Streptophyta > Pinopsida > Cupressales > Cupressaceae > Cupressus > Cupressus sempervirens. The sequence continues at coordinate 284,915,721 of CM053791.1, forward strand.
TTTTAACAAAAACTTCCAAGACTAGAACAACAACACAGTCTGATTACAAAAGATTTTCAAAAGCCAACCAAATAAACTTATAAAACCTAGTAATCTAAAACAAAAATAATTTTACAAGAATGAAATTTAGTAATCCAAATAAAAAATTCAAACTTCAATCCCATTATTGAGATCATGCAATCTGAAACATGTAAAACCTAGGACAAATTTCATAGTTCTTAATGACAAAACTTTCCTCTTACAATCTCCAACCCTTTAAATGGGTCATTTCCTAGATTTTATAATTTTACCAAGAGTTTTTACATAGTTATGGAAAATATCAACCTCAAAACTAGTAAATGTGCAATTCTTGCTAAAATGTTGTCAAACAACTTTTGAAAGTTGTTGATGCATTTTTTGGAAATTTTGAAAATCTATCACTTGGAGCCTTCAAAGTAGGTTTAACATGGTCCATTAATGATTTCTAGGCATGATCTATCCTTTAGAGCATCAATCCATAGATTTTTGACTAATGTACCCTATTTGACAACTTTGTCAATATTTGACATCTTTTTGACACCCTTCTTCTTTCTTGCTCCAAATGATATGTAGGATCTCCAATTCATGCAATGGGATGTAAAAACATCATGGAGGATAATATAGGTTAACAACCATACCTTACTCATGCTTGAACCATAATCCCTAACACAAGAAACATTAAACAAGTAATCCAAAACCACCTAGAATGGAAACTTCATCTAGGAACAAACTCAAACATGGCCTTGAAAGGTCCAAACTCACACTCTTGACTTGGCTAGAGTCAGTACATGCCCAAAGTAAAAATAGCAATCAAAACAAGGAAATTTTACTAGGTGCTCCTACACCAATTACGCACAACAAGGTATACAAAATATTCATTTTCATGTGACAAATTGTATTCATATATGTGTGAAAAAATCTTGTATTCATGTGGATATGTGTGACAAAATATAACAAAAAAAGGTTCCAAACTTGCAAAGTGACATCATTTTCCCATCTTTTGGTGCATTTCATTTTTTCCTCACATCAAAAATAAGATTTTGCCACTCTGAATCCAAAATGGACATGTAGTTGCATTCTATATCCATGGATGATAGGTGGAGCTGAAAAAATGTACCACATTTACATTTATTTAGTAGGTCTATTAGTTTTAAAAAATTATAGACCGTCATGAATGTTAGAACTCTAGCTGCTATGGGTAAGAGAATGTCCCCAGCAAGCTAGACACATTAAAAGTCTTGATTTTCTTGCATGAGGAGGACATTACCCTTGCCTATAAGAGTCAAATTTATAATGTTTGTGATGGTATATGACTTAAAATACCTAATTAAAGACCTCTAAAAAAATTGAAAATGTGTTGAATATTTTAGCTCCACCTAATTTCCTATGCATATGATTTGAGATTGCATATTGAACTATGGCCTCCTTCTACATTGCTTGAAACCAAGAGATTGACACATCAGATGTCATGCAATCATAGGTTAATGTTGAGCTTCACTTGGTTTTAAGAATAGTTTAATATTATCTACTAATCAAGGCCAACCTTGTGAAGGTGGAAGCTCATTTGGCCCTACCCCCTGCAACATCTATATTCCCTGTTAACATCTAAAATTCATTCATTCATTCATCTATTAATAAAATGTAACATTCATGAATTGTCACATGATAACATTCATTAACACATAAGATTTATTAGAACATTCACACAAACATTAAAATATAATATTTATTAGAATATTCACATGAATATTCAATAACACATAATTAAAATATCAAAACATAAACATAAGTCATTATCAAATAAGTTGCATAAATGTTCTATTCACAAATCCACTAGGAATGACTACAATTAAGAGCCCATTCTCATTCCCCCGTCCATTTTCTATTTTTTGCAAGAGACTTGACACCATCATAAAATTGATCTTGCTTCCTTGGGTTCTTGTGCATCAACGGATGGGTAAACCCAAGAGATCGAATCCTCACACTAGTCCTTTTGATGATATGATGGTTTTTGGTGTCACCTTTTCTAGCCTTTGTAGTCTTCAAAACTTGATGTCATATATATGATAGTTGCTATTGTCACCTTTTACTAGAACATATATAGCTATCACCTTTTTGAACCCCTTATTTTTCCCACAAAGATGATCAAAAGGAAAATCAATATTTAAAAAGAGATATGTACAAGATTTCTCATTCCAAAATAACATTATTACCCTAGTAAAAAGAACCAACAAGAGAGTACAATACAATGTACCACTTCACCCATCTCTTCCATGTTAGAATTGCACTTGATAGTATCAAAAGGAATGTTTCCCTGACATATCCCATAATTAAATTTTATAAATTGGAAGTGATATGGATGGATTAGTGGAGAATTTAAAAATTTATAGCACAAAAATAATGTTTCCTTGTACAACATCTTAATAAACCTAGGAGATACATACTCCATCATCTCTAGAAATGGCCCTGCCATGCTTGACTACACTGCATGTCAGAGGTGGTTCACTATCACAAGAAATTACAACACCTTGTCCCTTCCCACCATGAACAAGATGGTGACCTCCCTATAAGACCAATAGGGAACATGAATTATCAAGCAAAAATGCATGCTAACTTTGAGTGAAAGGACATGGAGAAACATATTCAATTTATGGACACAAAACCTCTATAGTAGAATGACATCATACCTCCTTTATCAATTCTCTCACCTCTTGAAGAGAAATTTTTCATTTCTTCCTATCCTACTTTCTCTACATCTTAGAAGACTATCATGAACTATTTTCAACTCTTGCGCATGGTGGAGGAGGTTATATTGGTGGAAATTCTACTACATCCTCCTGAGGCCTTCTAAGAACTTTGAGTGGGTTTCCCTCCAATATCTACATTTAACATTGAACATCATATACATAGGAATTGGATGATTAAATTAAAATTATCAAAGTTTACAAAAACCAAATTTTATGCAAGAATTTTGGCATGGCATGGTACTATAATATAGTCAAATAGGAAGCAACATACATTTTTTGTAGTGTCATTGCAATATACCTAGTATTCCTCTATTCTTGAATCTTTCAAATTGATTTTTTTCCCTCCTTTCAACAACATCTTTGTCATGTTAGAAGAATACATTAGATATTTCTCCTATAGACTTTTTCTCAAATGAGGACCCTTGTCTACCAACTCAACTAATCCCTCTAAGCTACCACCATGAGCCATGTTAGAAACATCCTACTAAAATAGTATTGTGTGGTCCCATCATTAAAAAAATCATGGCAAGGATTAGTCAAACTTATAACCCCAAAAAGTGACCTTAATTACCTCTACAAGTATACACATCATTGGTCACCAAAAAATTATGCATTACCTTTACTATTGATGAATCTTTATCATGCATGAGACTTTGTTCCTCCTTTCAACATCCCTCCTCTGATCACTCATTAAAGACAGTGAACAACCTCTATGATCTTCCCTAGCAAAAGCCTATCATAAAACAATACATAACTTCACAACACATTATCATGCATGCATATATCATGTTGCACTTGCAAAGACATGAAAAAAATAGTATACATGACAACTGATGACTACCTTTATGTGTAGTTTCTTGAATTCAAACAAATACAAAATCCTCTTCCTTCTCTCCTCCTTCACTAGAGAACTATTAAAAACAAGGATTTCATCAACAATCTCTTTCATTCCTTCCTTGGGGAGATCATTGTAACATTATACACCATATTCTATGCATACTCGTTCATGCATTTATTTTTCTTTCATACTATGCCTCACTCTCATCTAGTAGTGAATGTCCATCTCCCTCTTCTTGTAGTATCTCTCTAACCTCTCAGGGAAACCTTCTCTTTGTGAGCATTGTTTGCCCCTAGAATGACCACACATTTGCACTTGAATGGAATTTAGGTTGTTCTTTACCAGTCTGTGCATGTTTAGTCTACTCATATCCTAAAACCTATGACCTCCTAAACTTACACATGCTTACCTCCCAAATGTTTAGTTTGATGATACATGCATCCCTACACAAAATATTCTAGTTTCAATAGTGAAGCACCATATTACTATCCTAAAGAAACTTGATTTATAGTATTCTCCAAAATATGTGCATCTATTTTCCTTTCTGACATTAATCAATGACACTTTGTTTACAATAGTATCCCAAATACATGTATGAAATTTTTTCTACTTTCAGAGAAGATGAGAACATAACTCCAAGAAATAATTACCATTTTCATTGTTGCACTTGTAATAGCATCCCCAAAATTCAAAGCCTCCACTCCCTCCTTCATATAATAGTTGAACATCCCATTAAAAGTTGTCCTCAGGTTGGGAGTCCAGCTAAAATAATATATGTTTTCATCCTCCAATCTTGCACTACTAGAACACATTTCTTGTGTCCCAGTTTTGATTGATTGAGCACAATCTAGTGAAACACATTAGGTTGGCAGCCATATTGACTAAATTTCATTCATTTTATGGACTTCTTAAATCAACCAATCATATCTATTGACATATACAAAAGGAATTGATTACCCAGATTGGAGTTGCAACTTATTGGAGTTCATAAAAGAAGAAACCCACTACTAAATGTTCATTATCAAAATTAGAAGAAAGAAATAATATTGAAAAAAGGGTGCATAGCATGCTTGTTACAAAGTGGCCATGGATGACAAGTGGTGTTGTACTATCAATTGACTTACATAGTCAACTTTTTAATACCACCAAAATGAAAAATTCAAAATATTGGTAGTTATACTAGTGATACATATGATCAACAATGTTTTTCAATTTTCCATGATGCTACAACTATGCATAAAATCATGTTCATTCCAATCTAATGATTTACACAACTCATATTTATGTGTGAAAAAATATACACTAGTTTGAATTTGGAATCTATCTATCATATGAAATATAAGCTAGTTTTACTTCCCCAATTTTATGCAAAACTAACTACCTCAACCAAAATTCCTTAATACATCATCCATAGATTAAAATAAAATATCTATAATGAAACATGTATAATCTATGAGAAAAAAAAAACAATTATAATTCCACAATACTCGCTCTCATGAATAGTACATCGAGTTTTCGACCAAAACTTGAAATTTTTTTATTGATTCAACTCCTATACTTCAACAACCTTTTCTTGATTTGGATAAATCATAATATAGGTAATTTTATTGAACCTTTCACCTTCTTTCTTGTTTAATTGAGCATGAAAGGCCATGACTATTGGGCTTCACAAAAAAGACAACAAATTTGCAAAGTTGCTCAGCAACAAAAATGTTGCATGACAACATTTTTGACAACTTTTAAAAATTATTGCTCCTAACCTTTATATATCCTCAAATAGGTTCAAATGTACCCCAAAACATATCAGACAACCTCTTAATGTAAAAATTCACAAATTTGGTCATTTCTCAGCATTGACCTTGTTTGATTGGACCATAAAATGTTCACAAATTTGTCAAGTATTAATATGCCTTGCAGTTAAGGAATTTTTCATCAAAAACCTTCATAAACTTCTAAGGAGAATTTACAACTAAACTTGAATTATAGAAGTAAAAAAAAAAAAAATGCACTCTAGTTACATAATTCAGACATATATGAGTAGAATCATGATGAGCTAGACCTTGAGTTTCTTGGGAATAGTAGGGGCAAAGAGTGACATGTTAAAAAAAAGGTGTATAGCAATGAAAACATCATCTTTGCAAAGGAGGAGAGATATAAGCTTTAATTTGACCTCATAGAAGGCTTTCACTAGTACACCATCCTCTAGAGAGACACATGTATTATGTATGTATAGTTACATGTACAATTACATTTATCCCTAGTTAGATCCATTATCCATTGATCAATAATATTTTATTCTTTTATGAAATTTTTTAAAAGGTAAAGAACACATTTTTTCATACAAGTTAATCTAAATGACCTATGAGACCTAAGTTGTTCTATTGTGGCATCAAAACCCTCCTCTTTTAAGAATTTTTGGTAACCAAGCCTAAGCCTAGGTATTTCTATGTGTCTATCACTTCTCAACCAGTTTGCCCTATTTAACAAGTTACAAGGCAAGCTACACTATTGCAGTTTCAGACTTCGGATGACAACATATAAAATCTATCATAGATTATTCATGTACTAAACATGTCTGTAACAAAAAAAGGGAAAATAGATAAAATTGATTGTCTAATCTTTTTCTCATGTATTAAATTTATGTGATGTTGATATGAGATTGTTTTGAAGTGAAGAACCTGTAATGAAATAATCATTATTTTTTCAATGATGTCAAATCTGCCACTTTCTGGTGAGATAATTTCTTTTTGGTCTTAAAGCTATCATTTAGTTGATTGATGAAGAGGATTTGAAAAGAGGAGATAACAATAACACCTAGAGAAAGGCCAAGTTATTTCGTATGTAAAAGAAGCACTAAGACCAAGTAAGACATTGATACTTTAGTTGATTGTTTATCTACTTAAAGTATGAAATGAAAGATTACTCAAGTTAAGACTACAAGAAGATCAAGTAAGAAAAGTGCTTGGTAAACCTTGTTGAGCAGTTAGTTTAAGTTGAGTAGAAATTAGCGAAAGTTGAGTGAAAACCAAGAGGTGTCGAGAAAAGATGAAAAATAGTTCTAGCTAAGTGATTGTTACTATATGCCAAGTCAAGTTTAGTTGGTGGCAAGCATTAGTAAACTTTAGAGATTTTTGAGTGAACTAGTGTTGGCCAAGTGATAGAATAGTAAAGTTATTGAGTGATAAAAAATAGTGTTAAATCAAATATTTGATGAATCTGAGCTAACTATTTTATTTTATTCAATTATGTGAAGTGTGTGAAAGATAACTATGATGAGCTAGTGACATAGAATTCTAGGTAAATCATTTTGAAGAAAATTCAAGGAAAGTTATAGAAGAAGTTTCTAGAGGAACCAAATGGAAAAGTGGATAGATTCATTATATCCTACCTGATTGTACGTAACCCTAAAATGCATAATTGTAGTTAAGTGGAAAAAATCTAAATTTTCTATTTATAGAGATATCTGGTGAGAACTAAAGGTTGTAATGTGTGAAAGCCTATGGAAGACAAGGAGTCTAGGGTGTTGCTTCATTTAGTGGCTAAACAAAGGTTACTACAATTGGCATGCAAAGAAAGAAAGCTTAAGTATGAATTCTTGAAGGGTGAACATGCTATAAAAGCTTAAGTGTATGAATGTCATGTAGAATGGAGGACTAAAAAAGATCTGTAATCTACAAGTGACTTGTAATTTATTATCAGATCAAGCCTTATAGTTACTTTCTAATAATTATATCATTCTAGGGTAAATCCTTTGGATTAAGGTTGACCTAATAGTTATTTGTAAATCCTTTAACTAGGTGACATTCTAATGGAATGGTCTAAAGTCCTCTAACAAGGCTCACTCCTAACAGGATGATCAAAATCCTTCAACCAAGTCACATGTAATAGTGTGTATTGTATCCTTTAACAAGGTTGGCCTTTCATAGGGCATCACTTCAGAAGAGTGAGAATTAATAGCATGTTACTGGTGATATTGCTCGAATTGGGTTTCCACATAAAATCCTTTTGTCAAATTATTTGAATTTTCTTATGTTGTTTCATGTTTATATTTTTTCAAAGTTATTTTAAACTAGGACATTAACCTACAAAGTTTAAATATTGTATGATCTAATGGATGCATACATGATAAGGTTTTATGGATATGGGTCTACTAAAATTGAAATGTTTAATTTGTACATCTGGACCTTGGATAACTAATTCACTCCCCCTAGTTATTCTAAAGAATTCCAAAAATTGGTATTAGAGCCATAGTGCTTAAGAGGACTAGTTTGAAGGTAGTAGAAGCAAAAGATCAAGATGTCAAAAATTGTACCCAAGCTTAAGAAGGAGACCTTTTTTGCTTGGAAAAGTTTGATGAAGCTACACCTAGGATGTCTTGGTGACCATGCATAATCTACCAACACCACTAAGCATGTTGTCCCTACTTTAGCCCTAGCTACTAAGGATTTGGAGAAGAAGAAATAACACAATTAGGCTATGTTACAGATTACATTTTTCCTAAGATACATTGAGTTTGATGACATCAATGAATGTGATACAACTAAGAAGATGTCATATGCTATATAAAAGATCTATGAGGAGACAAAAATGTACTAGGAGCCAAATCTAAAAGTCTAAGAGGTAGGCTTGATGATATGAGAATGCAAGAAGGTGACATAATAGTTCAATATTGTGCCAGAGTAAAAGTAGTCAATGCTATTAGACAAGCAACTAGGAACATTGAAGATGAGATTATGATCAGCAAAGTACTAAGAACCCTACTACCCATCTATGCTATTAGAGTCTCTTCCATACAAGAACTAAGGTGCACACTTGGTAATGATCTAACCCTTGAAGGGTTGATAGGTAGACTCACTACCTTTGAACTCTTTAATTTTGATAATTTCTAATTTGAGAGTATTGAATCTACTTTCAATGCTAAACTATCATTAAAAGAACCTAAAGAGAAGAAGAAAAAGGTCAAATGTGTTTCTAGTGATAGTGATACAGATGAGGAAGATGTAGAACAACTTGAAGCATTGCTAGAAATGAGATTTCACAGAGGCAAAAGGAAAAGTCAAGTTAGATTACCTATCACGTGTTTTAATTGCAATGAGGTTGGTCATGTTGCTGCTAGATGTCCAAAGAAGAAGAACAATAGAAGTGGAGAAAAATATAGAAGTAAAAGAGATGAAGGAAAAAAGGATTACAAAGATAAAGGAAGAATTCTTGCTACATTACTAAAGAGGAAACCAAAGATGGATCTAATGACCATGATGATGAAGTAGAGTATATTGCAATGAAGAAAGATTTTGATGAGGATGAAGTAACTACAGTAGTATCTTATGTAAACAAGAGTGATAGATGGATTATTGATAGTGGGTGTGCACATCACATGACTAGAGATAAAGTTCATTGCCATTGATTATTATGATGGAAATAATGTAAGATTTGGTAATGATGTACCCTATTTGATAAAAGGAAAATGATCAATCAAACTCATAGAAAAGATCATGTGTGACAATACTTATTATGTTGAAGGACTTAACTATAATTTTTTGATTGTGTCACAACTGAATAGTTCAAGTTACAAAGTTGAGTTTGAGAAAAAGATAGAAAAGATCTATGACACTAATGGAAACTAATTGGGAAAGGTGATCATACTAGAGGTAATCTATTTTATCTTGATATGAATGATGCTACTTGTCTTGCTCTAGAATTTGATGATGTGTGGCTATGGTACAAGAGGTTATGTCATGTTAACTTTGATAACTTGGTTTGTATTGGTAATATGAAAAGATTCAAAGGTTTTCCTAAATTGAAGAAACTTGACAATACAATATGCAAACAATGTCAGTTAGGAAAAATGAAAAAATATAGTTTTAAAAGTAAGACTCACATCTCTAAAGAAATTATGGAGATTGTTCATACTAATTTGTGTGAACCAATTAATGTGAAAAGCTACAAAGGTGACAAGTACATTATCCTATTTGTTGATGATTATTCTAGGATGATGATAATTATGTTTCTGAAACATAAATCCAATGCTTTACAAATGTTTAAGTGGTACTTAACTAGATTTGAAAAGGAGACATGCAAAAGTTTAAATTTTTTAAGATCTGATAGAGGTGTAGAATTTACATCAAATGAGTTTGAGATGTTATGTAATGATAGAGGAATAAAAAAATAAACTTCTGCACCTAGCACTCCTCCACAAAATGGAATTGTTGAAAGGAGGAATAAATCTATAATGGACTATGCTAGGACACTCATGATGGAGAAGAATGTTTCTTTGAAATAATAGAAAGAGGTTGTAAGTACAACTATCTATACCTTGAACTGTGTGTGAGTCAAGAAAGGTACTCATTCAACACTTTTTGAATTATGGTATGGACACTCACCTAATTTAAAATATTTTAAGGTATTTGGAAGAAAGTGCTACATTCTTAAGGATTTTAGGAATAAAAAATTAGATGCTAAAAGTGAAGAAGCTATATTCCTTGATTATTCCACAAGTAAAGCTTATAAGTGTTTAAATACTAACACTAATAAAGTTGTGGAAAGTGAAAATGTGAGGTTTGATGAATATAGAGAGGTACATGAAGTTGAACCTATGAAAGAAACTAAAGAGTACAAATCATTTTGTATACTTTAATGAAGGTATGCCTGCTGATGAAGATGATGTAAACCAAGTTGTAAATCAACAACAAGTCTTAATGACTGTCGAGTCACATACAATGAATGTCGAGTTGCATTCAGAAACTGAGCTATAGTTAGGAGCCACATTGCAAATAGAAGTTGAGTTACATGATAGAGAAGTACATAGTGATTTAGAATTTGATAGACCTATTGAGGAAAGAAGAGCAGAACCAAGATTGTCAAAGTAAGTCAAAAGACATCACTTTGTTGCACAAATCGTTGGAGATAAAGACACTAGACAAATGACAAGGAAAATGCTAAGAAGTGATACATGTTTTTTGAGCATGCATGAGCCTAAAATAGTGAAAGATGCCTTAGAAAATGAGGATTGGAGTAAAGACATGGAAGAAGAGATTGAGTAGATTGGGAAAAACAAGACATGGACTCTAGTTCCCAGACCAGAGGACAAGAATGTAATTGGAACCAAGTGGGTGTACAAAAACAAGTTAGATGAAAATGGTGAAGTCATAAGAAATAAGGCAAGATTAGTGTACAAGGGGTATGCACAATAAGATAGAATGGACTATGGAGAAAAAATTGCCTCTGTTGCAAGATTGGAAGGAGTAAGAACTCTACTTTCTTTCTCTCCATACACAGGTTTCAAAGTTTATCAAATAGAAGTCAACATTTTTTAATGGCATATTAGAAGAAGAGGTTTATATAGAACAACCAAAAGGATTTTTTGATGCTAACAATAAGAACATGGTATGTAGACTACAAAAAGCTTTATATGGTTTAAAGAAAGCCCAAAAAGCATGGTTTGAAAGGATCCACAATTATCTTATGAAGATTGGTTTTGAGAAGACTGATGCTAACAACAATTTGTACTTGAAGACACAAGGAGGTAAAGGTATTTTACTAGATAATTTTTGTGTGGATGATATCATATTTGGAGGTCAAGATACATTATGTAAGGCATTTGAAAATGAAATGAAGAAATAATTTGAGATGTCTATGTTTGGAGAGATCAATTTCTTTGTTGGTCTACAAGTAGATCAGATGAAATATGATATGTGGATGAAATATTGAAAACTTTTGGATTGGAAGATTCAAAACTAGTTAGTGCACCTATGGTGACAATACACAAACTATCAAAGAATGATGATTTAGCTAATGTGAATCAAACATTGTATAGGTCTATGATTGGAAAATTGCAATATCTAGTACATAGCAGACCTGACATTGCATTATCTATTGGTATTGTTGCAAGATTCTCTGCAAATTCTAAGGAAAATCATTTGATGTTTGTTAAGATAATTATGAGATATCTAAAAGGAACAGAAGACTATGTTCTATACTACAAGAAAAATAAAAAAAATTGAGTTGAGAGCCTACATGAATGTTGATTGTGTTGGAGACATTGATGATAGAAAGAGCACAAGCAATGAAACACTTTTCTTAGAAAAGAGGTTGGTCACCTAGATTAGCAAGAAACAAAATTTCATATCTCAATCTATTGTTGAAGTTGAATATGTGGCTGCTACAATAAATTGTACAAATGTGGTATGGATAAAATAGCTACTCAAAGGTGTGAGGAGAAAATAACTGAACCTATGGTACTTTATTGTGATAATAAAAGTGCTATAAATATATCAAAGAACCCTATGATGCACACAAACTAAGCACATTGCAATCATGTATCATTACTTGAGAGAGTTAGTTCAAGACAAAGAAATGAGGATGGAATATGGGAATACAAAAGACCAAATAGATGATATCTTAATAAAAGCTTTACCTAATGATGCTCATGAGTATCTAAGAGATAAAATAGGGGTGATACCCCTATCCAAAGCTATTTAAGAAGCATAAGTAGTACCTTGCATCAATTGAGCTGAATGTTGTATCTTACAACTTGATGTAGTGGATATTACTTTAAGAGCTAGCTAAAGTATTGAAGGAGCTCAATTAGAAGATTTACAATCACATGATAGGTGACAGAGGGAGAATCTAAAATTGATTATATCTACATATAGAGATGAAAAGTCTTGGGCATTGTTTTCAAAGAGGGAGATATAAGACTAAGAGAGAAATACATATACATACACCTAGTAAGAGGTAGAAAGTACTAAGAGAGATATAAGAATAGAGTAGAGATAGATATATACGTAAACATCAAAAAGAGGGAGATAGATGCTCTAAAGGGGGAGTAATAAGAAAGAGGGAGTAGTAAAGGAACTCAAAAGAACTCACATTACACTACACAAAGGAAGAATATATACTACACTAATAGAGGGAGAAACTTCAAAGAGTTATTTTCTGTCTGGTATTTTTGTTGGTATTGGTTTGCCATCAATGCCAAAGAGGGAGATTATTGATATGTGATTGTTTTGAAGTAAAGAACCTATAGTAGAACAATCATTATTTTTTCAATGATGTCAAACCTACTACTTTCTGGTGAGACATTTTCTTTTTGGTTTGAAAGTTATCATTTAGTTTATTGATGAAGAAGATTTGAAAAGAGGAGATAACAGTAGCACCTAGAGAAAGGTTGAGTTATTTGGTATGTAAAAGAAGCACTAAGACCAAGTAATACATTGATATTTTAGTTTATTGTTTATCTCCTATAAGTTTGAAATGAAATATTACTCAAGTTAAGACTAGAAGAAGATCAAGTAAGAAAAGTGTTTGTCAAGCCTTGTCGAGTAGTTAGTACAAGCCAAGTAGAAATCAATGGAAGCCAGGTGAAAACCAAGAGGTGTTGAACAAAGATAGAAAATAGTTCGAGCCTAGTGATTATTAGTGTATGCTGAGTAAATTTTAGTTGGTGTCAAGCATCAGTAAACTATAGTATTTGTAGATTGACTTAGTGTTTGTCGAGTGACATAATAGTATAGTTTGTGAGTGACAAAAAATAATGTTAAATAAAAAATTTGACAAATTTGAGCCAACTATTTTATATTATTGAAATGTGTGAAGTGTGTGGAAGATAACTATGATTAGATGGTGACACAAAATTCAAGGTGAACCATTTTGAGGAAAATTCAAGGAAGATTATAGATGAAGTTCCTAGAGGAACTAAATGAAAAAGTGGGTAGATTCATTTTATCCTACCTAATCCTACCTAGCCCTAAATTGGACAATTATGGTTAAGTGGGAAAATATCTAAATTCTCTATTTATAGAGATATTTGGTAAGAAGCAAAGGTTTTCATGTGCAAGAGCCTAAGAAAGACAAGGATTCTAGGATATTGCTTCATTTAGTGGCCAAATAGAGGTGATTGCAGTTGGCATGCAAATCAAGAAGGCTCAAGATTATGAATACCTGAAGGGTGAACAAGCTATCAAAATTAAAGTGTTAATGCCAAGAAGAATGGAGTACTAAAATAAAGATTTTTAATTTGCAAGTGAGTTGTAATTTGTTATCAGATCAAGCCTTATTGTTACTTTCTAATCATTGTATTAGTCTAGGATAAATCCTCTGGATTAAGGTTGACCTAATAGTCATTTGTAAATCCTTTGACTGGGTGACATTCTAATGAAATGGTCTAAATTCCTCTAAAAAAGGTCACTCCTTATAGGGTGATTGAAATATTTTAACCAGGTCACATTTAACAGTATGTATTATAAGCTTTAAAAAGTTGGCCTTTCATACGACATCACTCTAGAAGAATGAGAATTAATATCATGTTACTGGTGGTTTTTCCAAAATTGGGTTTCCATGTAAAATCCTTGTGTCAAGTTGTGTGAATGTTCTTATGTTGTTCCATGTTTACATTTCTAAAAAGTTGTTTTTGACTTGGGATAGTAACCTAAAAAGTTTAAATATTGTAAGATCTAATGGATGCATGCATGATAAGGTTTTATGGATATAGGTCTACTAAACATTGAATAGTTTTATTTGTATATTTGGACCTTGCATAACTAATTCGCTCCCTCTCTTACTTATTCTAAAGAGTTCCAACATATGGATGGTTATTTCTTTTTGCAATTTCTCTTACAAGTGAAAGTTCTTAATTACATATGTGTGATGAAGGTTTAAAGGATAAGTTTTATTAGAGCTAAGTAATGTTTTGTGGTAAATGATTGGATCTAGATTGTATGTTGATGACTTTAAAACTAGTAGAGATGTTTTTTCTTGCTATGAATCTAGATTAGTTCCCTGTCATAACTCACACATAAAGAAAGATGAATAGGTTCCATTCATAGATTGCCTTATAAATAGTAGGCCACTAGAAACATAAAAGGTTGCAAAATCGTAGGCATGAGAATCAAGAACGTGATTTGAGATATACAACCTTGCCTACCTACCTGCCCTACTAAAATATTATTTTCTACCAATTTTTATGGTTGACATATGTGTAAAATATAAGTATATACAAGGTACTTGAATGAATATCACTTTCCTATATGTGCTAGGGCTTTTTAAGGAAAATAATAATTTAACCCTTGGTAAGATGGCCACACAAAAATTTTTCAAAGCCTCTGCAAATATCTAGCCCAACAATTAGGAAATATCTTTAAAAAAATCAAAACTCTCAAATCATAGGATAGCCCTATTTCCTCTTTGCTACCATAATTTCCAAGGTATTGATTAATTTTACATATATGTTCCTCTTTTCTACACTGGTTTGCAAGGTGTTGATTGATTGTAAATGTAGGATTGAGAATTATTTTCTTTAAGAGTTAAAAATATTAGTCTCTATTTATGCAAGTAGGTTTTATATAAAGATTATGTAGGAGATCTCTCATCTTTATATTCATGATATTAATTTATAGACACAAAGTTGTAGTAAATGGTAAGAATGTAGGATATGTGTGAATGTAAAGATCAGAATGAAAGGCATAAATGGAGGAAAAAACACTCCTAGAAATCACATGCACACCCACAAATAAAACTATAAGGAAGTAATTTGAAACCACAAAAACTTGGTGCAATAATAGTATGTGTACTATTTGAAACCACACAAAATTATAGGTTTAAGTAGCACATTTGTGGCACTGATCTTTATCACACTGATCTCCTAGTTGCAAGTTTTCACAACTCTTTAATTTCTAGTTTCTTCATGAATGAAAAAAGTAGACTTAATAAAAAACAAGCAAAAATCTACACAAATATCAAAGATCCATAAGCCATGCCATAAAAAAGTAATCTACCAAGATCTAACATAGAGATTAGTTCATTGGATCTAACAGAGAAGCAAAATCATCAAAAAGTAATACACCAAGATCTAACATATAGATTACCTCACTAGATCTAATAGAGAAGCATAATCATCAAATTGAGAAGTGTATAATAATTTCCAATTTTATGCTTACACGGAACCACAATATGGATTACAAAATTAAGAATACAACTTACAAGAGTATCTTATAATAGGAAAAAAATTTCATTAAAACCTGGGAGGAAGTGCTTCAAGGAATTGTTTTCTCAAGATGTCTCCAATTTGAAAAAGAGTGGAGTAGTGGAGCTTCATGAAGATAGAAATGAATCGAAAAAGTGAGTGTCTTTGTATAGACCACTATATGAGAACCAAGCGAGAAATATGAATAGATATGTCAGCAAGTTACAAGTGGATCCTCTCTAAAACAAGAATTAAAGATTGAGATAAATGATTGAAATTCTATAACTATTGGAACTAGACACAAGGATGTAAGCAACCAAATTAGAAAAATATTCTTATAACAACATAGAAAAATACACCACCAAATTAATTTTTTATTTCAAAAACAATAATGTAAACATTAATAATTAGCCATCATTGATGAAATATCATAAAAAATTATCAAGTAAATCATCATTACTCTAATGTTACAAATCAAAAGCACAAAATGTAATGCTATAGGTCCTTTTAAGGCCAAGGTTGTGATTTTTACCACATTGTAAGCTTCACACATTAACTATCATACTAGATGATTCAAACAAAGAAACTTTGGAGGAAGGGAAACTACTTCAACAAGCTAGTAAATGGATTTTGTTTGATTATTTTTTTTGTAAATACTTGTACATAGTAGAGTAGGTTTTTACCTTTACAAGAAATGCACGAGCATAGTTGTTCCTAAGGCTCTTCAAAGCTCCCCAGATATTTTTGTTTTTAGTTGGTTCCATAATTTTGTGAAGTTTTAGGTGGGATAATGTGTCATTCTCTTCTCATGACTCTATTCCAAATAGATTTATTAAGGCCACTAATTTATGCTTAACAGGAAAGCATTCTCTCTGAGTCATCAATAATGAAGGCTATTTTCACCCCTGTTCAACCCATCATTGATAACCGATATGAGAAAACCCATATGAAACTAATAGCTATTGTGAGCTTAGAAAGACTTAAATATGGTGTTTGATTAAACTCATAAGTGGTTGGAAACTCAATTTTTTTTAAGGAAAATGCATTTGAGATAAGATTAAAAGTAAAGAAAGGGAGAGTAATATCAGTTAAAGGTGGGCCAAAATTATATCTTTATATATAGTTAACCTTTTTAATGAAAAAATATTTTCCAATGATAGATCTAGGTTTTACTTGTATTTTATTACATTGTTTATCTTTGGGTGAAGAGTGTGAGTGTGTGTGCTTGTCTTCATAGGACACTCATAGTTTGAATGGGAGAAGAAAAAGTGAAGCAAGTCATGTTTTTACTTCCTTGAATTTGGGGCCTACATGAAGGTAGTACAAAAGTTGGAGATTTGTTCAATAGAATGTCAAACTGATTGAGACTCTATTCATTAGAGACCATTAATTGATACCAACTAGACTATATCCCAATGTTAGTGTAGTCGTGCTTTCGATTTGGTGTAACATGAGATGGGGATGATATATAGAGGGGGTATGATTCTAGATTATGTCATCTAGAATAGTAGGCTCCACTTAGACCTTGATGAATCATTCACATGATCAATCATGTTATGTAGATAATAGATGATAGATGGTGGCATATCCATCTATGATCATGTTCTGTAAGATTCATGCAAGTCAAGTTGACAAGAATGATCCTCTAAAATAGTAATAATACATCTAAAAACTATGAAATTACTATATAGTAATACAATTAATCATTATAAATATATGTGGATAACACATATAAAACTAGTTCAAATTACATGACTTGTAAAGATTCCAAATAATTTATATATACATCTTTTAATAACTCTCACATTAAATGTACTTTCAGTAAATGAAAAATATTCCTAATTGATAATAATGTTGGCTAAATCTTAAACATCCTTATTGCCCACCCAAATTATTTTAAGTTGTAAGGAAATTCAAGTGTAAAAACAACTTCCTACACTAATACCTTAAGGAAAGTATTGTGTAAATTCTATTTAAATCCTTACAATTTCAGATTTGATATTATGTAAACAAAAATATTGCAGTCAACCATGAATACAAAAAATAGATAGAGAAAGAAAACACAAACTCAAAGATATGCTAGTGGGGAAAACCTTTCAATAAAATAACCCCACCCCTCCAAAACTTGCACCATGTATTATCTTCAACTCAAAGGTTACAACACACTTGCAATGCAAGCTCTTTCAAGACATGGAAGACTTATCTAGTAGCAATCAACAATACATACTCACACACTCAACTATCTACAACCCTCAAAGTGCTTATTTAATGTGCTTTCCATTATTAGGGCATCTTCCAAAGATAGCTCTTATGCATAATAGGAATCTGTCATAATCATTTCGGTCATGATTTACTTACACATAATTAAATCTTCCAAAGATAATTCTTATGCATCATAGGAATTTATCATTACTATTTGTAGTCATGATTTCCTTATACACAATTAAATATTCCAAAGATGACTCTTACGCGTCATAGCTCAAGATGTTGATACATGCAAGTGGAGTGACACATCAATATGCCAACTAGACATGTACACTCACACTTAATTACATTATTTGAAAAAAACACATTTACAAAAATAATAATAATAATAGGAATTATCCAAGGTTGAGACACCTTATTCCTAACATTCTCCCTCTTGTTGAACACCTTGTAAGAGCAACATGAACATAACAAGAGCTAACCACTATAGGTCGAAAGGCCCATAGACTCTGAACACCATCTAAACTTCTCTATGCCCATTGGTTTCATAAATCATCTGCAACATTCTTTATCATATCTAACTTCTCCAAAATTACATTTCCATCTTCCACCATATCTCTCACAAAGTGAAACTGCACATCAATGTGCTTCGTTCTAGCATGAAAAGTTGGATTCTTTGCAAGGAAAATATCACTTTAACTATCACAACAAATAGTAATCTATCCTGCATCAACACCAATATAAAAAAAAAATTTCCTAAGCCAAATGGCTTCCTTACAAGCATGAGTAGTAGCCATGTATTCAACTTCTATAATGGACAAAGCAACCACAGGTTGTCACTTACTCATCCAATTGATGGCACCACCAAACATAGTGAACACATAAGCACTGGTGAATCTCCTACTATCAATATCACGTACCCAATCTAAATCCACAAATCCACAAATATAAACTGAATGTGGAGCTCAAGAAGAGTTTCCATGATAACAAATGGAGTAATCTGATTTACCCCTCAAATATCTATATACTCACTTAATTGCATCCCAATGTACCCATCTAGGATTAGCCATAAACCAGCTCAAAACTCCCACTACTTGGGCAATGTATGGTCTAGTACAAACCATAACATACATAAGAATTCCAACTATAGTAGCATAAGGTACTCTACTCATGTGCTCCATCTCACTAGGAGATTTTGGACAATCATCTATAGTTAACCTTTTTCTCATAGAAATAAGAACACATAATGGTCTACAATTTGCCATGCTAAACCTTTCCAACATAGACTTCACATACTTACGCTAACTCAACCAAAGTTTTCTATTAGACCTATCTCTACTAATTTCCATACTCAAGGTGTACCTTACTACCCCAAGATCTTTCATCTCAAACTATGCTGACAACTGAGATTTAAAATCAGAAATACCCTTACTCTTCTCAAATAGCAACATATCATCAACATATAATGCAACAATAAGAAGGCGATCATTTTCAAATCTAAAGTAAACACAATGATCTAATTTTGATCTTGCAAATTCAATTGACAACACAAAGGCATCAAACTTAAGGTACCACATCCTAGGAGATTGTTTCAAACCATACAAAGACTTCTTTAATATACAAACTAAAGATTATTTACCTTTCAAAATGTAGTGTTCAGGCTGTGACATATAGATCTCTTCCTCCAAATCACCATGAAGGAAAGTTGTCTTCACATCCATCTATTCTATCTCTAAATCATATGATGCAGCAAGAGATAACAAAAATCTAATGGATGTCAACTTTGCAATAGGAGAGAGTATTTCACCATAATCTATTCCCTCTACTTGTGAGAACCCCTTTGCAACCAATCTAGCTTTGTACCTTTCAACACTACCATCTACACAGAATTTCTTCTTGAACACCCATTTTTTACCAATAGGTTTCCATCCTTTAGGAAAAGGTACAAGGTCCTAGAGTTTTTTTTAATCCAATGAATCCATCTTATCATCCATGGCCTCAATCTAGGAACCTTTATCTTCCATATCCAAAGCCTCTTTCATAGATCTAGGCTCATTAGTGTTAGTAATCAAAGCAAAAGAACAACTAGAATCTAACATAGAATAACCAAACCTTTCTGGTTGCTTCCTTACTTTTGTGGATCTCCTCAAGGGTTAAGGTTGAGGTTTTTCTTCCTCTACTTCTAAACTATCAGAGCTACTAGAGCTCTCCTCATCACTAGACCCAACATGGTCTTTCTATTCAGTTTTCTTAGGCGTAGGAGGCAACTGAACAATATCTTCCTTCTTTTCTTTTTCATCTAGTTGTAGCATAATAGGAGAAGATGTTATCTTTCTAAAAATAAAATTTCTGCTATACAACACCTTACTAGTCATAGGGTCCCAAATCTTGTATCCTTTAATACCAACACCGTATTTGATGAGAATACATTTAACAACTTTATTTTCCAACTTAGATCTTTTCTCCATTGGAACATGTGCATAAGATTCACAACAAAAAACACAAAGATGTCTAATTGAAGTCTTCTCACCAAACCACACCTCCATGGGTGTCTTACCAACAAGAGCTGATGTAGGAGATCTATTAACTAGATAACAAGCAGTGGCCATAGCTTCAGCTCCACTAAGCATACTCCTAGCCTTCTCCATTAGTTTCTTGATCATTCTTTTTGCAACTCCATTTTGTTGTGGGGTATAAGGAGTTATCTTATGCCTCTTGATACCTTGTTCTTTGTAGAAATATTTGAACTCTACTGAGAAAAACTCACCACCATTGTTAGTTCTCACACACTTAATCTTCTTACTAGTTTGATTCTCTATAAGGGCTTTAAATTCCACTAACTAACTAAAGACTTGTGTCTTATTTTTCAGGAAATAAATCCATGTCCTTCTACTATAATCATGTATAAAAGATACAAACAAATAGACTTGGAGATTGAAGGAACTTTTATAGGACCAAATACATTGGAATGAATAAGATCCAAAACATTAGAAGATTTGTGAGAAATAGAGTAAAATTGAACACGATTTTGTTTATCATAGACACATTGTTCACAATAGTCAAACTTGAGATTACAATCATTTAAACCCTCAACATGGTTCTTTTTCTTTAGGGTTCTGAGACCCTTCTCACCAATGTGGCCAAATCTCATATGCCACAACATTATTTTTTCTATAGGAAGCTTTCCTTCTAATGTGTTTGCACCCTTAGGTACACATGCTGCACTACCATCAAAACCAATAACCATAGTCTTCTATATTGCTCATTCAGATGATGGGGATGAAGTAATAGCTTCTCTCTTCTTTGAAACAAAAGAACTATTACATTGAGAAATGTATGCATCAGGTTGAAATAGAGTACCTCTCCTAGTACCCTTAGCAAGCACCATAGCTCCTCTCATGATCTTACATCTATCTTTAGAAAAAACAACTTGCACACCTACATCATTTAGCATACTTAAAGATAATAGGTTTCATGCCAAACCAGGCATGTGCATTACCCCATTGATCCCCTTTACTCATCCATTAGGGAATTTTATAGTGACCCATCCTCATCCAACTATCTTTAGGTGAGAATCATCACCCAAGTTCACCTTTCCAGCATCAAAAACTTCATATTTTGAGAACCATCTTTGATGAGAGATCATGTGGAAAGAAGCACCTGATTCTATTAACTACACATCATCAAATGCATGCCCTACCAAGGCTACAATGAAAGCATCACCATCTTCGTGATATTTTTATGAACTTGAATCTGAGGCCTTCTTTTTCTTCTTTAGATCTTTACAGTCTTTATTAAAGTGCCTAGTCTTATCATAGTTCTAGCATTTAGCCTTTGGATTTCTAGGAGTCTTTGATTTTCCATGAGATTTGGATCTACCCTTTCCAAACTTATTTCCATTTTGCTTTCTTCTGTTGTTGGATCTACCATGAATAGCAAGAGCTTGCTTAGGTGAATTTGATGACTTTCTCCTTGTCTCCTTAGATAATAGTGAAGACACCATATCATCCATTTTGAAAGTGACTAAAGTACTTCCAAGGGCCATCACAAGATGATCCCATGGGTTTTGCAAGGAACATAACAAGGTCATACATCAATCCTCCTCCTCTATCTTGACACCAAATGATGTCAACTATGCAATCAACAAATTAAAAGCATTTAGATGATCTATAATAGATCTTCCTTCCTCCATTCTTAGAGAGTATAACTTCTTCTTTAGGAACAACTTGTTCACCAGAGGTTTGGCCTGATACATAGACCTATGCCATGTCCACAAACTATTTGCATTCTTCTCATCAGGAACATTCAAGAGAACTAAATCAACTAGATAGAGTCTAATGAGACCCTTAGCTTTCTAATCCTTGAGATCCTAGTCTACTTGAGATATTTTTGTGGGTCCCACATCAAGTGAAGTCACCTCCCATAGATCATGATCTTCAATCAAGTCTTCCATCTTGAGTTTCCACAACTCAAAATTACTGCCATTAAATTTGTCGACCTCCATTTTTTTGTATCATGAACTAGCCATCCCAATTTGCAAATAATATTCAGAATGCTCCATATAAAGCTCCCACTCAAACTTGATATTAGCTCAAAAAACCATACCCAAAAATTAGCATCAAAAGTTGATCAAGCTCTGATACCACTAGTAAGGAAACTCATGTGCGAAAATTGCTTCCTACACTAATCCCTTAAGGAAAGAATTGTGCAAATTCTATTTAAATCCTTACAATTTTAGATTCAATATTATGTAAAAAAAAATATTACAATCAACCATGAATATATAAAATAGATAGAGGAAGAAAAAAAAACACAAAGATATGTTGGTGGGGAATTTTTTTTTGTTAAAACAACCCCATCCCTCCAAAACCTACACAATGTATTATCTTCAACTCAAAGGTTACAACACACTTGTAGTGCAAGCTCTTTCAAGACATGGAAGACTTATCCAGTAGCAATGAACAATACACTACTCACACACTCAACTATCTATAGCCCTGAAAGTGCTTATATAATGTGCTTTCCATTATTAGGGCATCTTCCAAAGATAGCTCTTACATTTCATAGGAATCTATCATAACCGTTTTAGTTATGATTTCATTACACATAATTAAATCTTCCAAAGATATTTCTTACGCATCATAGGAATCCATCATAACCATTTTTAGTCATGATCTCCTTACACACAATTAAATATTCCAAAGATATGTGTCATAGTTCAAGATGCCGACACATGCAAGTGGAGTGACAAATCAACATACCAAACAGACATGTATACTCACACTTATTTACATTATTTTCAAAAAATACATTTACAAAAAAAATAATAAGAATAGGAATTATCCAAGGTTGAGAAACCTTATTTCTAACCAAATCTAGGTAGAGTTCAACTTCTAATTCAATGGTCTGATTTACCATGATTGAGTACTCTTACACAACCTTTCTAATCAACAATAGTATAATGGATAAAGTATGTGATGCTTCAAGACTATTTTGATCTATTACTCTTGTGTTGAAACTAATAAATGAATAATACTAATATTGTTATTTGTTAATAGTAGATATCTCATTTACAGATTGCTAGTAATAATATGTGTATATTGATATGTTTCTAGTGATCCACAAACTCAACATATATAAATGTTGAAGGGGTACTCTCATATAGAGACATGAATCTACATGTTATACGTTATATGTTCAACATTGACAAGCAATTGGTATGGCCTAAGCATTGATTAAGCCATCACCCAATTACTCAAGAACACTAGAAAATTAAAAATGTTGTGGCCAATTATAAAAGGGCCTAAATAACACACACACATATTTTCAAAATGGACACATACACTAGGACACTTTAACTTTAAAAAGGTAATCTTGAATCCCATCCCATACAAAAATATGCAATTTATTTTGTCCAAAGATGAAAAGAAAATAAGCACTTGGAATAGATTTTTCTTTCTTTCTTTACCTTCAAGCCTCCTATGACAAAGATCTATCGGTGTGCAGAGTGATATGTTAGTGGTAGATGAAGGAGAAGGGGATTAAATAGGGTGAGATTCACTATGATGAATCAATTTCTAATTCTATTTATATTATGGAATTGATGTCCCTTTCTCTAACTATTCCTCCTACATATGTGGTTAATATCATCTTATCTCTAGTTGATACTATAGTGACCCTTGTCTCTTTAATAGATATTTATATTTCTATGGTGGTCCTTTCTTTTCATGATTTTGTATTGTTTGTAATCCTTCTAGTACTCTCTTCTACATCAACTTTATCCCATTATTATTTTTCGCCCCCTTTCTTTGGATTTTAGAATTTCTCTTTTGTGTTTGGTGACTCACTTGTCAAACTTGTCCACCAGTCCGATTGGTTTTGACAACATTGTGCACCTTTCTCCCCCAAAGTTTGATGCAACTCCTTGGATAGTTCTTTTTAGAAAAAAATTTCAATCTATTTCAACCTAGTAATCAAAAATTATTTTGTTGGGCATAATTCTTGGTCTTAAATATAATCCTTGTTAGATGCTCCTAGATTTGCTTTTCAAATTGCTTGTCTGAAATACACTTGTTTCATTCTATTTGTTCTAATTTTCTTTTAGTTCTATTTATTTTGGGTTTTTTTTTTTGGATGTGGTTTCTTTTTGGTTTGAATTCAAATCTAGATGGTTTGATTAGATTTATAATATTTTGGGGCTCTACAACACTTAATTTAATAAAAAACAAGAAAGGATTATAGGAGTAGACTAGCATGATTTGATTAGGTTTTCTAAATAGAAACAAGCTAATTTAGAAGAGAACTCCTCTAAATAAGTAGGACTGATATTCATGATCTTGATTTAAGAAAAGGTTCAACCAATTAGAAATGTAGATTGAGAAATACAAATTTCTAGCCAATTAGAAAGATAGATTGAGCAATCAAAAAATAGAACTTGCATAATAATAAAACTCATATAATCAACCTAGAATTATATCTCTTATTTATCATTTATTTAAGAGAGGAAAAGCTATAGACATTAATATAAACTAGAAGTTTCATTCACACAATTTTCTTCCATTCTTTTCTAAATGAAAATTTGCATTGCATGGTCTATAGTAAAAAACCAACCTAAAAAAATTCCCAATGCCCTCCTTTTAAAATTAACTTTAGGATAAGTCATTGCATGCCAATATAACAAGAAGAAACCTTAGGACTGAACAAAACTTGGCAAAAAGGAATAGATTTATGATATTTACAAAAATTTCACGTTAGAATGTGTTTTTTAGAAAATAAGCTTAAAATCATCACATTCCATAAAATTACCTTGAAACATAATTTTGGAATAAATCATGGAACCAAATTTATGCCAATATGACGAGGAGAAACCATAGGGTTAAAGAAAACCATGGCAATCAATAATAGAATTTGGGGTTTTATGTATTTTTAACCTCAAAATATGTGTAAGTTTCTTCATACAAGAAAATAAATCATTTGTGTTTAACTGAGATGTCAATAAATCTAATCAATGATGATAAACATTGCAACTGTGAGGTAGCAAAAATTGATACATGGGTGGGAGAATTTAGTAAGAATGGGATGAGACGACATTTCATGGGAATCAACACTAGCTATAAAGGAGTGGGTCATCATTGGCAAAGGAAGTCCCTTCCAAGCTTCAATATTGTACTAATCAACACTAGGGAAAAGTTGAACTTTCTAGGTTATAATTTGTTGGAATGTTGATTTCCTTCATTTTCACCATAACTTGAATGGCCTATCTCTTCCCCTACCATGCTCAAGAATAATGGTACTAGTCAAATATTTTCTCGAGCACACACAAGGTAAATTGTCAATTTATTTGATAAAGTTTACCTATTTTCTTTGTGTATAACAATACGTAGAACCAAGATTTCAAATTGTTCTTGGAAAAGCAGAAGAAAATGAAAAAACAAATATGCCAGATGTGATGAAAAATGATGTTGAACCCTAGTTTTTGACAAGAAGGGCTATCTCTAACAAACAAAATGAGAAAATTACTAAGCTAGATGAAAACAATGTAGATTATATTCATTCAAATTTGAGGCCTCGAAGGAGTAACTTGGCTCAAAGGAGTTACATGGATGACAACTTCATCCTAGCTCCTCTTCATGTGCAATACTACATTTAGGGAAAATGACAAAAGAGCCATTGTATTTCTTTTTTTTGTTTATAATCACTTGGACATTGCAATAAAAATACCAACACCAATATTATGACATCGTTAGAAACACTTGCAAAAAAAAACATAAAAATCACACTCAAATTGCACTATCATTGCAAATTTCCTTTGCAATTTGATCCCAAATATTGTAGTGATTAGGTCTATTGTGAACAACATATTGCAGTTTTCCAATGTTTGTTCTATACAATGTTTGGTTCATAGTAATAGAATCATTATTCTTAGATAACTTGTGTCATGTGGTCATAGGTGTACAAATAGGTTTTGAATCTTCCATTCCAAAAGTTTTCAATATTTCCTTGATGTATTTGGATTGAGTAATGAAGATACTTTGCTTGATTTGATATAATTGTAAACCAACAAAGAATTTGATCTCACCAAACATAGACATTTCAAATTCCTTCTTCATCTCATCTACGAATGATTTTCATAATGCTTCCTTTCCTCCAAATATGATATCATCAACAAATATTTTAGACAATAATACCTTGTTGTTATTTCCAATCTTCAAGTATAGATTATTGTTATCATTATTTCTAGCAAAAATCATCTTCACCAAATAATTGTGCAGTCTTTCATACCATGCTCTAGGATCTTGTTTTAAACTATATAGATTCTTGTGTAGCTTGTAAACCATATTCTTGGTTTCTTTATGTAGACTTCTTCAAGTATTCCATTTAGAAATACAAATTTGACATCCATCTGGTATACCTTAAATCCTTTATAAGTATAATATGAAACTATTTTTCTAACTTCTCATCTTGAAATAGGGGAAAATGATTTCCCCATAGTCAATTCCATCATCTTGTGCATATCCTTTGCATACCATTCTATCATTTTTCCTTGTGACTTCACCTATTTCATTTAGCTTGTTCCTACATACCCTTTTTGTTCCAATAACATTTTTGTCCTTAGATCTAGGTACTAGTGTCCATGTTTCGTTCTTTTCATTTTTCTCAATTTCTTCATTCATTACTTGAATCTAGTCCTTTTTCTCAAAAGCATCTTTTTCTAATTTGGGTTGGTAAACATGTCTCACTTCTAAGACTTTTTCTTGCTATAACACAAGATTCTTTATCTCCAATGATTTTATCAAGTGCATGATGTCTTCTCATATATTTTTGTAGTATAGGTTTTGTGGTGTATAAAAACATTATGGTTCAAATTATCCTAATGAGAATAGAATACATCTAGGGGCAACTACTTCCCATTTGTAACATATCCTTTTAGACACACGGCCTATTATAAGGCTAGACTCTTCTTCTACTTTAGGCTCTACAAAACCTAGGTGGGTATACCTATAGATTCTTCATATGGTATTTGTTGTTCAAAAGCATATACAAAATCTAAACAAAGAGATTAAAAACCCCTAAATCTTCTATACTTATGCAAATATTATAGACATGAAATAGCTAATAACATGACCTAAGAAATTAATAAGCTAAGTGAGGGTAACAATTTTTAGCTCTTCAACATGGAAGGGAAAAGATTCTGATTATAATGTTGATTTCAGCATAATCAAGACACGAACAACATAACTTATCAATCCTGTAGCAAATAAATGCCTTATCTATTGGACAACTCTATAAATTCCTAATATAGATCTATGATAATCACTGATATATCTCATACACCAGGACTTCCTAATCTATCCATTCACCTTGTGAATTAGACATTTGCATCTTTCTAAATCTCATACTCGACCTATCCCTTCATGACATCTACAACCCTATGATGATAAACTCCTTGAATCATAATAAAAATATATCAATATATACAACCCTCAATAGGATGCAACTAGGTTTCATGCTCTTTGTTCATAAAAAAAAATGATAAAAAAAAACATGAACAGGAGATAAGATTTAGATTGAAGATTAACTTGCTATTGCACTTTGATTTATTTCCTTGAAAAATTGACAGAGCATAACTATTTGTATTCTATTACTTGTTGTTCATTCCGTGAGAAATGCTAAAGAAAGTGGTATCACAGTCATGAAAATTTTTTCAACCTAACTGGAACCATCCAAGTATTATCATAGTAGTGAAAAATGTCCAAGAAACTAAAACCTCTACAATGAGAGAAAAAGAGAAAGATATAGGAAAGGAAGAAGAAGCCAGATTTGATCTAGAAGTGACATGTGTCCACTTGAATCTGCACTCTCTATTGTTGCAAAGCATCTCTCTTCTCTCTACAGTTGAAATTAGAAAGGAATCTCATCATTGTATTTCAACAAACTCAAAATATCTCCTCCTAATGATGAAGAACCCTATTCGGACAAAAACATCAAATATGCATCTAAAATTCTGATAAAACCTTCATCAAACTAACTTGAAGATGAGAAAATTTGTCCCTAAGTGCATCCCTACTACCTTTGGTACACATCTAGTTCACCATCTTTCTAAAAATCAAATATTAATTGCTACATCTGAATGTGGTTGAAAAATGAGTACCTGGGAAAAACCTTGAATAACTCCAACATATTTCCTCCTATGTAAAAACAAACCTCAAGTATGGAAAACTCACCTTTTCTCCTAGTTTTTATGATATATGATAGTCCTATGTTTGCTTACTATAGATGCCTAGAGGATCAAATTGAAAAATAGGCTCCTAGACTGGTTCACAAGTCTCCATCTTATTTCAAATTTCAATACAAAATTTTTTAAAAACCCTAAAGTCCAAAATTTATAATATAGATTTCTTGATTTAAAATGACTACACATGATTTGGAGGAGGAATAATTAAAAAATAATTTCTCATGTCTTTGTAATTTTAAATCAACTTTCTATTTCAGGTTAAACTAGTTTGATCAGCCTTGACACATGTCACCATGTGATTGGTTGGTCATTTGCATCATCACTTGTCATGTCACCACCACATGGCACCTTTTTATTGGGTCAATCTTTGCCCCTACCACATCATCATCAACTCAAGCCTACTGCCATGTGGTAGCTAGGCACTTTCTCACATTGTCTAACGATTGCACAACTTCATATGTGGAGAAGTGCCAACTGTCAAATTTTGCCACATGGAAAACTTTGGAGCTTTGATTTTGGAATTGCCATATCATTACTAACTTCAGACTTCATGCCAAGTATTTCTTTTTTATTGGTTGTTTTCCACCTAGGCACTGATATTGTCACTTTAGCATGCGATTTGGTTCAAAATTTGTTTCTTCTTACTGCCAACTAGCATTTGTCCATAGATGAGGCCCTCAGATGAGAAAGTTTTCACCTCAAAAGGCATGGTGTCTTGTTAGACACTTAGATATCTGGTGGAAATAAATTTAAACATATAAAAAAACCACTTCGACATCAATGTGGGATAATGAAAACCAATATCCCCTTGCAAGCACCTTCAATGATAGTGTTGCTACTCCCATGGCTTTTTTTGAAATGGAAACAACCTTCTAGAAAATGGTGGTCTCATTAGTAATGCTAATGTCCAAAAGGCATGTGAAACTTCATACAATACTACCACACATATTTTTCGTTCTGTGCTAAATTGACACTAATTCCTATTTGAATTTATCCAATAAGCTACAACATATGCCACTTCAACATTTTCTTAATGAAAGTCATGGGCTCCTATAGGTCCAAAAGGACAACCAAACTATGCAAAACTTATGACTTTTCTCTTTCTAAACACAACACAAAAAAATTGGCAACATTTCTCCTCCAACTACCCTTTATTTACTTGCATCGGCCTTGACTAGTTATAAATCAACTCTCAGATTCAAATTCATTGCTCCTTTTCCATTTAGTACAATGGGAAGTTGAGAACATGATCGACAAAGATGAATAAAATAGGGCATAACAAGACCTAGGGAAGGTGAAGACTACATAGCTCACATCATTATTGGTTCAAAATCACCTTACTTTAGGCACAAATCAACCATTAATAGGTTCAGATCAATGTACCCTGCTAAGGTTCTGTGGGAATAAAAAACCTTCCTCTACAACCCCTTCTCTAATGTGCAAATATTGAATGGGTTGGTGTCATTCACCAAAGGAGGGTTATATCTAAATGGTGGCAACACAAAACAAAACAAAGTTAAAAAATATGTCACTTCCTCCAAATCAGGCTTAAGGAGCACAATATTGGAAAGGGTGAAGATGGCAATGGTGGAGAGCACCCACTCCTTGAAACTTATTTTATGTGCATGGAATCAATTTCATCATTGTTTTGAATGCATAGTTGCCTAACCGTAACCGCTCTTCTCACCTCTTCAACATTTTCCATACTTGCTTCTTCTCACACTCAAAAATGTGATGTCTTGGTCTGTTATTTTTTATCATTTAGTTTTTTGAGATGTGATTTGAGATTGATAGAGATAAAAGAGTCTAAAAACATGTACTTCATGCCCAATCTATTGCATGGATTACCTATATTGATTTAGCCAATTTCTTAGTAAAATTCATGCTAACTTCTTACTATAACATTTGATTTAAGTTTTCAATCTTTAAGATTTCACTCATTCCCATTACCTCTAGTGGTTTTTCCCATTGTCAACCCTTTCCATGGATTAAAACATTCACTACCAAATGTTGTCAAAAATGTATTTGCCTTTTTCATATCCTCATGATCATGTAAGGGTGCATCTTTCTTTTTCACACATACTTAGTCACATATCATACTCTTCTCTAGTTAATCCCTTGACTTGGATGCCTAATGTCCTCTTTATCAAGCCCACTTCATCTTGCTAGCACACTACTCCCCCTTGAGATATTATCCTTAGTATTGTCATTGTATGAAGGCCAAAGATCTAAAATCAACTTAACTAAGAAACCATTTCATACGTTCATTTATTATATCCAGTTTGGTCTCAAATTCAAGTGTGCATACAAAGAAATTATAATAATTAAAATCATTATAACATTACTTTTAAAACCAATGCCTTGTCAATCTGTTGAAACTGGTCGGGCCCTAAAGTGGGTTCAGCTAAAAAGCTTTTCAAATTGAAATGCATGAAATTTTAAATTGATCCATTGAACACTTGATACTAATTAGATTGAAAGTCAGACATTGTATCATCATTTGAAACTCATTCTACCACTTATCTGCAAACTAATATTTTCCTGCCAAGGTTTCCTCTAGTTGGCTTCAAAAATTGACCAAAATTGACAACCAATCCCTAAGCTCTGACATGTTGATTCTTTTTTCAACAATATCTTACCCTATCCGATCTCGTCTCATGATGAACTATGGGTCAAAATATATTGATCGTTGAAGCTGCCTACTTAGAACTGCCTACAAGTAAACATGTCAGAAAAGCATAAAATGCATTTTGTTTTGGTTTTGAAAATAGGTCAAACTAATACTTGGGGGCACAAAAACTAGGGCATTGGCTTACTATCATAAGGAGAGTATAAATATAGTATTTGGGATCATGACAAATAACTAGATGCATTTTGCGAATGGTCAAAGTGGGCTACTCAGAATTGCAAAATTGGAAACAATGGTAGAATTGTAATTTTCACAAATGAAATAGACATGGGAAAGTGTGCAGATGGATTAGTCAAGACTTATAAACTAGCACACTTAAAAGAATTTTTAGAGTACTACACAATGGCATAATCCATTTGGTTCAAGAAATCATAGATTTAGAGTTGTGACATCCTGAACAGGGGTACCAATCAATCTACACTTATGTCACCATTAAAACTTTAGAAATTTTATTTGGAATCACATTCAAAAACTGATCAAACTGATTTTTCATAAGCTCAAATCTAAAACATGGAAAGTATCTGACCTCTAGAATGCAATGCAAAAGAATTTTTCTCATTTTAGTCAACTACGTCAATGTTATAACTTGTTAAGTAGGGCCTCCCAAAATTCTAAACAATTTACATCAGCATGAAAACAATAAACAATTGACTTTGAGGGATTCAAAGCCTAGTCAAAACATATAAAAATTACTTGAAATATAAAACATAGGTTCTTTGATATGCATACTAAAACAATCCCAAAGCAGTGAGGCATGAAACATTTTCAAGCATGAGATATTCAATTGTAAACTAGGCTACCTATCAATATTTGACACAAGCAAAAATGCAAATTTAGACATTGCTCAAAATGACACTTCATGGAATGACTTAGAATGAAAAATTATCTTCATGGTACACATAGATATGATGAATGCAAGGTGTTAGAAAAATTAAACACTCTTTTAGACCTCAAAAGGATAGTCAAGTAAATATGCATTAAATGTGCTTATAGGGCTCAATTAGACTCAAAGTTTGGAATGGTACTCAAACTAGGAAGGCAATGTCAAGTCCCAATAGGTTCTTTCCTTCTTTCTTCTTCTACAAGTTCATCTTGAAAAATGATTTCAAACTCATTCTCTCTCTCTCTGAGCTTCAAGTTCATGTTCTTTGTTGGCATTGTCTTCTGAATGTTTGACTCCTCTTACATGTACCTCAACATTGTTTTTATTGTTTCTCAACACCTACAATTTGTTGCTCAGCAATTGGTTGTTGCAACTTGACATTTTCATCTTGTTTTTGATTTGTAGCTTTATTCTCTTTCTCAGGTGGGGTGTTGGGAGTAACTTCATTCACATATATGAATGCATTTTAGTCTTTAGTTTCTATCTTGCATTCTACTTCATTATTTTCTGCATATTCATCAACTTTCACATTTGCACTTTACCCAACTTTTTTGGTGTTAGAGTTCAAACACTTATAAGTTTTTCTCTTAGTGGAATAACCTAGGAATATTCCTCCATCACTTTTCACATCAAGTTTTCCATTTCTATTATTCTTTAGTATGTAGTATTTTCCTCCAAAAACTTTAAAATAATTTACATTAGGTGCATATCCATGCCACAATTCAAAAGGTGTAGCATTTGTATCTTTCTTGACTTGTACTCTCTTTAAAGTATAAGTAGTTGTACTTATAGCTTCTCTCCAATATTTTTTGTGGTACATGTTTCTCCATTGTCATTGTTCTTTCATAGTCCATGATTGATATATTTCACCTTTTAGCTATTCCATTTTAAGGATGGGTCCTATGTGTTGACATCTTCCTTTTGATTCCTCTATCATTGCATAATATATTAAATTCATCGAAAATGAGCTCTCCACATCTATCAGACCTCAAGAACTTCAAACCCTTTCCTATCACCTTTTCAACTCTAGACAAATACCACTTAAATAACTAAAAAGCATCAAATTTTTCTTTAACATCATAGCCATCATTCTAGAATAGTCATCAAAAAATAGAATGAAATATTTTTCTCCAAAATATCTTTGAACTCCAATAAGTTTACAAAGGTCAGTATGAACCAATTCCAATACATTATTAGATGAATACTTCTTGCTCTTAAACCTATATTTTTTCATTTCTCCCAATTGACATTGTTTAAAAATAACATTACCAAGTTTCTTTATTTTTGTCAAACATCTTATTCTTTTAATTTTAATAATGCTAACTAGATTGTCAAAATTTACATGACATAACCTCTTGTGCCATATCCATATATCCTCATACTATGCAAACAAACATGTCTCATCAGATACATGTAGATAGAATAAGTTACCTTTTGTCTAATCACCCAATCAGTTCACCATTAACATCAAATATCTTGGCCTTTCTATGATGGAATTCAACTTTGTAACCTAATTTGTTCAACTGTGAAACACCCAAAAAATTATATTTAAGTCCTTCAACCCAATAAACATTATTACACTTGATCTTTTAAGTCATTTGTATTAACCCTTTACCTTTTACAAGACATGGTATATCCTTACCAAACTTAACATAACTATTCTTGTATGGACCAATGGTCTCAAATCTACATCTATCATGAGTCATGTGATTTGAAAACCATTATTAATTATCCATCTATCACTTTTATTCGCATATGATATTAATGTATTTTTCTTATCTTCATCAAAATCTTCTTTCAATAGAAACTTTGACAACTTCTTCATAATTACTTTCAGATTCATTATCAGTTTTTCTTTAGCAATGTAACAAGATTTCTTACCTTTTTCTTTGTAGTCCTTGTTTCTTTTTCTATCTTGGTCATCTCTTTTTCCATTGTACTTTCTTTCCTTTCTTTCATCCTTCTCTTCTCTATCTAGACATCTTAAAGAAATTTGGCCAAATTTTTTACATGAAAAACATATTATAGGAATTGATAAGTAGGAGATAATTTCCACAACAAATCAAGTTGTGATATTGCTATCAAGATTTAACTATGTGATTTTGAGTCAAACTCATTAACCCATGTTTCATGAGTAGTGATTCAACATGAATCTATTTGTTATGAGAATAAATAGAACACTTAGCATTCATTAGATGTAGGTGATTCTCATAGGGGTGAAGCATCGAGATCTCCCTGGGAGGTCACCCATCCCAATACTACTCTAGCCTAATACACACTTAACAACAAAGTTTTCTCCATGGGAAACACAAAGCTTACAACCCCATTCTCAAAAATTCATCAAGTGTTGTGCCTTATGAACCATTCATTAGAGAGCCCCTTAATCTCATCAATTGATAAGTATTTCTACAAGTCAAATTGTGATATTACTATCAAGATTCAATTGTGCAATTTTAAGTCAAACTCATTGACCCATGTTTCATGAGTATTTATTCAACATGAATTCATCTCCAATTAGAATAAATGGAACACTTAGCACTCATTGAATCTAGGTGATGCTCATAGGGGTGAAGCACCAAGAGTTATTGAGAGGTCACCCATCCTAGTACTACTCTAGCCTGAGTGCACTTAACTACAAAATTTCCTCCATGGTTAAACCCAAAGCTTTCAATCCAATTTTCAAAACCTCCACCAAGTATTTTTCCTTATGAATCATTCATTAGAAATCCCCTTAAGCTCATCAATTGATAAGTAGGAGATAATTTCCATAGCAAGTCAATTTGTGATATTGCTATTAGGATTTAATTGTGTGATTTTGAGTCAAACTCATTTACCCATGTTTCATGAGAAATGATTCAACATAAATCCATCTCTCATGCAAATAAATGGAATACTTATCACTCATTGGAAATAGGTGATGCTCATAGGGATGAAGCACCGAGACTTCCTAAGAGGTCACCCATCTCAATACTACTCTAACCTGAGCACACTTAACTATAGAGTTTACTCCATGGTTAAACCAAAAGATTTCAACCACATTTTAAAAACCTTCATGAAGTTTTGTGCCTTATGAAATATTCATTAGAAATCCACTCAAGCTCATCAATTGATAAGTAGGAGATAATTTCCACAACAAGTCAAATTGTGATATTGCTATTAGGATTTAATTGTGTGATTTTGAGTCAAACTCATTGACCTATGTTTCATGAGTAGTGATTTAACATGGATCTATATCTCATGAGAATAAATGGAGAACTTAGCACTCATTAGATCTAGGTGATGCTCATAGGGGTGAAGTATTGGGAGTTCTCAAGGTCACCCATCCTAGTACTACTCTAGCTTGAGCACGCTTAACTAAAAAGTTTCCTCCATGGTTAAACCAAAATATTTCAACCTCATTTGAAAAAAAATCACCAATTTTTGTGCCTTATGAACCATTAATTATAAATCCCCTTAAGCTCATCAATTGATAAGTAGGAGATAATTTCCACAACAAGTCAAATTGTGATATTGTTAGTAGGATCTAATTGTGTGATTTTGAGTCAAACTCATTGACCTATGTTTCATGTGTAGTGATTAAAAATGAATCCATATTTCATGAGAATAAATGGAACACTTTTAACTCATTGGATCTAGTGATTCTCATAGGGATGAAGCACCAAGACTTCTTAGGAGGTCACCCATCCCAGTACTACTCTAGCCTGAGTGCACTTAACTATGAAGTTTCCTCCATGGTTAAACTCAAAGCTTGCAACCCCATTTGAAAAAATTTCACCAAGTGTTGTGCCTTATGAACCATTCATTATAAATCACCTTAAGCTTACCAATTGATAAGTAGGAGATAATTTCTATGACAAGTCAAATTGCAATCTTGCTATCAGGATTTAACTGTGTGATTTTGAGTCAAACTCATTGAACCATGTTTCATGAGTAGTGATTCAACATGAATCCATCTCTCATGAGAATAAATGGAATACTTAGCACACATTGGATCTAGGTGATGCTCACAGGGGTGAAGCACTGAGACTTCTTGGGAGCTCGCATATCCTAGTACTACTATAGCCTAAGCGCGCTTAACTATAGAGTTTCCTCCATGGTTAAACCAAAAGCTTGTAACCCCATTTGAAAAACCTTCACCAAGTATTGTGCCTTATGAACCATTCATTATAAGTCCCCTTAATCTCATCAATTGATAAGTAGGATATGATTTCCATAGCAAGTCAAATTGTGATATTGTTATCAGGATTTAACTATATGATTTTGAGTCAAACTCATTGACCCATGTTTCATAAGTAGTGATTCAACATGAATCCATAACTCATGAGAATAAATGGAACACTTGTCACTCATTGGATCTAGGTGATTCTCATAGGGGTGAAGCACTGGGACTTCCCAGGAGATCAGCCATCCCAGTACTACTCCTGCCTAAGCACACTTAACTATAGAGTTTCCTCCATGGTTAAACCCAAAGCTTGTAACCCCATTTTCAAAATCTTCACCAAGTATTGTACCTTATCAAAAATTCATAGAAATCCCTTTAAGCTCATCAATTGATAAGTAGGAGATATTATAGAAAGTTTACTTTGTATTTCCCTTTCTCTCTTAGAAGTCTTCTAGTCATCAATGCTTTGAGCTCATCAAATTCATCATCATAATTATCAATATCACTTTTCACAAATTTTTCTTTTCCTTTATTGCTAATAACCAAATGTGATTTAAAAGAAGATTCAATAGTGGTAGGACTGAGATTATCAAAATTTGACATCTCAAAAGTAGTAAGTCTATCAATCACACCTTTTAGGGTTAGGTCATTACCTAGAGTACATCTCAATTCTTGTATTGCAAAAAGACTAATAGCATAAATATGAATTAGAGTTCTTAATACCTTGTTGATCATAGTTTCATCATCAATCATTCCATTGGCTCCTCTTATAACATTAAAAACCTCTTTGATTCTTCCATAATACTGGACTATATTATCACCTTCTACCATTCTCATCTCATCAAACTTATCTCTTAGGCATTTTGATTTTTCTCTCAAGATATTATTGTCTCCTCTATATATTTTCTTTAGTGTATCTCACATTTTCTTCACTATCTTGCAATCTTTCATGTCATCAAACTTGACGTAGTTTAGGGCTAATATAACTTGCAACATAGCTTGGTTGTTTTCTTGCTTTTCTTTTAGTGGCTGAGGTGTTAGAGGAACTATTGTTATCTCCACATATGCATTTCCCATAAAATTTATTGCACCATCACCAATTCATGTTATTTGTAGTCCCATCAAACTTTTCCATGCAGGGAAGTTCTCTTTGTTCAACCTTGGCACTTCCTTTTTGTACATCATGGTCCTTAGCTTCAAGTACCTTCAAAGTCTTCTCTTCAATCACCAAGGCTCTAATAACAATTGTTAGAATTTTTAGAATAATTGAGAGGCAGGGGTGAGAATCATTTATCCAAGGTACAAATGTACCAATTGAAAAAACAAACACTTATACTATTTGAAATCTTGATATTGAATAACTCGGCCTCTATAGTAAAGTTTTAGTAACATAAACTAGTACTCCACTATCCTAAATATAACAAACTTGAAAATTGTAAATATTAATAGTAAATCATCACAAATAAAATCCACACAAGCTTGACATTAGAATTTAATTTGGAAACCCAATTTGGGAAAAACCACTAGTGAAATGTCACTAATCTTTTCACTCTTCTAAAGTGAGATCTATTAGGAGCCAACCCTGTTAAATGTTACAAAATAAACTATTAAATGTTACCTTGTTAACGGATTTAATCACCCTGTTAGGAGTGGCCTTGTTAGAGGGCTTTAGAACATTCCATTAGAATGCCATCTTGATTAAAGCATTAACATATGACTGTTAGGTCAACCTTGATTAAATGATTTCAATACTGATATGATGGTTAGAAAGTAAAAAAAAACTTTAATTAGTTTGGCTCAAATGTCAATCCATTGACTGGCCCTCATTGTCATCTTAGTCTCTAATTCACTTGGAAACTCTTCAAGAAATCACTCTTCACCTCTTCTCAACTCTTCTCAACCTTTTGCTTAAGTTTTCCAATTAATAAAATCAAAAAATTCTCCAACCTCATTAGGTTTTCCCTTGTACCCCCTTTAATAGATAATTTTGATCTTTTACTATTGAAACATCACCATAGATATTAAGGTTATGATCAGATTCAACACATACAATGAATATGTCCACCTTTTCATTCATCCTCTCCTTGTCTAGAAACTTATCTTTGAATCCTTGCATAGAAACATGAAAACATATTTTCTATTGATTTAAATCTTCTAGGTCATCCATTCTTATCTTCAACACATTTTACATGTTCTAAGAAATCAACTTTGTTAGGTGGAAATCAAAATTTGTCAAAAATTATTAAAATGTTGTCCCTCTGCCAACACTGTGTTCTAATACTTGATCATCACTAGCTTACTCAATTGCTACAAAATTTATTTTTCAACACATATACAGAGATTGGTTGATATTGATGCTCAATCAACACTATTTTTTCTTGGCACATATTGTGGCTCAGTCGACACTAGCATCACTTGGCATGTGTTTAAAATTCCTTAATATTCTACTCTATTGCTTGGTCAAGCTTGTGTATTTGGTCAATCTTTGATCACTTCTTTAAGGATTTAGTATAAATATCTTCTTCTCTTGTAACATTATTAAGTAGTCACTTTATATTATCAAATTCTAACTAATCAATTGTCCATCGTGGTTTCTTCTCATAACTCAACCTTTCCTCTAGGTTCTTTTATTATGACCAACTTCTCAAATAATCTTCATCAATCATATAGATATGACACTCAAATCAGATAGAAAATTATTTCACTAATAAGGTTTGACATTAATGACAACATAATAATTGTTTTGATTAAGTAAAAATAGGTTTTAAAGGACCTGAAACCTTACATTAGCAGAGTATTAATAAAGTATCATGAAAAGAGAACAAACAAACAACATGAAACATACCTTAGAAAACATTAAGAGGTCATAAAAAACATTGCTGGAAAAGATAGCAAAAGACCAGCAAAGGAACAACAACCGACTAGCTAAGGAGTATTAATCAGATGCACAACCTGGTCCACCAGAGAATGCATAGTCTTAGTAGCAGCATTCACCTTGTCCTTCTTAGTGGTTTCCTCCATCTTCTTTGAATTGGCCTGAGTACGCTTGCTAGGAACTTGAGAGTCTACCCCCGAGGGAGAAACATGACCTTTATCTGCCTCATTCTTTTTTAGGAAGCTGGTCATGTTATCCCTCAATTTTCTGAGTTGTTTATCCATGTTACCCATCCTAGTTTCAAATTTAGACACCTTCCCCTGGGTACTGGTAATGTCCTTGTCCATCACCTTCTGCTTGGCATCCAACACAAGGATCTTATGCATCAAATTTTTCAATTCTTTTGCATTACCTATGACCTCCAAGAGCTTGTTGATATGCTAACCTAATTTTCTTTCCCCTCTGGTCGTCTTGCTAAGATGCTCCATTTCTTTGTTCAACAATACCATTTTATGTTTAAGAATGTCAATGTCCTTCTTTATAGAACTAGGGTTACCAAATAAGCCTTTAGAAGGCCCGATTCCACCACCAACACAATCACCTCTGTTAGATTTGGACCTCTATTCACCATCATCAGTAAAGGTGGAAGCCTCAATCCTTTTTTTCACATTTTTGTTTTCCTGTCACCGTAAAGACTTTCTTTTTCTTTCCAAACATTTAGCAAGGGGCTCATCATCTGACAGAGGATAAGCCCTCTCATCAATACAACCTTTTCCCTTCCCTTTACTACATCCCCTATTTTTTGCATGTTCTCTAACAATTTCATCAACAAAATCACTTTCCCTCTCCTAATCAGAATCATCCTTCTCAACACTTTATTTTTTATTTTTAGTGCTACCACCCGAACCTCTTTTAGGACTAACTAGACCCCCTTTCGCCTCATCTTGTGTCTCAGAGTCGTAGCCCTTTTCTTGAATACTTCCTTCAGTATCTTGATCTTCTCCTTTAAAATTTCTAGATTTCAAGATTTTTTTTTATTTCAGTACATTCATAATCAAAACCATTAATCCTTCATGACAAACATGTTCACCAATTGAGTCACACTGAATAGCTAGGGTAGAATTGGAGAGAGATTGCAATAGGTATGAAGAAAAATTTACCCTAATGTCATGATGAAAATGATTTGCCAACACAAAATGGTAACCATACAGTCTTTTATATCTTCCATCCAAAGTCAAATATTCCATAATAACATAGAACACAAACTGCCACGAACGAGACACATAAGCTGGGTTAAAATAAGAAGTACCTATTTTAACTAGTCGATTTCTTTCTTGTTCGGTCTCGACAAAGTCATCAATCACCTTATCCAAGATCTTCCTTTCCCTATAGAAATTCATCCCATCCAACTCCAAACCCATAGCCTCTGTAATGATTTCTTCTATAACCTCCAGCCTCTAGTTCTCCACCATAACATAACCATCGTTCCAAGATTTCACAAATTGGTGCATAATAGTTGGATTGTTACCTTTGAGTCTCTCCATGTAACTAGTAAAATTGCCACGCCTAAGGATATCCCACACCTCAATTTTCTTCTTCCAATCCATGCAGCTAGGTGGTTCGACCCATTTCCTCTTACCTCCCATGATCTTTGCAACAAAAGTACGGGTTGGCATGCACTGAAAGCCACCAAAAACTTTGCAAATACCACTACCTAAGCATGGATAGAAAGAGGAAACTCATAAACCATGCGTTCTACCCACATTTCTAAAATAATTGCCCACCTCACTCCAAAGGAGTTAAAATCATAATTCTCTGACAACATCATAATTAAAGGATTTTTGCTGGGATTTCCATTTGTCCTGCTTAACATGCTCATGGCCATTAATAGGTAAAGTTTCATATGAATCCCATATGATTTTTTGATCATTACAACACACCACATTCGAAGCCCAATCAACTAAACCATTGGCTTCCCTATAATTATGAGATATAATGCAATTTTGAAAGGAGTTAATAATATAACCAGCCTTAGACATAATATTACTAATGGTCCATGAAGGTGGATAATTTTTTTTTAAAGTAGTTTATAATATTGAGGGAATCACCTTCAATCCAAATGTTCTTCAAGTTTAGATCTTTAGCATAAATAAGACCATAAAGTGCAGTAAAGGCTTCAGTAACATGATTGTGATGATGATCCAAATGTATTGCTATACCACCAACAAAGTCCCCATTAGAATTTCTAATCATCACTCCACAACCAAAAATGCTTGGGTTCCCTTTTGAGGCCACATCAAAGTTAATTTTGAACTAATTAGTCGAAGGGCAATCCCATCTAGCACTTTCCCTAGGGTTGGGATCTTTAGTATTCAAAATCATATTCCAGATATTCTAGTTATTCATCACCCCAACATCCCATTCATTAAAAGGTTGCTGTCCCTTACCACAATTTTTGATATTTTCACGCAAAAGGACCTTGATTTTATGAAAAATCTGAGTAGGATTGGATTCTACCCCTCTAAAGATTTTGTCATTATGTTCCTTCCATATAACCTAGCAAAGATAAGGAAGAATAAGTTCCCACAATTTGATAATTAAAGTATTCTCAGAAGGAGCTCTCCAAGAAGAAAAGAACAACTGGATGGTAGCATGGGATACCCAGTCCATGTTCATCAAACTCCAAATAAAATCCCACACCTACTTAGTAAAGAAGCAATGGAGCATAATATGGTCCACCGACTCCCCATCATTTTTGCAGAGGACACATCGATTGACAATGAAAAACCCCCTCTTCTTAAGATTGTCAAGAGTTAAAATTTTGTTTTGCAAAAGAATCCAAAAAATATATTAACTTTAGGAGTCATACCTTTCACCCAAGCCATAGCCCAGCAAGGTATATCATGATCCTCAAAAGAATTTGTGTAGGCAGATGAAATGGAGTATTCTTCACTAGGATCATCTTTCCAAATCAAAACATCCTCTTCATGATTCAAACAACAAGCATTCAGGCATTTAACAAGCTCCACCAGATTTAGGTCCACCCTAAGAAGATTGACCCACATATCATTATTCCAGTAATCACTAACCAAAATACCAAATTGATTCTTGCACTACACCATAAACTCATTCAATCTAGGGTCATCACAAAGGGGGTGATCCAAAATCCAAATGTCTTCCCAAAAAAGGACTTTCAATCCGTTACCAACCTTCCATTTAACTCCCTTCCTTAATATATATTTAAAAATTTTAGCATTCTTCTATATCTAAGATCCCCCTTGATTAGCATCAGAGAAAAGGAAATGTTGAAAATCAAAGTTATCCAAATTGTATTTATCCGCCCAAATGTTCCTCAATTCTCCCTCTTCCTTATGCCATATCCAAAGAAGTTTAGCCAGTAAAAGTTCATTCATTGTAGAAATCCTTCATAGCCCAAGCCCACCTTTCCCCTTAGGAATACAAACATTTTCCCAAACAATAAGAGGGAGTCTCTTTTTAGACTCCATACCAGTCCACAAAAAGGTCTTCTAAATTTTCTCAATAGAAAGAGCAAACTTTCTTGGAATCTTAAAGACACTCAAGGCATAAAGTGGAGCACTTTGCAGAATAGATTTCAAAACAATCAACTTCCCAGCCTGACTGAGGAGAGAACCCTTCCAGCTAGCAAGTTTGACATGAATCTTATCAATCAAAGAATTCCAAAAGCTATTAGGAGGGGATAAACCCATAGGTAACCCCAGATAAGTGCCTAGCAAAGAACCACTCTGACACCCAATAATCCTTTTAATCTTTAATTGTCTAGCTTCACTAACATTGATAAAGTAAATCACACATTTGTTCCAAATAATGATCTAGCTAGTAGCATCTCCATAGTCAGTCAAATCCCTCTTAATATTCCTTGCATTATGTAGTGAGGTCTCCCCCATGACAATAGAATCATCCACAAATTTCTTATGCGAGAAAACTAGAGGTGAGGAAGACAGACTAAGACCCACAAAGTCTCCTTTGACAACCATATTATTAACATATCTTCCCAAGCACTCAGCCAAGATAATAAAAAGAA
Source organism: Cupressus sempervirens (assembly GCA_028749045.1). Classification (NCBI taxonomy): domain Eukaryota; kingdom Viridiplantae; phylum Streptophyta; class Pinopsida; order Cupressales; family Cupressaceae; genus Cupressus; species Cupressus sempervirens. The sequence goes on from CM053791.1 coordinate 284,958,895, forward strand.
TAGGAGAAATAGGGTCTTCCTATCTAAGGCCCCTAGAAGCCTTAAAAAATGGGGAAGGGGAGCCATTAACAAGCACAGAGAAGGAAGCTAAAGAAATTAACATAAAAATAAGATCCCTAAATCTCTTATTAAAGCCAAAAGCTTCCAACCCCCTTAGAAGGAAGTTCTAGTCAACTCTATCATATGCTTTAGAAAGGTCAAGCTTAAGAAGAAACCCTTCCTTCTTAGAATCCACGAGAGAATGAATGTTTTCATGAATGGATATAATGGAATCCAAAATCTATCTGCCCGGAACAAAACCATTTTTCTGTCTATAAATAATAACTAGAAGAATAGAGAGAATTCTAAGAATCAAAACTTTGGAGATGATCTTATAAAAATAATTACATAAACTGATAGGCCTAAATTGATCCATACAATCAGCACCCGACTTCTTAGGAATAAGAGCAATAAAAGTACCATTAAGCTCTCTAAGGAGGTTTCTTGAGCCAAAAAATTCCTTAACCCCATTACAAACATCAAAACCAATAATATTCCAGAATTTATGAAAAAATAGGAGAGGAAACTCATCAGGACCTGGGGCCTTATCACCTTCAAAAGATAAAACAACTTTAGAAATCTCTTCCATAGAAGGTATGGAGGAAAGAAAAGAATTTTGGGCTTCAGAGATGCACAAAGGAATACAGTCCAGGAACAAATTCTACTTCTCAACACTAAGGACAGGGTCACATTGCAGCAATCTGGGAAAGAACAACATGGCCTCCCTTTTAATAACATCTTCATTACTAGTCATTCCATCATTCGTCTTGATTCTGGAAATTCTATTAGACATCCTATGCTTGAGGGTGGTCATATGAAAGAAATTGGTATTCATGTCACCTTCTTTAAGAAAAACCTTTCGGGATCGTTGTCTCTAGGACATTTCCTCCTTAGTAATAATATCATGAAGTTCAACCAACTTATCACTCTCCTCTTCCCTAGATACTAGCTCATAACCATCAGCTTGAATCTTATCTTGAATGTCTTTGAGTTCTTCCACAATCTTGTTTTTGTTCTAAAAAATGTTACCAAAGGTAGTTTTATTCCAGATTTTGATGTTTTTCTTAACATTTTTCAATTTAGCTACCACTCTAAACAAAGTAGTACCCTCAACATTAATGTTGCACCACTCCTGAATGAGACTCTCCAAATTAGGATGTAGGGTCCACATTTTTTCAAATCTGAAGGGGAAATTCTTCTTGAAGAAGCATTGGTTAGTAGAGAAGAAAATAAGATAGTGATCTGATCCAACCCTAACCTGGGCACTAAGGGAACATTTATAATTCAAAATCCACTCATTGCTAATAAGAGCCCGATCCAATCTGACCTAAATAAGATCCTTACCTATTCTCCTATTTGTCCAAGTGTACTCAATCCCATGTAACTCAATGTCATGAAGCATATGAGAGTCAATAAAATGCATAAGATCTAACTTATTATCTAGATTGGTCTGATTAACTCCCCAATTTTTAGAATCCTTTAAGGGGGTATTAAAATCTCCAATCACCAGCCACTTATCCTTAGCAAAAAGCTTTCTTTGATAAAAAATTTCTTCCCACAAAGCCTTCCTTCCCCATTTGGTATCAGGGGCGTAAACATTAGTCAGAACCTAAGTAAAGTTGTCTTTTGTATTAATGAAATGCACATTCATCATATTTCTACTATGATAGATGAGATCCACCTAAATCCATTTATTAATCCAAAATACACCTAAGCCTCCAGAAGCTCCATCAGAATCACTGCCAACAATATTTCCCCCCTTAAAAATAGAAAGACCTTCCACCTTCTCCTTTAGCATCTTAGTTTCCTAGATAACAAAAATGTCAGGTCTATTATCCCTAAACATATTCCTTAAAACATCCTATTCGTGAGGATTATTTAACCCTCTTATATTCCATGAAATGACCTTCATAATTTAACAAAATGTTTGGAGTCAAGAATAGTTCTCTGACTACCATCTGTAATGTTCTTAATAGCCTCCATTGTTCTTATAATCTTATTTGAATGTCTACTAACATGAGAAGGAGAAGACCCAACATCACCATTCTTGAAAATGGCTCCACCTTTCTTAGACTAACTAGACTTACCCTTAATAGGTTTCAAATCAACTTTGGAACCCTTCTTATTGCTTATCACTGGGGCAGTATCCTCATCTTCTTTTTTATTATTTTTCCTTCCTACCCTTAGAAAATTTTTCAACTATTCTCTAGTTGGCCTCAGAATTATCCTTTTCCAAAACTACTTCCTCAACATGGGAGATAGTGAGAATATCCTTAGTGACTCCACTAACAAAGGAATAATTCTTCAGCACATGAACCCGAGTAGAAGAAAGACTAATCAAAGCTTCCTAATTCCTCTTCAAACAAAAAATCTCAAGGATAACCAAGGGAACCTAAGAAGGGGAAGTCCCCTCAGTTACCATCAATGGTGAGTCCTTATTGAGCTCCTTCGAGGGGAAAACTAGACTAGTATTCTCCCCAATAGTCTTTGTTAGGTCTATAATCTTTCCAGCCTCCTTAGAAACATATTTTTGTGCTAAAAGATCAAAGTGGGGGACACCTTCTATTCCAGTCATAGAGAAACTATCCTTTTGGGTTTGGTCCTTTGGAGGAGTAGGCCCCTCAGTTGCAGCCACCATGTCTTTAGATAGGTCTTTCTTAACCCAAATTTTCTTACTCTTCTTTGCATTCTTTTTAGATTTTCCTTTCAGAGATGGGCATTTCTTTGCCCAATGGTCCACTTTATTGCAATGGAAGCAAGTGAAAGGGATTGATTCATACTATATCCTTTGGTCCCAAACACCTAGTTTTGATTTTAGTGCAATGGATTCTGGAAGATCCACCCCATGAGAAACCCTGACACAAAATTGGGCATAGTTCAGTCTCCTTCTTGAAACCATCACTGGATCTAAAGAGAGGAGTTCTCCAAAAGTATTGGCAATGCCTTTGAAAATATCTTCCACCCAAAACTCAAGAGGGAGACCCTGAAGCTTAACCCACATAGGAGCTTGAATAGTTGAATCATCCAAAAAGTAAAGATCTGGAGCCCATTTCTGTAACAACATGGTATGCTTCCCCATAACCCAAGGGCTAGAACACAGGATATCTCTCTTATCCTCATCACAAGAGAAACAAAAAGATAGACAACCCTTGGCCATAGTAGAGATGTCCACTTGACCCTTTAAACACCATTTTCTCTAGACAAAAGCACACACATCTTCAATATTTGGTCGCACTCCAATGAAGTGCCCAACCAAGGTGGAATCCATACAAGAAATATTTCTATCTATGATCTGATCAGGAATTTCAATGGAGAACTTACTTGTATCCTTTGTAGAGATATCTTTGACTGACAGGAAAGAAGACTTTCTAATGGGTTGAATCCCAAATAGACTAGACCATTTTTTATTCTATTTGGGTCCCCCACCTGCATCTGCCAAGGACCTGCCATCATCATCATCTCTAGAAACACCATCCCCAAATTTCATAGGGGAATCCCTAGATCGCTCACCAAGTATAGAGGAATTCAAAATCTGATTCTCGCCTAAAATCTCTCCACTCCCACTTTCGCTTGACATAATAATTGTTTTAATTGTAGTTTCTAACAATCTTGTTATTTCCAATCATTGTTATTTATTTGTTTATGTTATGAGTTTGTGGTATTAAGGGGAGCATCCTTCATTAAGTGGTATCAGATCAGGAGTTCTTGAGTGTGTAAATAGATTTTCGATTGTGAGGTAGATGCACTAGGGTTATGGTTTGGGTTGTGTGTGTAGATGGATGCTTGATTATGAGGTAGTTTGCACTAGAAGTGGAAGCATAGAGATTCCTCTATGAATAGAGCATGGTGGGAGAGTTGTAGGTGTTACACCTAAAGGTTTTAGATACCACTAGAGGAAAATTAAAGCATTTCAAGAACATGCACAAATGAATGAACTTGGTTGTGGGAGATGATGAAAGTGACGATGAAAGATAAGAAGGAAATGTTGATGAAGAGGTAGTAGACAAAGTTTTGAACCCAAACAAAGAGAAGCTTTTTAATGGTATTTCCAAGACTAGAAAATGACCAAAGTTTGGTTTTCCCGTACTTTTGGGAAATCTTAACCTAGGGGTAAAAGCATAGATCTATGTCACTTTAGGATACCAAAACCTATTTTGGTCAAATCTCATTTCTTTATCAAAACTCATTTTTTTTCAAAAACTAAAAATACCCTTTTATAGATCTCATATTCAATATCATCATTATATAAGAGTGTTTTGATTAGTTATAATATGTTATAATTTTAAAATATTATAAGTCAATATTTCAACATTTCAGAAGATGCTCCCTCAAAAAAGGAAAAAAAATAGTAAATGATATTAAAAAATTATATTTATCTCTAGAGGAGAGAGTCATCTTCATGAATATGTAGTTTTTTTCAAGAAGGTTTAGATTTGATAGGGAAGTTTTCACAAGAGGCAAAAATTGTTTGATTCTAATAATGTTGAGCTTCAGTACTTATAAAAAAGAAAATATACATCAAAAATAATTATTTCTTCTTTTTTCCCCTAGCTATACATGTCATCTATAAGATATTTTGAAATTAGAACAAAAAAAAATGATTTGCATATACTTGTTTGACAGGAACTACACCCTATAATTTTTACAGTTAAAAAAGGGACTTCAAAATAAAAGAAAATGAATAAATTCTTACTCAAAAAAATTATAAAAATTACAAGCATTTAATTCATCCAATTCTACACATTTCATCAGTTTACATCATCTTCAAATTCTAAATACAAATACCATTTTTTTTTGTCATTAATGTTGAATTGTTAAATTCGATATCCCATTTCTTTGTAAAAGGTGACACAAGTTTGTTCTTTTACCCCTAGAGAATTGATTGATTAGATGAATTAATTAGAGGAATAATTTGAATATGAAGATATTGAAGATCCAAATAGGCTCAAGTTTACAAAGGCCAAACTAAAGGATCATATAAAGATTTCGTGGTAGGAGATCCAATTGGAGTGAAATAGAAAAAGGGAAGGAAAAATGGGATCGAATGATAGCTAAAGAGAAATGAAAATTCTTTCCCATGGATTATGAGCTTGATATTCTAAATAAGATTCAAGGGTTGAAGCAAGTAGGAAGATCTGTTCAATAATATATTGAAGATTTCTACCAAGTTCTCATTAGAACCAGCCATGAAGAAGATGATAAGGATAAAGTTGTTCATTATCTTAATGGGTTAAGGCCAAGCATTCAACAAGAGTTGATTCTAGTTTGAATGACTAGTATTGAGGAGAAGTAGCATTTTTCCCTAAGAGTTGAGGAGAATCTAAGAAAAAAGTTTGATAACAAGAATAGTGGAAGAGCTCATGGTGGAAGAACTAGAAGATAGTCTTATGGATGCCAAAATGATTATCAAAAGAACAAGGATGAGGTGAGTAGTAGCAGTCAAATCTAAAGGGGAAGAAATTCCAATAATTTTCTCAATAGAACAAAAAAGATCAAAGATGATAAGGAAGAGGGCAAGGATCTAGTAGAGGTTGTTTTCATGGAAAATGTTTTCACTACTAAAAGAAATGGAAAAGAGCATTTGAATGTTCCCAGTGTCAAGTAAGGATAGATCAGAGAACCAAAGGCTAGACTAGAATTTCACATATAGATGAAGATGCCAAATTATGCCCTTATAAAGATGATGAAAGAGGAGGAGTCCTAGATAATAGAAGATTCTTGCTGAGTGGTGAGAATGAAACTAATGAGAGGAGAACTTTGTTTTGTATTATATGCAAATGTGAAGATAAGTATTCTGATGTGATCATTGATGGTTGAAGTACTAAAAATTTGGTATCAAAAAATAAGGTGACCATGTTAAATTTTAAGAGACAAACATACCCACATACATAGTGCATTACCTAGGTGGAGGATGACCATAAGGTCATGGTCATTATGTAGTGCATAGTGAAGTTCAAGAGTAAAAGCCACTAAGATGAGGAGCTTTGTGATATCATACCTATGAAAATATGCCATATGTTATTAGGCAAGTCGTGGCAGTTTGACAAGCATGATGTACATGATGGGTGAGAAAATGCCTACATTATGACAAAGGATAGAGTGAAACATTAGTTGAAGCCATTACAGGAGAAAGAAGAAAAGGTATGTAGTGCTGCTAGAATATGTTTTGTTAATGGAGAGGATTTTCTCCAAGGTATGAAGCATAAGCATATGTGTTTTGTTGCAATCCCAAAAGATGATAAAGAAGAAGTAGAGGAAGTACCTATAGAAGTTGTAAATTTTTTGTGATAGTTTTTTGATATTGTGTCAGATAATGTACCAAATGCACTACCCCTAGTGAGGAAGATCAATCACTAGATGTATTTTATTCTAGTAGCTAGTTTTCCAAACAAGGTAGTGCACAAAATTACACTAGCAAAAATTGAAGAGTTGAACAGACAAGTACATGAGTTGTTGTGCAAGGGGTTGATTCAAGAGAGTCTAAGTCCATGTGATGTACCAAAAGTATTACCACCAAAGAAGAAAGGAGAATGGAGGATGTGCTAGGATTCACAAGAAATCAAAAAGATCAGAATCAAGTACAAATTTCCATTTCAAAGGATGGATGATATTATGGACTATTTAAGTGGATCTGTGTATTTCATAAAGATAGATCTGAAGAGTGGGTATCATCATATTTGCATTAGAAAAGAAAATGAGTGGAAGGTTATCTTCAAGAAAAGGGAAGGATTGTACAAGTGGTTAGTCATGCCTTTTGGAATAACCAATGCACTGAGAACTTTCATGAGGCTCATGAATAAGGTACCGAAGGAGTTTCTAGGTAAGTTTGTCATTTTTTGCCTAGATGATATATTGATCTTAGTAAGACATTAGAGGAGTATTTTATGCACATTCATAAGGTCTTTGATAATTTTAGGGAAGAAAAGTTACTAACAAATTTGAAGAAGTGTAGTTTTGTGAAGAAAGAGTTGGTGTACTTGGGATTCATTGTATCAATAGAAGGTTTGAAAATAGACCTAAGAAAGTGAAGGCTATCCTTGAATGGGATACTCCAAGGAGTACAATAGAGGTAAGATCTTTTCATGGACTAGCAAGTTTTTATAGAAATTTTATCAGGAGTTTTACCAATATTTGTGGGTCATTGACTAAAACAATGAGAAGAGATAGGAAATAATTTAAGTGGATTGTAGGAGTAGATAATACTTTTAATCTATTGAAGCAAAAAGTTACAGAACACCCTAATTTAGAAATTTCATATTTTAACATGGTGTTTTAATTAGAATGTGATGCTAGTGGTACCATAATGGGAGTTGTTCTGTAACAAAGAAGGTAGACCTATTGCTTATTTTAGTGAGAAGTTGAATGATGGCAAAAGAAAATATTTTGTTTATGATCAGGAATTTCATGCTATAGTTAAAGCAGTGAAGAAGTAAAGACACTATCTTCCTTATAATGAGTTTGTTTTGTATACTGATCATCAAGCTTTGCAATATTTTTATACTAGTCAAGGAAAACTAAACCAAAGACATTTGTTTTGAAATACAAGAGTGAGAATTCTAACAGAGTTGCAAATGCTCTTAATAAAATATAATTGTTGATGACAAAGATGCAGACTAAGGTGGTTGGGTTCAAGGAACTTAAGAATTTGTATCTAGATAATCTTGATCTGGGCAAAGCATTGAAGTATTGTATAGAACCTATTACACTTGACATGACAAAGTGGTTGGATTTTATTATCCAAGATGGTATACTATTCAAAGGAAGTCAATTGTGCATTCCTAGAAGTTTTATGAGAGAGAATATCATTAAGGAGAAGCCTAGTGGAGGGTTGGATCAACACTTTATTAGAGATAAGACTATTCCTTTGGTTGTTGATAATTATTATTGGCCATAGTTGCAACAAGATGTGAAGAAGTTTGTGTAGAGTTGCAGAGTATGTCAGATGGCAAAAGGAGTAAGGCAAAATATTGGGTTGTATTAGCCATTACCTAAACTGTAGAAGTTGAGGGAGGATGTCAGTATGGATTTTGTTCATTGTTTACCAAGGACATAGGAAGTTTATGATTTCATATTTGTGGTGGTTGACAAACTTTTAAAAATTTCATATTTTATTCCTCACAAGAATACAAGTCATGTTGTTCATGTGGTAGAGTTGTTTTTAAGGGAAGTGGTGAGACTACATGGTTTGCCAAAGAGTACAGGTTTTGATTGAGATACCAATTTTTTTTTGTATTTTTAGCATATATTGTGGAAGAAATTGAAGATATATTTGAAGCTCAGTTCATAACATCATCGATAAATTGATGGATATATCAAAGTTGTGAATAAGAGTTTGGGGAGTTTGTTGAGATGCTTGGCTAGAGATAAACGAAAGGGCTGGGATCTGACTTTACCACAGGAGGAATTTTCATATAATAACTTTTTCAATAGGATTATTGGTAAATCACCATTCCAAATTGTATATGGGATCAATCCCAGAAATACTTCTGAATTGAGGCAATTGGATAAAGGAGAAATAAATACTACTGAAGCAAAAGAATTTGTTGCATATTTGAAGAATATCCATGAGGAGGTGAGGAAGCACATTATTAAGATGAATACATAGTATAAAGCTAAGGAAAAAGTAAAAAGGAGGTATAAGGAACTTTAGATTGAAGATGAAGTCATGGTTCATTTGAGAAATGAATATTTTCTAATGGGTACATATAATAAGCTGAAAATGAAGAAGTTTGGTCCATCCAAGATAGTAAAAATGCATGATTCTAGAAATGCCTATGAAGTGAAGTTTCCTATTGAATTGACTATTTCAATAGTATTTAAGATTTTAGATTTGATAATTTATTATGAAGGAAGTGATGGAGATGAAGTTACACAAGCGTAGAGGAGTATTCTAATAGCTAGTTTGGCTACAAAGGAGATTGAGTAGATATTGGGTAGTCGTGTTAGTAAAAGTACAAGGAATGTGACTTATGAAGAGTACCTATTCAAATGGAAAGGGAGGTTAGTAGAAGATTCATCATGGCTTATAAGGGAGGAGATTAACTAGAATTTTTTCATCTAAACACCTGAGACGTGATGGGGTCACTTCTCAAATTACCTTAGGTGTCTAATGCAGGAGCATCCTAGGTGTAAGAGAAATCTTGCATAACCCAAAAATATTTTATTTTTGTTTCATGAATAAGGGTTGTCTTAGTGTAGTGTTGTTGTTTTAGGAGGCATGCTACATAGTAAGTTAGTCAGGCGAGCTCAAAATGTCCTAATTTCAAAGGTGGATGTTTCACTTGGATATATCAACCTACTAGTTGAGGCTGAATGTCATATCATGACTATTCATGGATTTATTATGGATTTTTGGTGTGCAATTTTTGTATAAAAATATCAAGCTCATTGTTGAAGACTTTAGAGGTCCTAGATGGGCTCTAAAATGTGGTCAACTTGAGATTGCACAAGTTGGGCCTTGTAGACCAGAACTTGAGGATTTTTAAAAGTTGTTATAATATCCAATCAGAGAAATGGTTCAAAAGTTATAGATAAGTTCAGGTTTCCATTTTCATATAATAGTCAATAATAATTAATAAGATTGTATTTATAATTATAAGATTGTAATAAATAAAAAATCAAGTAATAATGTCATTTGAATAGTTTTATTGTGTATTGATAATGATATTTTATATTGTAAATATAAATAATTAAATGAATTATGAATAAAAATAGACAATATATTAATACAATAAGGGATTATGGATAAGTTTTTAAAATAATTTTAATCATATATACATTAATTATTAATAAATGGTTAGTTTTTATAGTAAATTAATAAATAATAAACATCATAATAATATTTAAATGAAAATATAAGTTATCATGTTACTAAAATAGTTTGTTAGTCTAATCATGATAATGATTTTCATGTTTTGGATATATATAATTACTAAAGTCTTGAGTAAAATAGATAATATAAAAAAAATTATGAAATGACAAGTTATGACCAATTGTAATTTTTACCATTGACCAATATTTTACATATAGGTCAAAGATATAATTCTTATGAAAAGTTTTGCATATGGATGACGTAGTGCACAATTTAGAGCAACTTTAGGGATTCTGGAAGTTGACTCTTCATGTTTAGAGGGGATGGAAAGGGGAAGGAAGGGAAAACATAAATTATAATAAATATTTGAAAAAATTAAGGTGATGTGCCAAAGCTTTTACAACACTTTCAATTACCTCGCAAAAGTAAAGGGAATGATTGATACAAAAAGATTGAGCATGTAACATCATCAAATCTTTGTTGGTAAAATAAGAGCATAATGCAAAATTTTAATAGATAGAGGAAAATATTTAGATCCATTTGTGAGAAGCACTTATTAATGTTTGCATGAGTTATTCCTACTAGCTCACCAAAATAGTTATTCCATGCAATTTGCTCACCAATTTTTATAGTATAATACCAAATCACAAATAATTGCAGACAAATGAAGGAGTACAAAACATGATTTGACAAAGTGAAAATGTACAATTAAATTATAAAAGATGAAAAAAGTTAATAGCCACACTCATATAAAATTACCTTAGAGATCTAAAATCATTCATGTAGTTGAAGTAAACATAGGGTGGAGGAAAACTAGGCCTAGTCTACTATATTTTATTTTTTAGATTAATGAGAGACAAAGTGAAGGTTTGCAAATGAAATTGTGACTTTTTGTAAGTGTTATTTTATTTCAGAAGTGGTTATCAAAAAGTCTAAAATATTTCCCCATTACAAGATGCCTATATGCAAGTTACAAGGTATAACTACAAGGACCATCAATCTTAGATTAATTTTTGTATGTACCTTTGGCATTCTTTTCAAAGGGGGAGAGAAATAAATAACAAAGGTGTGCATAAAGCAAGAGGGTGAGAATGGAAAAAGAAGGAGAAGATATCCAAGTGAGAGAACTATTGAAGGAAGAGATGATACCCAAGTGGGGGATGACTTGAAAAGGAATGGAAGGTGAATGCACAAAGCATATGTGATGACCAAGATAATGAAGAAAATGAAGAAATAATAGAATGCACTTCAAGAATGAAGATTGGGTAAATGCAATGAAAGAAGTAATTGATCAAATAGAGAAAATAATAACACCTAGTCACTACTATCAAGACCCAAAGATAAAAATGTTATTGGTACAAAATGAATCTTTAGAAATAAGTCGAATGAGAATGGAATGTGACAAGGAACAAAGAAATAATAGTTTGCAAAGGATATGATCATGATGAGGAAACAACCCAAGACAAAATGAACACAACAAGAAAGGATACTTTTATTATCAGATATAATATTTTAGTACATTCATTAAGCAACAATAGACTCAACTATATTCCCTATCAACTTACAACATAATTAGATTCTAGATGCCAATAGTGGCATGTTGTGATGGTCAAGTTGTTGTGTTATTATCCTTTCCATCAAGGTTCAAATCTCATGGGGATGAGGTCCCCCATTTGTGGCCTCACTAGTTCATAGCTCCAGGTCAAAGCGTTTACCCCTCTTTAAAAAAAAAAAAAATCAGATTCTAGAGAAAAACCCTTCTCCTAGTTCCTTCCACCAATCTCCATACAAATTTCCTTTATAATGCCAAAAATAATCTTAAGTAATTTTAATTAGGCTCAGGGTTAGGAATACATTTTAGAATATTCCATTTGGCATCCATCACCAAAGTAGAATGATGTAGGAGCATCTTAGGTGTAATAAAAATCTTTCATCACCCAAATTTATTTCATTTTTGTTTCTTGAATAAGGGTTGTCTTAGTGTAGAGTTATTGCTTCTTGTGTCTTGCTACTTAGAAAGTTAGTCATACAAGCTTAGAATGTCCCAGTTTTAGAGGTGGATGTTTCACTTGGATATATCAATGTACTAGTTGAGTCTTAGTATCATGTCATGAGTATTCATGAATTTATTATAGATTTTTGGTGTGAAATTTTGGTATAAAATCTTGAGGCTTGTTATTGAAGACCTTAGAGCCCCATATGGGCTTTGAAATGGGGTTGATTAGAGCTTGTGCAAGTTGGGCTCTATAGATCAGAAGATGGGGATTTTAAAAATTTGTTATAATAGCCAATCAGATAAATGACTCAAAAGTTATGCTCTTCTAAAGTTGGGCCAACTAAAATTTCCAAAATAAGTTTCAAACGTGTATTGAGTCAACTCTATATGTAATTTTAGAGTTAGTTAGTCTTAAGGGTTAGGGTTTGATATATAGAAACTTCCTAGGAACTGTAACAATGTCTATTTAAGGAATTCTCATACATTGTCTAGGACCACTCTGGGTGATAGTTTGTAGCTTTGTGTTGCAAATTATTATAAGGAAGGTGTTCATATGGCTTTGCATATTGTAGTTCAAAATTCTATAATTTTGCATTTGTGGAGATAATAAGAAGCCATATTTTTTTCTTGCCAATTGGTGTTATTTCTTTGTTTCTATTATGTCTTTGTGGTATTAAGGGGTTCATCAAGTGGTATCAAAGATAGATTTTGTGAGTGTGTAAATAGATCACTGACTATGAGGTAGTTCCACCAAGACCTTAGTTTGGGTTGTGTGTGTAGACAGGTCATTGACTATGAGGAAATTTTCACTAGGGTTTTAGCAGAAGCATGAAGATGCCTCCATGAAAAGAGCATGGTGGGAATGTTTTAGGTGTTACACATGAGAGTTTTAGAGCCATCAAGAGGTAAACGAAAGCATTGCAAGAAAAAATGTACAGCAGAATGAAGTTTGTTGTGGGAGATTATGAAAGTGAGGATGAAAGAGAAGAAGAAGGAAATGATGATCACATGGTAGTACATGAAGTTTTGAACTGAAAGGAAGAGGGGCTTTTAAAGGCTATTTCTAAGATTGGAAAAAGACCTAAGTTTGATGTTCCCATATTTTTTGAAATCTTAATGCAAGAAAATTGATTGACAAGATCAATGAATTGGGGAAATACTTTGAATATGAAGATATTGAAGATCTGGATAGGGTCAAGTTTACAAAGGCCAAACTAAAGGGTTACACAAAGATATAGTGTGAGGAGATCCAATTGGAGAGAAATAGAAGAGGGAAGGAAAAAATTACTAGATGTGATCAAATGATGGCTAAAGTAAAATGATAGTGGAAGATCTAGTAGATGGTCTTATGGTGGCTAAAATGATGATTACAAGAACAAGGAGGAGGTGAGTAGTACTAGTTAGAACCAAAGGGTAAACAATTCCAATTATTTCCATGAAAAAAATAATAGAGATCAGAGAGGATGAGGAAGAAGGAAATGATCTAGAAGAGGAGGTTTTCATCAAAAATGTTTTCACTGTAGAGAGGAAGGGCATAGAGAATTTGAATGTTTCTAATGCCGAGGAAGGATAGATTGGAGAATCAAAGCCTAGGCCAAAGTTTCACATGTTGATGAAGATGCCAAATCATCCCATTATGAAGATGCTAAAAGAGGAGAAGTCCTAGTTAATAGGAGAGTCTTCTTGAGTGGTGAGAATGAACCTAATCAAAGGAGAAAATTGTTCTACACTAGGTGTAAATATAAAGATAAGTGTTGTGATGTGATCATTGATGGTGGAAGTATTAAAAAAAATTTATAAAAAAAATGTTCACCATGTTAAATCTCAAAAGGTAGAAACACCCATGTACATATTGCATTGGCTAGGTGTAGGATGACCACAAGGTCATAGTCAATGAGTAGTGCCTAGTGACATTCAAGATTAAAAGCTAATACAATGAGGCACTTTTTGATATCATACCTATGGACATACGTCATATGTTATTGGGTAGGCCATGGGACTATGATAGACATGATGCACATGATGGGCAAGAAATTACCTACATTGTGACAAAGGATGGAGTGAAACATTAGTTGAAGCCATTATAGAAGAAAAAAAAAAAGGTATGTAGTGCTATAGAATATGTTTTGTTGATGGAAAGGAGTTTCTCCAAGGTATGAAGCATAAACATATGTATTTATTTGTAATCCCAAAAGATGATATAGAAGAAGTAAAGGATGTACCTATAGAATTTGTAGATTTATTGCAAGAGTTTCCTAATATTATGTCAAATAATGTACCTGATGAATTACTCCTAGTAAGGAAGATCAATCACCTAATGTATTTGATTCTAGTAGCTAGTTTTCTAGACAAGGAAACACACTAAATGACACTTGCAAAAAGTGAAGAGTTGAATAGACAATTGCATGAGTTATTGTATAATGGGTTGATTTGAGAGAGTCCATGTCCATGTGATGTACTAGAATTATTAGCACCAAATAAGAATGGAGAATGGAGGATGTGCACAGATTCATGGGCAATAAACAAGATCACAATTAAATACAGATTTTGATTGCCAAGGATGGATGACATTATGGACTGTTTAAGTGGAGCTATGTATTTCACAAAGATTGATCTCAAGAGTGGGTACCATCATATTTACATTAGAGAACAAAAAGAGTGGAAGATTACCTTCAAGACAAGGGAAAAAATGTTAAAGTCGTTAGTCATGCCTTTTGGGCTAACCAATGTACTAAGAACTTTCATGAGGCTCATGAATGAGGTATTGAAGGAGTTTCTGGGTAAGTTTTCCATTGTTTACGTAAATGATATATCAATCATTAGTATAACATTGAAGGAATATTTGATGGAAATTCATAAGGTGTTTGATAAGTTAAGGGAAGAAAAGTTGCTAATAAATTTGAAGAAGTGCAGTTTTGTGAAGAAAGAGTTGGTGTACTTGGGATTCATAGTATCAATAGAAGGTTTGAAAATATACCCTAAGAAAGTGAAGGCTATCCTTGAATGGGATATTCCAAGGAGTGCAAAAGAGGTAAGATCTTTTCATGGATTGGATAGTTTTTATAGAAATTTTATCAGAGGTTTAAGTAGTATTTGTGGGCCTCTAACTAAAATGATGAGTGGAGATAGGAAATAATTTAAGTGGATTATAGGAGTAGATAATACTTTTAATCTATTGAAACAAAACGTTATAGAGCACCCTATTTTAGCATTTCCATATTTTAACAAGGTGTTTCAAGTAGACTATAATGCTAGTGGTATTGCTATAGGATTTTTTTTAAGCCAAGAAGGTAGACCTATTTCTTATTTCAATGAGAAGTTAAATGATGCCAAAAGAAAATATTTTATTTATGATTGGGAATTTCATTCTATAGTTTAGGCATTGAAGAAGTGGAGACACTATCTTATTTATAAGGAGTTTGTTTTGTATACTGGTCATCAAGCTTTGCAATATTTGAATAGTCAAGGAAAATTGAACCAAAGACATTTGAAGCAAGTTAAGTTTTTGTATAGTTATACATTTTTTTTCAAACACAAGAGTGATAGTTCTAATAGAATTGTAGGTACTCTTAGTAGAAGACAACTTTTTCTCAAAGAGATGCATGTTGAGGTGGTTGGGTTCAAGAAACTCAAGAATTTGTATCTAGAGGATCTTGATTTTGGTGAAGCTTGAAGATTTGTACAGAACTTGTTACACTTGATAGGAAAAAGTGGTGTGATTTCATTATCCAAGATGGTATGTTGTTCCAAGGAAGTTAGTTGTACATTTCTAGAAGTTCGATGAGAGATAATCTCATCAAAGAGAAGCATAGTGGAGGGTTGGCTGGACATTTTGGTAGAGATAAGACCATTACTTTGGTTGTTGAGAATTATTATTGGCCATAGTTGCAACAAGATGTAAAGAATTTTGTGCAGAGTTGTAAAGTATGTCAGATGGAAAAGGAGTGAAGCAAAATATTGGGTTGTGTTATCCTTTACCTATGCCAAAGAAGCTATGGGAGGATATAAGTATGGCTCTTGTTCTTCATTTACCAAGGACATAGTGAGGTTATGATTCCATATTTGTGATTTTTGACATATTTTAAAAAATTACACATTTCATTCCCTAAAAGAAGAGAAGTAATGTTGTTCATGTGGCAAAGTTGCTTTTCAAAGAAGTGGTGAGACTACATGATCTGCTAAAGAGTATAGCTCTTGATTGAGATACCAAGTTTGTTGGGTATTTTTGGTTTATATTATGGAAAAATTGTAGACCAATTTGAAGTTAGTTCATTACATCATGCACAAACTGATGGATAAGTTGAAGTTATGAATTATAGTTTGGGGAGTTTGTTGAGATGCTTGGTTGGAGATAAATCAAAGGATTGTGATCTGATTTTACGATAGGAAAAATTTGCATATAATAATTTTATCAATATAAGTACTAGTAAATCACCATTCCATTTTTTATATGGGAGCAATCCTAGAAATGCTTATGAATTGAGGCAGTTGGATAAAGAAAAACTAAGTAGTGTTGAAGAAAAAGAATTTGCTAAACATTTGAAGAATATCCATGAGGAGGTGAGGAAGCACATTATTAAGATAAATTCATAGTATAAAGGTAAGGAAAATGTAAGAAAGAGGTATAAGGAATTTCAAATTGGAGATGAAGTCATGGTTCATTTGAAAAATGAGTTTTTTTCCAATGGCTACATATAATAAGCTAAAAATGAAGAAATATGGACCATGAAAGATAGCGAGAAAGGAATTATTCTAGAAATGCCTATGAAGTGGAGTTTCTTGTTGAATTAAATATTTCACTAGTATTTAATATTTTAGTTTTGACAAAGTATTATGAAGGAGGTTATGGAGATGAAGTTATAGATGCATAGGGGAGTATTCCAACAACTAGTTCAACTATAAAGGAGATTGAGTAGATATTGAACAGTCGTGTTCGTAAAAGTACAAGGAATAGAACTTATGAAGAATATTCAATAAAATGGAAAGGGAGACCAGTAGAATATTCATCATGAGAAATGGAGGAAGTTAACCATCTTGGTTTTCCTCTAAATACATGAGACATGATGGGATCACTTCTCAAATTACCTTGGGTGTTTGATGCATGAGCATCCTAGGTGTAAGATAAATATAACATCACCCAAAAATACTTCATTTTTGTTTCATGAATAAGGGCTATCTCAGTATAGAGTTGTTTTTTCTAGAGTTTTTCTACTTAGTAAGTCAATCATAAAGGCTCGAAATGTCCCAATTTTAGAGGTGGATGTTTCAGTTGGATATATCAACCTACCAATTAAGGCTCAGTGCCATATCATGAGTATTCATGGATTTATTATAGAATATTTGTCTTCTATTAGGTTATATAAACTTCATGCTCACGATTGAAGACCTTAGAGGCCCCAGTTAAGCTCCTAAATGGGGTCAATTGGAGTTGGTACAAGTCGGGCCCTATAGATTAGAAGTTGAGGATTTTGAAAAGTACTTATCATATCCAATCAAAGAAATGGTTCAAATTTGATAGTCTTATGAAGTTGGGTTGACTGAAATTTCCAAAATAAGTGTCAAAGGTGTATTGGGCCAACTCTATATGTAGTTTTAGAGTTAGTCAATCTCAAGGGTTAGGGTTTGATATCTAGAATCTTCCTAAAGAGTGTAAAAATACCTACTTAAGGAATGCCCATACATTGTCTAAGATAACTTTGGGTGATAGTTTATACCTCTTTTTTAAAAATTATTGTAAGGAAGGTGATCATGCAAGTTTGTATATTGTATTTTAAAATTTTGTAATTCTACATTTACGATGATAATAAGAAGCCCATATTTTGTTCTCACCAATTGTTGTTATTTCTTTCTTTCTATTATGTATTTGTGGTATTAATAGGATCTCCCTTTATCACAAAAAGGTTCTAGAAGACACATTAGAATTTGGTGTAAAATTAGAAGAATCCAAAAATGATAGTCCAACTTCAAGAAGGCATATCTTTTGATTTGGGGATTTGATTAACAAATCATTTATATTTTTGGGAAGCTCTCTAAATAATCTATAAATTTATGGATGAGATTAGATTGTCCACTTTTTTTTGGGCCCATACGAGGTCGTTTAGTGCCTCAAATTTGACTTTGAAGTGTTCTTAAGAGGTCACTAGGCAACTTAAAATTGCAATAACTCTCAAACTGTAAAGCCTTTTGACTTGATTATTTTTTTGGAGCATTTAAAATTACAAGTAAAACTATCCCTCCAACTTACATCCTCTAAATTATCAAAATTATGGCTCAATTATAAAATAACCCATTTTTTCTACACTAGCACATATCCTAAGGTGCTAAAAAATACTAACCCAAAAACCTAATAGTGGAATTATGAGAGTTGAAATATCTACTTGTCCCAAATAGGTATCTATAAATACAAACACATTAAACAAAAACTAACACTAAGCATATTTTTGAGTGATACACGATTGCCTTTACAACACTAGATGCTTTTGCATCAAACACCCAAGGTAAATTGAAAAGTGACCCTACCACTTTATAGTTAGTTGAGGAAAAACCAAATCAGAAACCTCTATCTTGAATAACTAGGTTGAATCTTCCACTGGTCATCCCTTTCACTTCATCAGGTACTCCTCATATTCCATGTTTATGGTACTCTAACCCAAATGACTATCTAGAATTTCTTCAATCTCCTCCTTCTCAAAAGTAGGAATGTGATATGGATCTAGTATCAACTCCTCCTCTACATGATATTCATGATATTCTCTTAAGTTTACAATATCAAAAATAGGGAAAATATGGATCCCATCTAGCAACTCTACTTCATATGCATTCCCTAAATCATGTTTCTTCAAAATCTTGTAGGGGCCAAATTTCTTCATCTTTAGCTTGTGGTAGGTGCCCATTGGAAATTATACGTTCCTCAAGTACACCATAACTAGATCCCTAACTTGGAACTACTTATGTATCCTCTTTTTATCTTCTCTTGCCTCATATTGGTAGTTCATCTTGGTAATATGTGCATGTACCTCTTCATGTAGGTTCTTCATATGTTTAGCAAAGTTGTCTACCTCAACACTAGTCCTCTCTCCTTTCTCCATCTTCCTCAACTCTAGTACACTTTGCAAATTGTTCCCATACACCACTTGGAATGGTGACCTACCAATACTCCTATTCATCAAATTATTGCAAGAAAATTATGCTTCTTGTAGAATTAAATCACATCCATTAGGTTTATCTCCTACAAAACACCTTAACAAATTTTTGAGAATTCTATTCACCATCATTATTTTTCCATTAGTTAGTGGATGATGTGTGAAAGTAAAGTTCAACTATGTCTTCAACTTATTCCACAAAGTCCTCCAGAAATACCCAAAGAAATTTATATCTTTGTAAAAAATAATACTTTTTGGGAGAATCTACAATATGTATTGCATCATGGGTCTTATGACAAGGAATGAAATAAGCCATCTTTGAAAACCTATCAAGCACCACAAATATTGAGCCATTACCTCGTAGTGTCATGGGAAACCCAAGAATGAAAGCCATGCTTATGTCTTCCTAGGGCCTTGATGGAACAAGTAATGGTTGATAGAGTCTAGTATTCTAACTAAATCCCTTAGCTATTTGAAACACTCGAAAACTCTACACAAACTTCTTCACATCCTACAATAGTTGAGGCAAGAAATAATGTTCACTTACAATGGAAATGGTCTTGTCTTGACCAAAGTGTCCTATCATCCCTCTGCTATGTTTCTCCTTGATCAAGTTCTCCCTCATGGAACTCCTTGGAATGTACAACTAACTACCTTTGAATAGCATACCATCTCGGATCATATAAGCCAACCACTTAGTCTTGTCTATAGTAACAGGTTCCTTACAATCCTTCCGATCTTCCACAAAAATAGTATCCTTAGGGTACAAATTTTTAAGTTCATTAAATCCACCCACTAGAATATGCATTTTCGTTAGTACCAATTGTATCCTACTTAAAAAATCTACAACCCTATTAGACCTTCCACTTATATGTTTTAGTACAAATGTATAGCTTTACAAGAACTTTACCCATTTCAAACATCTCTAATTTAATTTACCATGGCTATTTGGGTACTACAATTCCTAATGATCAATATAGAAAACAAATTCTTTTGGAAACAAATAATTCCTTCATTTTATTAAATCTTGAAATGTTACATAGAACTCCTAATCATAAATATAATACTTTTTCTTGGCATCATTTAATTTCTTACTAAAATACGCAATATTCTTGTCTTCTTGGCTCATACAGCTCCAATGGAACTACCACTAGCATCACAATTCACCTAGAACACTTTGTTAAAATCAAGAAGTTCCAACATAGGATACTCTATCACCTTATTCTTTAGAAACTCAAAAATCATTGCAACTCCTGCAGTCCACTTGAACTCCTTTCTATCCCTTCTCATTATTTCGTAAGGGGTGCATAAATACTACTAATTTTTTTGATGAACTTGTAAAAACTAGCCAAACCATGGAATAACCTCACCTCAATGGTAGACCTTGGAGTGGGCCATTCTAGGATGAACTTCACCTTCTCTAGGTCCATTTTGGGACCTTTAATCAATACAAAAAACCCCAAATAGATTGAATCCTTTCTGAAAAAGCTACACTTCTTTAAATTCACTAACAATTTCTCTTCCCTCAACCTTGCAAAGAAAGTACAAATGTACACAAATTTTTATCTAGAGACTTGTTGAAAATCAAAATATCATCCAAATAGAAATAAAAAAATTTCCTAGAAATTTCTTTAGTACCTCATTCATTAGCCACATGAAGGTTCTCGACACATTGGTTAGTCCAAATGGCATGACTAACCACTCATGCAAACCCTCCTTGGTCTTGAATGTAGTATTTTGCTCATCTCCCTCACTTGTCTATATTTGGTGATATCCAATGTTGAGATTTTTCTTTGTAAAGTACTGAGCTCTACTCAAGGAGTCCATAAGATCATTAATCCTTGGCAAATGAAAATGGTACTTAATGGTTATCTTGTTTATAGCTCAAGAGTCTATACACATCCTCTACTCTCCATCCTTTTTTGGTACTAGTACTAGATGTACTACACATGGAGTCAAGCTCTCCTAAATAAAACCTTTCCTCAAATGGCCATGAACTTATTTTTTTAAATCCTTAGTCTTAATAGGAGTCATCCTATAAGAAGCCTTGTTAGGAAAACTATCTCCAAGGACTCAATCTATTTGATGATTGTTTTTTCTTACTGGTGGAAACCCTTCTAGGACATTATCAAATATGATATCTCCATACTCAATAGACCTGAGACTTCAACTAGAACTTCACTACTACCTCCTTATCCTTTCTAAGAATTAAAGCATAACACATATGTTGATATTTTGTGTCATGTCAAAATTTTCTTCCATCAACAAGAAATACCATAGCACTATTGTATACATTTTCACCTTCCTTTATCAAGGGCTTCAACTTGTGACAAGCTCCATCATTTGTTAGAGAATAGGTTTTTTCACAACCATCATGTATAGCATGCCTATCATACTGCCATGACCTTCCCAAAAAAGAATGGTATACATCTATTGATATCATGGCATAGAGAACCCTATCATGGTAACTACCAATCTTGAACTTCACTAAATTTTTTTCACTAACTAGAACCTTATGATCATCTTTCACCCAAGCAATCCAATAAGGATGGGGTTATTCTTGGAAAGGCCAAGGTTGTTGTTGTACCAAAAGATTGACTTGTCAATTCCCAATACAACTAATAGTCTTATAGAAATTTAGGAGGTGATTAAGCCATGTTGTAAATGTTATAAAGGACACTAGACCACTACCAAAAATCCCCCTCCTAGCATCACTCACTATGGCTTGTGTGGTTTGAAATTGTAACCAAGATCTAATACTAATTGTTAGAAAGGCTAGAGTTGATGTTGCGCCAAAAGATTGACTTGTCAATGCCTGATACAACCAATATAATTATAGAACCATAGGAGGTTCTTAAGGCATGTCACAAATCTTATGAGGGATGCTAGCCCAATATCAATCATTGTTTCTCCCTCTTGAGATTTATCTTTGAGACCATCTACTCTAACACAAAGTTTCTAGTGCTCCCACCATCAATAATCACATCACATCATTTACCCTCACACTTGCACCTACTATGAAATAAGCTCCTCTTTTGTATAGGTTTAGTTTCACCACTTAGCAAGACCCTTTTATTAACCAAAACCTCTCCTCTTTATGCATCCTCTAAAAGAAATGACAGCATTATCATCCACATTAGAAACCCTTCTTGACCATCAACTCTCCTATCTATCCTTCTTTAGTACTGAGGTCACTCATAGGCTCGATGGCCTTCCTTGTTGTAGTGAAAACATGTACTACAGAAGCCTCTTCTTCCCAAACCTTGTCAATTTCCTCTACTCCTTCCTCTTTAGTTTCCAAATTCTTGATCATAGGAGATGTTGAAACCCTCATTCCTCTAGTTTTAGCTGGTACCCACATCTTCATTTTTCTTCCAATCCTCATTTTAGCCTCCAAAATACCTACCACTTTCCCTTCCTCCTTGATCATGCCCTCTTTTCTTTCTATCAAAATTTTGTTTAGCTTCTCCTCAACTTGCAAGGAAAATTGGTATGCCTCTTAAATGTTAGTCATTCTAACTAGACTTAGCTCCTTCTGAATGCTAGGTCATAACCCATTAAGGTAATGGGAAACCTTCTCCTTGTTTGATTTTGCATGCCTCATCCTAATAAGGACTCAATAAAACTCCTCTATATATTCCTGGATATATTTTTCTTCTTTCTTTAACACTTGCATCTTCTTGAACAAATTTAGCCCATAGTCAATAGGAATGAATTACTTCTTTAGTGTGTTTACCATGTGATCCCATCTTGTGATTTTCTCCTTTCCTCTTTTATTCCTCTCTAATTGAATCTCTTGCCACCATATTATGCCATAGCCCTTCAGTTTGGCCTTCAAAAAATTAACCCTATTAGGGTCCTCAATATCCTCTTTATGAAAATATTCCTCTAGCTCATTGATCCAATCAATCAAGTCACTCATGTTTAGATTTCCCAAAAACATGTCGATGTCAAGTTTAGGTCATTTTCCTAGCTTGGAAATGGACCTAAAAATATTCTCCTCTACTTAGTTCAAGACTTCTCCTTCTTCTTCTCCTTCCTTCACAACATTTCCTTCTTCTTCATTTTCCTCCTCTCTTTCATTCCCTACAATAAGATTCATCCCTCTACGAACCTCCTCTTACAATACTTGAACTTGTCAATGGAGGCATCTAACCTTAGAGGGAACACCTCTATCCCTTCCACCATGCTCTCTTAATAGAGACATCTTCTCACTATCTCAAAATACACAACCACATAGTCCTGGTGAAACCTACCTCATAGTTGACAATTTGTCAATACACTCAAGAACCCTGCTCTAATACCCCTTGATGGGGGCACAACCCAAGAAAATATGAACACAATAGGAAAGGAGACTTTTATTATCAGAAATGATATGCTATTACATTCATTATATCAAAAAAGGACTCAACTATATGCCCTATGGACTTACAACATAATCATATTTATGAGAAAAACCCTTCTCATAGTATGTTCTCCCAAACTCCACAAACAATGCCTTTAGAATGCAAAAAATGATCTTAAGTAATCAAATTAGGTTTAGGATTAGGAATAAATTTTATAATATTTCATTTGTCATCCATTCTCAAAGATGAAGGTTCTAAAAGAGACATCATAAGTTGGTGCAAAATTAGAAGAATCTAGAAAGGATAGTCCAACTTCAAGGAGGCATGACTTTTAATCTGGGGCTCCAACTAATAGACTATTTACATTTCTAGAAAGATCTCTAAGCACTCTATACACCTATGTACTATCTTAGATTTTCCCCCATTTTTTGGATTATATGAAGTTTTTTAGTGCCTCAAATTTGACTTTGAAGCATTCTTAGGAGGTCTCCAAGCAAATTAAAACTGCAATAACTTTCAAATCGTAAATCCTTTTGACCTAGTTCTTTTTTCTGGAGGACTTGAAATTAAAAGTACAATCATACCTATAACTTACACTCTTTTAATCATTATAATTGTATCTCAATTTTCAAAATAACCCATTTTCTACATTGGCACATATTCTGAGGTGCCAAATAACACTAACCTAGAAAACTAATAGTGGAACTATGAGAGTTGGAATCTCTATTTGGCCCAAATGGGTATCCATAAATACAATTAATTAAATAGAAAATAACACTAAGAATTTTTTTGGATGACACAGGATTTCCCTTACACCACTAGATGCTCCTGCATCAACTCAGGAGGAAGGTACTATCTATGGTGAGACATTTGCCCCTATTACTAGACTAGAAGGTGTGAGAATTATACTTGCATATGCATATCAAAAAGGTTTTAAAGTATATTAAATAGATGTAAAGTCTTAATTTTTTAATGGAAAACTGGAAGAAGTGTACATTGAACAACCTAAAGGATTTTTTGACAAAAGTAAAAAAAACATGGTATACAAACTAAATAAGGCACTATGTGGTTTGAAATAGGCACCCCAAGCATGGTATGAAATAATCCACTCATATTTAGTGAGATTAGGTCTCATTAGAACTAGATAACTATAATTTGTATTTGAAAAGAAAATCTAAAGATAAGGTGTTGATAGTTGTAATCTTTGTTGAAGATATCACATTTGAAGGAAATCAGCTAGTGTACAGATCATTTTCTGGTGAAATGAGGGAGGAATTTGAAATGTCAATGATTGGAGAGATCAAAATTTTTATTGGATTACAAGTTCAATGGATCAAGAATGGGATATACATAACACAATCAAAGTATATCAAAAATATTTTGAAAACATTTGGGATGGAAGATGCAAGACTAGTTGGAATACTAATGATAGTTGGATGCAAATTGTCAAAGTAAGATGACCCTACCAAGATAAATGAGACATTGTACATGTCAATGATCGACAACCTGCAATAAGTTATTCATAGAAGGCCAAACATTACTCATGTTGTTGGTATTATGGAAATACTATGGTCTAATCCTAAAGAGACAAATATGACTATTGTAAAGCGAATCTTTAAATATCTGAAATGAACCAAGGACAATGGCTTATGGTACAAAAAGGATGAATATTTTGAAATAAAAGTATATAGTAATTTTGATTGACAAGAAATTTGGATGACAAGAAAAGTACAAGTAAAGTGGCTTTCTTCATAGGATAAATATTATTGACATGGATAAACAAAAAGAAAAGTTGCATTTCATTGTCAACTACTAAGGCAGAATATGTTGCAGTTGCAATCAATTTTTCTAACATTGTTTGAATCAATCAACTACTTGAAGGGATGCAAGATGAATTAGATGGTCCTATGATAATCTATTGCGATTATAATAGTGCTATAAAAAATTCAAATAACCATGTGATGCACTCCAAGAGAAAGCATATATCAATCAAGTATTATTATTTGAGAGAATGAGTATAGGAGAAACAAGTAAAGATTGAATATGTGAAATCCAAGGAGAAGATTTCTGATATGTTCACAAAATCATTACCTAAGGATATTTTTGAGTACTTGAGAGGTAAATTAGGGGTCATTCCCCTATCTAAGGCTCATTAGAGAAAGATGCAAGTTGCATCAATTCATGTTTTATCATAATTATCTACTTGTGAGTTGATGTAGATGTTCAATCTTTAGGAGCAACCTAAAGTTGTGAGAAAGATATGAGTAATTGGTACAAGTAAGGTATGAGGTACAACTACAAGGACAACTAGTCTTAGATTAATTTTTGTGGGTACCTTTGGAATTTTTGTCAAAGGAGGAGAGAACTATATGAGAAGAGAAATAAATGAAAAAGGTATGCATGAAGCAAGGGGGGTAGAATGGAAAATGAAGGAGGAGATATCAAAGTGAGAGGACTATTGAAGGAAGAGATGATACCCCAAGTAGGAGGATGACTTGAAAAATAATGGATATGAATGCATGAAGTATATGTGCTGACCAAGAGAATGAAGAAAATGAAAAAAGAATAGAATACAGTTGAAGAATGAAGTTTACTAGTATTAGATGGTACATTTTAGATGTGTTTCCATCAATGCCAAAGAGGGAGATTATTACCCAACTGATATTGATACCCTTAACTAATGTTGATGATGAGAAACTTCAAAAAACTAAGAAATGAAAGGTATGTAGGAGAATTTGATCAATTATGTTATCATTGATGTCAATTCTATTGACTTACTAATAGTTGTAAAGTTATTTGAATTATGCAATGATTAAGTAAAGACATGGTTGGTAAAGTTGGAAGATGAAATGAAGAAGTCATGTTAAATATGTGAGCTTAAATGGGCAATTGATGAATCAATATTTTAAAAGGTAATATTGATTTGATCAATTTACATGATTTGATGAAGTGTAAGAGTAATGCACAAGCAAGTTATACTGGTTGGTAATAAAAGAATGAAGTTGTGAAGTGAAAAATACAAGGAATAATTGTGTTCTATCAAGCTAGAAATGGTGGTCAATAAGAAAAGGTATTGTTCGACAAAGTTTACTGAATAGGTGTTAGTAAACCAAGGATGTGTTAGTACTGAGAAAATATTGCAACTAAGGAGAAATTTTTACCAAGTAGATGAAGTTGTTCAGTTGAATAATAACACGGGCTAGTAAAGAAAGATAATTTTTGGAAAATTGATCATGGGATGACATTGAGTGAGAATCTAGAATAAGCTAGAAGATTGTAAGGAAGGTAAGAAATTTGTTAGTAAAATCAACATATAAAATTTATTAGGTAAGATCAAATGTAGAATATTTAAGGAAACATTTGTGATCCAAGAAAATTTCAAGTTCCAAGGTGATGATATAGCTAGAAAAATTCATAAAATGTTTTTCCAAGAGACAGATTCAGTGTATGTAAGTTGATTCAAAAAATATCTATATAAGAGATGAGAAAGAAGGTTATTATTGTTGATAGCCGAACGAGCATAGAAGAGTGCACTAAGTGGAGCATATTTGAAGATAAGTAGAAGGAAAGTGAGTTGGATGAAGTTCGTGTTGCTCAGCTAACAAGGAAAAGTATGAAGAAGTCAAAGAGAATAAATGAGCCTTGAACAAGAAAAGTTATCCAAAATCATAGATGGTTATTACAACTGAAAAGGCTTTAGCATATTTATTGTATGTAGATATCATGATGGTGGTTGTCACAAATCCCTCAACATAGGCAATCTATGGATCATTACTCTTATCCCAAGTGCATAGCATGAACATCATGAGCCTATTTCAACTTCCTCACCATCATGAAGTAACTCACTTTTGGTGCTTGGAGCCAATTTCTTTGTTGGACTAAATATGCCTCAAGATGCTTCACTAAATGAAAAGTGGCTCTTTTTCTCGAAGAAGGATGTGGTCTCATCACATCTTAAATGATGTGTCTTTGACGTGTACACATATTGCATAGATGAGAGATTTCTACTTGAAGTTGGGTTGATGGTGTTTGGTGATGGCACATGGCACAATGGTGGGATCTATTTTTTTTTTTTATGTTCAAGCTTCAAAAGATTTGTGGTGTAGACATGTAGCATCCTTTTATAGTGAGTGTTCTTGAAAATTTAAATCTTTTGAAGGAAAATATTTTGTGGATTTGGTAGAAACCATGTCGTTTTGGCACTTGGTGATACCAACTTGATAGTGGCATAACTTTTTACTCAATGCTTGGAATTTTAAGCTTCTTACACTATTGGAAAGGTCTTTTGGAAGATCTAATTTCAACCCCTTAACATCGTACCTTAAACTACTTGATTAAAGGATCAATAATAACTTTGACCCCAAATGTTTCTTTGAAAGCTTCTAAAACTATAAAATATTTAAACATTGCAAAATACCAAAAAAATAGATTTTGAAATTTTTTCATCTTTGTTGACACCATCTCTTCTGCATTTCCTTTGATCTACATTTGATGAAGGTCATGATATATAAATTTGCATTCACCTTTTTTAATATTTAAAAAAATTAATAAGGTTAATTAGTTATAAAAGAGATAATGCTAAGAAAAGTGTTAGGATTAACCTTAGACAGAAATAATATCTATATGCAAATATAACCAATATCAGAAATTAATAAAGTGCACAAATGAGAACACAAGATACAAATATTTAACATGGTTCACCCAATCCCTAGGCTACATCAACCAACATCAAGTCCAATACTATTATTATCTAATGATTACAATTTGCAAACCATTACCATTGTAAGAAGCTACTATATCACCATACATTATGAAATCCCTAATCCTGAGCCATTTTATACAAGCATTTGTTGCTTACAAAATTAGTGTTGGAATAAGTCATCCAATGAAAAAAAAAGAGTAGTTGATGCCTTTTACAATATAAGGTCATTTTTGGCTTCCAAAAACACCCATGTGGGCATTTCCCCTCAACCCCACCATGTATTGTGACAAGTAGCACACCTAGGGAACTACCCCAAGACTTTGTAGGAGGTTGGGGGAAACCATGTCAAATAAACATCCAAGTCTAATTAGGCTTTACATCACAACAAAAATGATTGGAAGTATTTGTATATATATTTTAAGAGCATACCTCTCATTTCAATTATAATAATTATTAATATTTAGGCAAGAGCCTACAACAAAACGGTAAATTCTAAGCCTCTTATCAAAGAGGTCTTGGGTTTGAATCTACTTGCACTTACACTTAATAAATAATAATAATTAATCGCAACACATAATTTTTAATCTTGGCTTCGGCCTCTTCTGATTTTTTAGAAAATAGTTTTAACTCCCCAAAAATTTTAGAATTAAGCTTCAACCAGCTATGGAAGAAGATGCACTTTCTTCTTCCTTGGATGATGTGGCACTGGATGCCATGTTTATAGTGCCTTCTTACTCTACTTGTCATGTGATTCACACCAATATTGGGGAGGATTTTTTCTCTACCTTCTCAAGACATGTGTTGTCTCCTTCAAATTTGGTATCAATATTCTTGTCCAATGCTATGGACCTACTACAATCAACTTCGCAGTTGGAAATTATTGTTGTCAAGGTGGTCCAACTAGAATTTTGGGCTGATAATAAGTTGAAATAGGTGATGCAGAGATATGATTTGTGGGTTGGAAATGCCCTTGTGGGTGGTTTATTTTCTAGATCCCTACTCATGTAGAAACATGAAGCTATGGTGACATTCAAGGTGTTGTAAAAGTCCTTCGAAAAGCATAACTCACAGTTCCTAATAGAGGATTTGCAAGTCATAACAGAGGTGTTGGGTCATTAGCTGGCTGAGCATGTGAAGAAAAAAGGGTTTTCTTTGCTTGATATTTTGGGCTTACCAATATCTGACCCACAAGTATTTTATATTCACATGATGAAGCCTTTGACCTCCCCAAGCCAGTTTTTCTATGTGTTAGGTGTCAATCTATCCCAGTTGCTACAACTCAAAGTGCAACTTCTTCCATTGATAAATCAATTGTTGCTACTGACAGTTCAGGTTTGGGTTGGGAGGTTGGTCCTTTACCATGTTTAGATTTTGGTTGAGGTTATTCTCTACAACTTGGTCTACCTTTCACTTCTATCGAGGGAAGTTCTTATGAGGACATGGAAGAATGTTAGTATAAAGGCTACCCTATTCCTTGTGTATTAATTTTTCCAATATTAGGCATGTTTTACAACGTTGGTATTTTTGGTTGGTTTTTGAGTCCTCCATGCTTGTTGTTTGATTCGGCTTTGAAAATGTAAAAATTCAAAGATTTTTGTTTTTAGGTGGGAATTCTCCTATTTTTTGTAACTTTGAATTTCTCATCGATATAATATGTTGTAAATATCAATGAATTTCATTTGTAAATATTGCGACGATGTTAGGTTTTCTTTCTGGTTCTTTCCTAGTTGAGCTCTTGAACTAGTATGTATATATATATATATATATATATATATATATATATATATATATATATATATATATATATATATATACAGTGGCTCGTCCACTTTTGCCAAAAATAATAATAATAATTTTATTTATTTATTAATTACTTTTTACAATATTTGAGAATCCTAAAAATTGTTATACTTTTGTAGGCTACCATCATTTAGTAATATTTTATATCTCATAATCAATATAAGATATATTATTAAAAATTTAAAAATTTAAAATATGATGAGTACATAATACTAGTAAATAAAATTTGTTTTGAAATAGCTATATGACTTTCTTAAGTTTAGAAAAAGATATTACATATCAATATGAGAGCATTGTATAAAATATATATTTTGAATGCATACTTCTTTTAAGGAATATGTCTCATCATGCATATAGATTTGTGGCTATTTTTATTTAATTAAATATTTTTATTACTATTGAATTTATTACTTTGAGATGATTGAAAAGGTTTATTTATAATGTAGTATGATAATAAACAATGAAGTATTTAATTTTTTATAAATTTGATTAGTACTAAATATGTAGATCAAATTTTATTGGAGATTTTTAATTAAAAGATCTAATTTAATAAAATTAAAAAATCTATTTAGTATAATAATAATTAGGATCTCAATGGAAAATGCTTGCATTAACATTTTATCCAATTATAGTTACCCCAAGAAGAATCTTGACTATATATTAATTTTTAAACTTTATTGTGCTTGTCATAGGCAATGTACTATTGCATTCACTCTATCTAAAAATTTAATTAATTTTCACCAATCACTAATAACTATTTTTGAATAATTGTAATATTTATAAAGTTTGATTTTTTATTTATAAATTTTATATATTATATAAATTACCTGATTGGTTCATTTGATTTTGTGTTATAGGAGCCCTTTTTTTGAGGGGTACTCCATATTGCTTTTTCCTGGCTAAATCTTAGCTAAGCATTATTTAAGAATTGTTAAATAATAGTCTATTTTACTATGGAATGAGATAATATAATTATATCTCATTAAATTATATAATTATATAAATATTACTATTAACAATTTATATATTACAACAAATTCTAAAAGGTAAATCAATATAAATTATATATATTATTGTTATATTTTAAAATATTATAATATATCCTAACTTAAAATATATATCCTATATAAATAATTATTAATATTTTAAATATATTATTATATAATATATAAAATAATATGTTATATGTGATTTATTATTGTTATATTTTGAACAATATCATAATATATTACTGTTATAAATTCTAAAATATTTATTTTATTAAATTTGTAATATATAAATTTTGTAAATAAATATTACAATTTCATAAATTAAAAATATATTATTTTATAATATATCTTATAATAGTACTATATATTATAGAATTACAATTTTTTGATTTAAAATATATATAAATTACAACTATTATTATAATTGTTAGTAAAATTACAAGTACAATTTTATTAAAATTTATTAATTACATTCCTTGAACTATCACTATAATTTACAATGGCAAGTACTAGTCACTATGTGGCACTTGTTATGTATAGCATTATTCTTAATGATTATGAAAAATATGTATTAGACAAGCTTTATACAAAGTAAATATTATGTGTTCTTTGATAGAGTGAATAGATGTTTTAATTTTTTTACAATTGCATATCAAGAAAGAAATGATGGAGTTTTACATTTTTACAATGCTAAAAAAGATACCCTTGAAATTACTATAAATATTCTACCCACCCATAGTACAAAAAATTAGACAAATATGGCTGCCATAAAGAGTTTGCATTTTAAAACATATCATATACAAAGATAAAACATAGCTAATGTTCTTCTGCACTAGCTTTTGAAGTAGTGAAATACACTAGTGAGGGCATGTGATTGTTGGACCCTCTCTATCAACAACCTACCTCTTCCAATTGCCTTCATCTTTGAGTTTATTGATCAATTAAGCCAGGGGATGTTGAACTCATCCATGTGTTTCAAAGTAGTGTATCCATGTACCAAGTGCTTCTTGTCCAATAATTCTTTACTATGCTGTAGTGGTTGGATGAATTAAGTTTCCTTGAGTTTGAAGACTACAGTAACCTGCAATGCAATATCAACAAAAAGAGTCTCCTTAGAGACTTGCTAAGACGTCTAACTTTACCTTGAAATAAGTCATTATTCCTATATTTCCAAAGAAACCAGTAGAGGAAAGAATATACTAGAACACATTATACATTTGCTACTACCACTAATTTTACCAAAAATAATATTTTCTAATGAAAAATTGCTACCAAGATTAAGCCCAAATAGTTTATGAATTTTCCAAGCAAAGAAACGACGAAAGAAAAAATGAAAAAATAATTTAGGTTGCTTGTAGATGTAATAGATATTACAATCTTCTTTTTCTTTTTAAAAGGTAGTTCATGAATCAACATCCTCTACAAGAAGCAACTAATTTTAGGTTCAATAGGCCTAGCCCATAGGCTAGTAAGAGTCTTTTTTCCATTTAGCATGTGCAAGGGATAAGTTCCAACAAGAGTTGAGATATTCAATAATAACAACATTGGAGGAGAGGATAAAGTACACATATTTTTCTTTCAAAAGGTGTAGAGTGGAAGAGTCTGGCCACCATAGATGGAAGAGGTAAGAATTGGGAGAACAACAATTAGATCTAACACTAAAGCCTTCTATAGAACTCTTGATAAGATAATAGGTTCTCCTCTAAGATCCAAGAATACTAAATTTATCTCTCAACTCTTCCCACTACATTAGCAAGCTCCATTGCAAAGGATATCATTGAATGTACAAATGCCTTCCTTAGCCCACTTCTTTTTCAAGCACCCCTAAATAAGGGCTAGAGGTTTAGAATTGCTATTTAAATTCTACCAAATAGAACTCTTACAACACTAAATGCTACCCTCTTCCTATCTTTGGATAAAACCAAGAAGGGGACTCACACTTACCCAATTTTTCAACAATGAACACATTGGAGCCTCCTACCACTAATTTTCCTTCCAATGCTAGGAAATCTAACATGTCCAAGCCACTCTATAATTTCAATGCTAGGGTTGTGCCTTAAGTTATGAAGTCCTTAAAGACTAGTCCCCCATATTCTTTTCCTGTGGTACACTAATCTCACCTAAATGCATGAGTTTTTTATTCCTTTCCCTTCAGACCATAGGAAATCATGAATATTTTTTTGTATAAATTCAAACTAATTAACATTGAATAACCATGTTGAGGAGAAATGCACAAAGTAGGAGGAGAGAATTTTTTGACACACCTGTACCCTCTTAGCCATAGATAAGTAGTTATACTTTCTTAGCTTAGCATTAGTTTTCTCTCTAATCTAGTTTTGCATATCATTAATGTTTGGAGTTAACAATGAATGGAATGCCAAGGTATATCACAACATGATTCCTCCCCCCCCCCTGCCCCTACTAGGAAATACCAAAATTGTTGCACCAAGGGGGAGGATGCAAGTCACACCTTAATAAAATGGATTTGGAGATGGATATTTTTTTACCAAATGTTGAACAGAAGATATCCAATTTTATCATCAAATATCCCATATTTTCCTCATCAATGAAAAAAAGAATAGTTGTGTCATCAACAAACTAAACCTTGGAAATTTCCTCCTTGTTTGGAAAGTTAGAGCCTTGAACTTTGGGAGACAAATAATTTTCCCTTAGTAGATAATGTAGAGAATCTACAACTATTAAAAAGAGAGTGGGAGCCAAGGGGAAACCCTGCTTGATTGATCTAGTAAGTTCAAAGAATTATGATCTATCTCCATTAACTTCCACTACTACTCTAGCACCCTTCATTAGAGTTTCCACCATGTGAGAAAATCCTAAGGGGAAGCCAAGGGATTCCCTTATCATTAGAATAAACTCCCATTGAACCCTATTGTAGGCCTTTTTCATAGTCAATCAATAATATCCCAATATTTTTCCCTGGTCTCTTATTCTGATCTAAGGTCTCCCAATAAGTGAGAAGGTTTTCCAAAATGAATCTCCCTTTGAAAAGATGGTCTGAGTAGGATTAATAATCTTCAATAGAATATGTTCAATTATAGAGGCCAAAACCTTGACAAGAATCTTGTATGAAACACTAAGAAGTGTTATTGGTCTCCAATTTTTTGTAATGGTGTCATCCTCTCCTTTAGGGATTAGTTTGATGAGGCCAACACTAATTTCTTGTCCCACAAAGCCTTTAGTTAGAGTATAATCATGAATTTCTTTCAGAAATAGGCAAAACCAAGTTGAGTTCACTTATAAGAATTCTACAAGTAGTCTATTCAGGCCAAGGGACTTTTCTTTTTGTGATAGAAATTGCATGATTGGTTTCATTGATAGAAATGGGCTCTTCTAATTGAGTAGAATCTCAATCTAAATGTTTCTCAGAGATAATGGTTTGAATCTTATTCCTATCCTCCTTCATATTACTACCCACATCCTTAGAGGTGAAAAGGAGTTAATAGTATTGGGAAAAAAGTATTAAGAATACTTTATGAGTCAATAAGAGTAGCACCATTTTCACACACACATTCAATTTTTTCTTTTGATTCCTTATATTTCAACACTTTAATTTTTTTAAATATTAACCAATTGTAAATTGGCCATATAATCCTTATATATTTTCTTTGGGATACCTTCATTGTTGTTTTGCATAATATAAAATATTAAGTTTGAATGAAACCAAACACATGCACATGGATGCTTTCTCCTCTCTATAAAAAATTAACTTACATTCAATATTTTTAATCTCTTCAATTAAAAAATAGTGATGGAAAGAATTTACCTTTTGAACCAAGTTTTATAATATGAATACATATGATTTTGGACTATGTAAGTGGTTTCAGGTTCCTCTAAAACTTGATTTTGGTGCTGCTTCTAGTAGGTTTAAGGACTCTTTTCCTGATGGCTATCTTGCTTTTTCCCTTTTGAGGATGTGAAAGGGTTTCGGGGTCCCTTCAAAACCTATTTTTACCGTAATCTAAAATATGAATACATATGATTATTTAAATTTTGAAAATGAGTGAAAGATTAAAATTAGAAAGTACACACAAAACAAAATTGATTGAGAAAAAAATGTAAAGTGGAATATAGAAAAGATAGCATTGTTTGATGATTTGTAACTAATGGTTGGGAAAAAATTAGGTTGTTTATACTTTTGGTTGGAAAAATTGATGTGAAGGTGAAGGTGAAGGTTGTGACAAATAATTTCTTTGATGAATCTTACAAGTACAACTTGTGTTGATTCATATTTCTATTAAAAAAGTAGTGTCCTAATAAGCCTCAAAATGAATAAGAACTTTAGAGAGTTTTGTGTTTCTTTAGACACATAATCAATTAGTCATGTGTTCTGGTACACTGATTATTGAAATCAAATGTGTTATTATTTTAGTTTTTTGTTACAAAGAATTATAAATGTGTTGGTGATGTTTAGAGAAATAATGCTTTTAAATAATAGAGGTCCATGAGAGAAAACTCAAAACTAATCTATAAATAATCTAAAGGAAATAATAACAAGTAATACATTTGTAAAGAATAATGCAATTATTAGACACAATAATTTCCAACATATGGGAAAGTGGGGATGTCACGAGGAGTGCATGATAGTACAAAAATATGAAAGATTCCTTAAATAATTTAAGATTTTATCATATCAAAAAGGTGAATTTATGGAATTTGTCCAAAGTGATTGATTGTCTTGGTGTTGGTGTTTATTTCTATGATAAACACAATAGCTCACTACAAGCCTCACACAAGTTGTCTTACCTGTGCATCCTAAATATACATTTTGGCATAACTTCACCCTGAGTTATCAAATCATTTATGACATAAATACTTATTTGATAAGCTATTGTCATCACTTTAATATGAAATTTGGCCAACAAATGGAGTTTTTCTACTTGTTATTTGAATGTTTTAGTGATTTTGGGTTGTTTGTAACTATATATTTCACTAGTTATATTATAGGTGGTTATAAGCATAGAATTGAGCCTGATAAAATTGAAGAGGAGTTCAAGATTGGCCCCATGGTGATGTGTTTCTACAAGGAAGAAGGAATTCTCTTCTTTATCTAGAATATGACTACTGTTTATGAATCTATATCCCACCAATTATTGGAAAACTAGAATGATAGAAAATTCATAGTAAAAAGGCATTGCCCTTAAAATAAATGAAGAGGTCATTGGTAAAGCCACTAGGCTTCCACCATTGATTTTAAGTGGATGAAGAACATAAGAACCCCTAACCAGATGAGGTTAGAAAAATTGTTTAGTGGCCTTGATGAGAAACACATCTGCAAGAAAGATGGCTACAATGTGGAAGACCACCCAGAGTTCAAGCCTAAAATGTGAAAATTCATCATCAAGTACTTTACACGAGGGTTGGTCATCTCTCATTATTGAATCATCTTGGGCACCAGTATTTAATTTATATTCCTATATTGTTACTCCATTATATGGAGAGTAAAGTTAGTGATCTGGTGGATGCCAAGGCCTAGGGAAAAAATAATGTAATTCTACCCTAGGGGCTAATGTTTCAGCTTTATAACTTTCATCATGCTTTGTGCCCCTAATGAACATTTATGTGTTGGCTATTACTGACTACCACCCCAACCCCTTTCCTTCTATGTCTAAGGACTAGGGTCCATTAGAGCTTAAAGGAAAAATATGCATTAAAACTCATTCCATTAGTCTTGACTCCTTTAGAGCCTCCCTCATCCTTGAAACTCTAGTCAAAAAGATGAAAGAATACTTCTAATGCTCCTAACTATTTCTTGGTAAAAAAGTGAAAAAAATATTTTTAACATTGATTCTGAAGAAAATGTTGATACCCTATAGAGGCAAACCTGCCTCTCTAACAGATTGGCTAAGGAGTGTGGGAAGAGGACCATAAAATATATAGTGGAAAAAGATGAGACCTTGACTAATCCTGGTAGTGAGAAGGGTTCTGAGAGTAAGTTTGATGGTGACTCCTCCCATAAGGACTCTTAGATTCCTTAAATGAACATTTCCCTGACTCCTATCAATCCCCTCCCCTTCCCAAACCTTGTTAAAAAATAATCCCCCCACCCTCATGTCCCCTGCTAAATTTGAGAAATGTTTTGGTGAAAGGGATCAACAAAAGAAACTTTGCCTTTGGTGGCATGGTTGGTAAGTTCAAATACCAAATTGTAGGTCTAGAGATGTTCGTCAAACAACTAAAGCAAGAAATGACTAGTATGATAAACCACCTAAAGGATGTGAGAAATTTTGTGCTCAAAGTCATGTACACCTCTATTACCACCCTTTCTTTGCTCCATGATAAGGCATCTAGTGGTAACTTGGTTGAGGATGATGATGCTCAAGAGATCTTTAAGTTCCTTCATGACGATTAGGAAAATATTTTACTATTGAAATAGTTGGGAAAATGCAATTGATATTGTGAATGATATGCTATCATCTAGTGGACTCTTATAGATTCTTTATGTTATAGTGTTAATACTAAGACTAAAATGGCTAAGCTAGGTTACAATCCTATGTGGCTTGTTATGATTTTTAGACTTAACATTTTGTCCAAGTACTCTATTATGGCTTATGCTTATTTAAACTTCTATTTTGATGCTAAATGGTGGTTCTCCACTGTCCCTAAGATGGTTTTTGATAGAGATAGACTTTTTGTTCTTCTTTTCTATGTACTCTAGATACTTTTAATATGTCCTTAATGTGTATCTACTATGATGTTGTTGTACCATGGGTCAACACTGTCTTGTAGTTACTTATTATAACAAATGTTTTGATCAATTAACAAAGAATCAACACAAGATAATTTACAAGGTTGTATCCCTCAAAATAAAGTTTCTAAATATTATAATTTTAAATATATTAACATTTTATTATTATATATATTTCTATATGTACAAAGCTATTAATTATTGTATAAATTTATCGTATAAATTATGAATAACCTCATATAAAAAAATTATTAATAAATAAAATATATCTGGAAAAATATTTTTTAATTGAGCAATAAACCTTGTTATTAGCTATCTATATTAACAAATTTGTTAAAAAAAAAATTTAAATGTCACTTTTAAGAATATTGTTAATTATAAAGATATATTATTAGAAATCATATAATAGCATTCAAACTTTATTTATTTAAATTGAAACTATTATATTTAACATTCAAACAAAAGTTCTAAGAAATTACTAATTTACATGGTCTTTACATTCTTAACAATTTAGTTCAACTATATTTGACAAGAGATGAGATTTTTGTAAAGAATCTTGATTTCAATGTCCCATGTTGGTGAAACATTGGATAAATTATTGTGCAATCATTCCACTATATATTCATTCTTATAGTTTTACATGATCCATATATCCACATGTGCATGCACACATATGTGTGCACACACACATACTTGAGTACACAAGAACATACGTACACATGCACACACATACAAATATGCAATTTTCTTATATGTATTTTTTTTACACAGATATGCACAATTTTCTTTCATGTATATTTTTTTTCCTTGCATAAATTCATAACATCCTATGGGAAAAACTAATCCATTTAAGGCATTTATTTTCATTCACACACCTATGTTGAAATTTTAATTGTAGTAAAGTGCATTTAAGAATCATCATTGCACCTATATTGAATATTATTGAATGAGATGCTTTTTACTTTGTATCTTTCTTTCTTTTTAATATTATAAGCACTATACCAAGCATACATTATCATTTTCTAAATAGGCTAGACTCTATACCTTTACTCATTTTCTTCTTATTCCAATTTCTTTAGCAATTAACAATGTTCTATATTGTACCTAATTTTTACCTCTAAGACATAAACTAGTCATTGTAAACATTTTCTTCAATTAAAACTTCCTATAGATATAACATACCATTATATATTTACAATATGATACCTTATATGGTTTCTTACATGATATTAACACTCTTCCATATCCTTTTCATGTATCAATATTTTATGGGTCTCATGCAAGTTTGTGAGTGTCAATTATGTGGAAATTGATGATCATTATGAATTGTAAGGAAGCTAAGGTGTGAGGAATCACTTCTTACACTAATCTTTGAGAGGACGATTAAGAAAATTCAACTAACTATTATAGAGATCTCAATAAATGCATAATAATATAATCAAAATAACAATGAAATCATAACACAATGATTACCATGGGGAAACCCTTTCAGGAGAAAAACCCCACACTCTAAAACTTGCACAATGTATTCTCAAATCAAGAAGATTATTGTTGGTGTAAATACATATTTACTATTTACACTTACTTAAGTTTACTTAGGTTAATGCATTATTTTATTATTTTATTTTGTGAGATACTTAGGAGTTAGTGCACCTTTTTGAGTTGTCATGTTGACAACATAGAAGTGCGTAGCTCTATTTTAGTACATGTTGTCTACAACACTGATTTGCATGTCACACACATGTAGGCTTATCCTCTCATCACCGCACTTACTTTTGTGCTTAATGGAGGACAACCCATATCTGGTGGACATGTGCCTAGTTGTATGACATATCATGGTGCTAATTACGAGGCATTCTAGATGTATCTTAGAGGCCTTTATATAAGGCACTCCTAGTGTACTTGAACATTGCATATTGAATGAATATATCATCATTCTAATCATACTCTCTCTTTCTGGTCTATAGTTGTGCTTGTGTTTGAGTTCTTAGTTCTTGGGTGAATTTTTTCCTTAAGAAAATTCTTACATGGTATCAGAGATTGGAGATTTTCTCATCACATAGCCATTTGAGACCACTATTGCTTCAACACATCAGCCCAAATCTAGAGTACTGTAGAAATTGGGAGCATCTAGAGCTAGATCTGACCTTGCCATTGTGTCTAGAATGCTGATTAGATGAAGATCGACTATAAACTCAATTACCTTGGCCCAAAGTTGACCGTGAAGCAAAATTTCTTTTGCAAATCAGAACTCGGAGGCCCCAATTTGCAATTTGGGTGTGGTCATTTTCACAACTACAATTAAATATATTCGGGTCTATATTTTTTATTTCTTTTCAATTATTTTTGGCAAATTTTTAGAATTTTTTTCACCCTTTGGGCACCTAGCAGAGAATTTTTTTTAGTAGAACCGAGCAGTGACACCCTAGCTCTACTATTTGGAGGAATATTTTTTTTGTTTGCAAGCAAAATTCCTTTTAAATCTATGGGCATATTCCTCCTATTTACATCGCAAAAGCCATACCATATTATAGCAAGCATCATAGTTGAAATTCGGTCAGTGAAAAACTTCCATAGGTGGCTCAGCTTTCAAACATCTATCAATAAAATTCAACACTAGTCACGGCTTTTTTATTTGAGTCTTGCACTGTTTTGTTTATAAATAGTTCATAGACCGCACCCATGATGCATGTGGGATTTTATTTCTAAATTTTGGGTAGTGCAAAACTTTACCAACCCCCCACAGTTCCTAGCATTTGATTATATCTCTGACCACAGTCAACTTTCATAGGCAACGTGGGATTTCAACACCTCTTTGCAATATTTTGGCAGCGCATTGATAGCGATTTTCTATTCATTCTCTGAAGTCCATCGCAATTTTTTCTCTTTTCTAGGCAGTCAATAGGTTTCCCAGCAAAAAATAATTTCCATTCCACTGATGTTTTATCCAGCATCGATCTATTTTTTACGGCTTACATTTTTTATTCCTCGACCCACTTTTTTAGTTTTTTGGCCCTTGAAAACTTTTGGCAACTGCACTAAACTTCGGGACTACCTTTAAGTTTTTGGTGATTTTTCTAATCTCAGGAAAGTTTGAAATTCTTTCCTAGAACTAGTCAATGCGAACTAATCCATAGTCTCCACATGTCATCATCGTATTGGTCTCTTCTTTGCCACGTAGGACAGATATGCAATCTGAGTCATGTCAACAATTGACTAAGAAAACACGAAGGCATCCACATCACTTGACACCTAAGCATCTATATAGTGCCATGTAGGCTGCCAATTGGACACTGTCATATGACACGTGTCAGTCTGTATAGTACGAACGGTATAGTCAACTTGACACATCAGTAAGGGCCCTTTTTTGCTGACATCAGCATTTCATGAGATTAAAATTGACGATCATCTGACCATCAAAACCAGCCCATTTACAATTGTTGTGACAACCATTTGACTGTCAAATTTAAGACAATAGTTTTCTTGCCAGACCCCTCTCTAGATTGCTTTTCGACTTGGCAGCCTGACTTTGTGAGTCCATAACTTGGACATCCAAATTCTAATTCAGGTGCATTTTTTTTTTAAATTGGGTAGAATTTCTTAAATTTTCTAGTGGTGGTGTTATTTTCTAGTTTTGGTGCAAGGATTTTGTAGAAATTGCAACTTTTGGTGACTGTACCTACATATCTCTACTTTTTGCAACTTCAAATGCTCTGTATAGGCACATCTGGTCACTTTTCTAGGTTTTATTTTTTTTGAAAGTATGTATTTTTCATCTAATTTCTAGATTTGAAGTCAAATTCTAGGGTTGTGTGGACAAAATTCTCACTTTTAGAATTAGGGTTTTTTTAGTATTGTAAAGCTTGGATTACTTTTTAGAATTGTTGTACATCTAAGCTATAGTGCTTAGTGACATATTTGGGCCTCATAAGGCAATTGTAAAAGAAAAATAAAAAAATTCCACTTTGTTCACTTTGACAAATGGCCCATTGTAAACTCACTACTTATAAAGTGCCAAAAGCATCATTTTTGGGGGGGTCTTTTGATTGAGTAAAAAGGGGGGTGTGTACTATGTTCTTGTGTCTCTCTTTTGTGCTATTTTCATTTTTTGCATCATGGGTTTTAAATGTCCTCCTCTAACTTCACACAACTATTCTACATGGAAAGATACTGCATGGAGTAGATTAATGAAAAAAGGATATAGTCTTTATGTTGATGGTATAATTACCAAACCTATTGATGCTAAAGAACTCATTAATTGGTAAGCTCAAGGTCAAAAATCTTTAGGAGCTATTAGGAATTATGTTCATAGAGATCTCTTGTTTCACATTGCCAGTTGTATAGAATTGAAACCAGCTTGGGATAAACTTGCAGCATTATATGGTAAGGTGGATGAAGAAAAGGGATTTCAGATTAAGGATGATCTACTTCTCTTGGACCTGAAGAATTTTGACACAATTCATAATTACATCAACAAAGCCAATGAGTATAGGGCACTTCTTATAGATTGTGGAAATCCCATGAAAGATGAAAAGTTGATTCATCACATCCTAAAGAAGTTACCTTATGAGTATGCTTCCTTTGTTTAGAGTTTTAATACTCACAACTTGACCATGGGATCTACTTACTAGATGCCTACATTTGATGCATTCACAAAGATTTGATTGTTGAACAATCTCACTTTATGGATTTAGGACTTCTCAAGTCATCAAAGACCAAAGCCTTGGTGGCTAGTGATGAGCACCAATCAAGTCAAGGAGGGAAAAGCAACAAGAAGGAGAAGTAGTGGAAGTAGAAATCACAATCTAAGATAAAACAATCCTCCTCACAGCAAGGCGGTTCTTCTTCCAGCAAGAAGGGAAGTAATGAAAAGAAGGACAAACTTTTTTGTGCATCTTGCAGAAAGCCAAATCATGACAAGCATCATTGCTAGACAAAAAGAATCGATGAGTTAGAAAACCTGCTTAGGAAGAACAAGATTCAAGTGTCAGGTACTTCCAAGGATTCAACTTCTACCTCTTTAAAGGGTAAAGTGCAAGCACTTATGGAAAATTTGAGTTCTACTAAGGAATGAATACTTGACTAAGGTGCCTCTTACCACATGGGTTCTTCAAAGGGAGATTTTTCTTCATTGAAGAAGTCAAAGGTACCACACATCTTCATGAGAGATGATACTAAAATGGAAGTTGAAGGAAAAGGACATGTGGAAATGGACAATGGGGAATTCAAAGATGTTCTCTACATTCCAAACCTTAGCTCCAATCTCCTATTAGTTTACCAAATCACTCACCTTGGAGATGGTCACGAAGTTGATTTCCTTCCAGATTCAGTGATGGTGCAAAGTCTAAAAGATGATTCATTGGTAGTAGTGCAAAAAGTTAATGATGACAAGAGGCTTTATTCCTTCTCCAACTTTGTGCCTAAGTCAACTTCTCAAGCCTTGTTGACTCACTCTACTTCACAAACCACATTATGGCATGAGCGGTTTGGTCATCTTGACTTCCACTCTCTTCAGTAACTTTTCTCAAAACACATGCTTAAAGGTCTACATAATATCAACTTTTCTAAGGGAGAGTGTTCATCATGTTTAGTGGATATGCATCTCGAAAAGAAGTATGATAAAGGGAAGTCTTCATGAGCTCTAGTTGTTCTCTAGTTAGTTCACATGGTTTTAATAGAACCCTTTGTAGTGACTTTAGTTAGCCAAGGCTGCTACATCCTCACATTTGTTGATGACTTTTCAAGATTCACTTGGGTCAACTTCCTTCATCACAAGAGTGAAGTGGTTCATAAGCTTCAAGCCTTTGAGACTCATGTTAAACACAAATCAAGGAAAGCCATCAAGGTACTATGGGTGGACAATGAGAACATATATGTAGACAGCAGACTTAGAGACTTTTACAAACTTGAGGGGATTTATCTTCAAAATCCACTAGCATTCAGTCTACATAAGATAGATGTTGCAGCTATGAGGATTAGTACTCTCAAAACCATGGCAAGTTGCATGACAAAAGCCAAGTCTCTCGATCCTACACTTGAAGTTGAAGCCATTAGTAGTGCTACTCACATACTTAATAGGTATCCTCATAATGCCTTAGGCAACAAGACTCCTTTTGAGGCATGGTGTAGTAGAAAACTAGTTGTGAGTCACCTTAGAGTCTTCAGTTGTCCAGCATGGGCAAACCTATCTTCCAGGAGTTACAAGGCATTAACACCTAGGCCTTGTACTTTCATTGGATATGAAGACAATGCTAAGGCATACAAACTAATGGATCCAAAGACTCCTAAGATTTTTGTGGAGAAGGATGTTCACTTTGAGGGAAGTTCACCAAGCTCATCCTCTAATCCTCTCCACACATCATACACAGTGGAAATTGATAGTGACACCAGTGATAATGCTTCAATAGATTCATACACGTGGGGTTTTATTAATAGTTGCAGTGAGAGGTCACATCATCAGTCCAATCCACATGCTTATATTGTCATAGTGAAAGGTCTAACACAACATGGTACATCTCATCTTCCAGCTCCAGCTTTAGTTGATTTGGAAGACAATCTTGAGGACTTACATCTTCTCATTAATGAAGATGATCCTTCTACAGTTGTTGTGAGGGCTTACTTTGACCCTTATGTCCATTCTCTACATGATCAATCTTTATAGTTTGGCATGATTGTGGATCCTTATGTACAAAAATTGGAGGAGGTCTCTT
The DNA here is from genome assembly GCA_028749045.1 of Cupressus sempervirens. Lineage (NCBI taxonomy): Eukaryota > Viridiplantae > Streptophyta > Pinopsida > Cupressales > Cupressaceae > Cupressus > Cupressus sempervirens. The sequence goes on from CM053791.1 coordinate 285,003,136, forward strand.
TGTTTGTTGAGGAGATAGATGGTTTATTGGAATAGGTTCAATAGACATCCTTACCAAATTTGCATTCTTTCTTTTCCACACAGTTGGAAGGGGCAAGCATCAACATTAGCACAGGGATACTTGAGCAGGTTTCAGGGCCACCATACATCTTCAAGATTGTACCTTTGCCATTGTTTCTTCCAAAGGGGAGGAACATCATTCAGCTCTCTTGGACCAACTTCTTCATTGGAGCATCTTTCACTAGAAGACATTCTTCATTTGGGGGGGAGGGGACTACCTTGTCTCTCTTCCTCTTCTTTCTTATGGGGGGTACTTTTTCCTCTTATGAGGGTTAGTTCTTCTCCTTCTTCACTTTTGTATATACTAGATGTATTTTGTAATGGGGGGTCTTGATTACTCCATCTATCCATGCATCCCTATTCATCTCTCTTTTTGGGGGAGGCATTTTCTGATGAGGTTTTCCCTCTTTCTTCACTTCATGATAGATTGCATTTCATTATGTACATGGGTACCTAACATGGCATAGTAGCTAGGACCCATCCTACATTTCATCCTAGTTTTTCATAAGGTTAAGGGCATTCCCCTAAGTTGCACTTAAGTGGGGGTGTTGCTGTAAATTCGTATTTACTATTTACACTTACTTAAGTTTACTTAGGTTAATGCATTATTTTATTATTTTATTTTGTGAGACACTTAAGAGTTTGTGCACCTTTTTGAGTTGTCATGTTGACAACATAGAAGTATGAAACTCTATTTTAGCACAAGGTTTCCACAACATTGATTTGTGTGTCACATCCTTGTATGCTTATACTCTCATCATTGCACTTACTTCTGTACTTAATGAAGGATAACCCATATTTGGTGAACATGTGCCTAGTTGTATGACATATCATGGTGCTGATTATGAGGCATTCTAGATGTATCTCAGAGGCCTTTATATATAGGCACTCCTAGTGTACTTGCATATTGAATGAATATATTGTCATTCTGATCATACTCTCTCTTTCTGGTCTATAGTTGTGCTTGTGTTTGAGTTCTTAGTTCTTGGGTGAACTTTTTCCTTAAGAAAATTCTTACAATTACAATACACTTGCAATGCAAGTTCTTACAGGAGCACATCATCACAACTAGAACTCAGACTCAGACTTAGAGAGACTCCTTCTAGCACCAGTCTTGCAAGGTGAACTTGATGATTCAAACACCTTCCCAAGCCGTCCTTTTATAGTGATTTTCCACTTGGAAACCATTTTTGGTTTTACAAAACCATGGGTCAAAACCATGCCACCTGTTACCCACTTGTAATTTGTAACTCTAGGAATACCATTTTCGGTTATAATTTTGTCCTCTAGTTCAAACCCCCATAAAATTCATGTAATGAGTTGTTTACACTCTAAAAATAGCCATTCTACATTGTTCTAGAGACTAGACACATTTTTAAAAAATCATACACATTTTTCCAACTCATAAACATGTGGAAAACTACCACAAACAAATTCTAGGATTTTCTAAAAAAATTCTAGTGTTTTTTGGAAAAAGCTTGTAAGGTTGAGACACAATTCTCAAAATTCTACCACTTGTCAATCACCTTGCAAGAGTCAGGGGATCCAAAATGTCATGGACTTAATTACTAGGGGTTGAGATTCCCATAGACTTTGAACACCATCTAAACTTCTTTGTGCTCATGGGCTTAGCTAATGCATCAACAACATTTTCCAAAGTCTCCACCTTGGCATCCTCAACCATATCTCTCACAAAATGATATTGTAGATCAATGTGCTTGGTCCTAGCATGAAATGTTAGGTTCTTCGCTAGATAAATTGCACTCTAACTGTCACTATAAATTGTCAATGCACCCTGTTTGAACTCTATATTTGGACACACTTGTACACTCGAAAGTGTCCCACTCTAAACCCTTCTATCCAAACGATTCCATGAGTTCGGAATGTTTGGATGCCGGCTTAGAGCTCCCTATCCACGGAGTGCAAGAGAGTATATTTTAAGAGTAAGAAGGCTCTCAGATGAGCCTTAGAGATACTCTTCTTGCTAGTAAACCATGCAATGGGAGGTTCCAAAGACAAGATGCAAGAATGCAAATGTCCCAAGGAGTTCCTCAAGAACGCAATGCAACTAAAGATTAAACTAGAATGAATATGAAAAATGCAGCTATTCTAAGCATGTATGAGAGTGTTACAATACCATTATTAAGCTATGTGAGATTAAGCTACATGTAAAAATGAAAGCTAAGCTAAGATGCTATGGTATGAGAGAATGTAGACAAGAAATAGAAGTTCTCCACAAAGCTCCAAAGAAACCTGTTAGAAAACCTGCAGCATAACAATATTCAAAATGAGGATTGGATTGAGGGGGAAAGCTCTCTCCCTTTTAAAGATGTATGGACGGTAGAGATCAAGATGAAGATGGTGGATGATCAACGGTGGAATTTGAAAAGAGGAGTGATCCATGTGCACACACAAATCAACCAATAGAATATAAGTTGACTTGTCATATAAGACAAAAGTCACAAAGCCTTTTCTTTTAATTGCAAAATAGAAAAAAGACTTTATGTGTGCACTTTAAGTGGGTTAGAAGAATGGGGTCTTTTATTTAATTAAAAGGGAACATGTTCTTTTAATCAAATAATGAACTTAGGATAGCATAGTCAAACTATAGGTTATAATCAAATAAATTGATTATTAGCAATTTGGTCTAGGTAAATGATTAAATTAATTTAGCCAAAATGCTGAGAAGGGGGCTAATAGTCTAGATGACCATTTTTAGGTGATTACATTTGCCCCTCTTTGACTAATGCGTGATCGATCTGGGAACACATTATGTCAAAGAAAATCGAAGCCAAGTAGGCGATGATAGATATAGATGTCTAATTCTGAAGAGTGAAATGCAGAAATAGATAGCAAGTCCTAAATGCACAGCCTGATAGCAGTAGTACTGAACACTAGGAAGAGATGATGTCAGAATTCAAGAAGAATACTAACACTTAGAAAAGCAGATAGAGTGAGAGCAAGTGAGAAGATCAAACAAATGCTCCTAAGCAGTGATAGAGTATTTCTGCCCCCTCGGGATCGAAATTGAAATGAGGTAAGGGGATGCAAAAATTGGCTAGAAATGAGAAAAATAGAATATAGCAATGTCCAAGATGACAGATAGATGATTAGAACCCAAGAATGACTATATAAAAAAATTGATAAAATGCCCCAGTTTGACTAGAGTTGACCTTGAAGGATATAGCATAAAAATAAGGTCGAAATGAGTAGAAAGGTGATTTTAGACATGAAATAGTGAATTTAAGTAGATATGAAGTATGGAAATGATGAAGACATGAAGAAATGAAGATGCCCCAGTGATGATTCAGAGATTAGACCTCAAAAGGTCAGCTAACTGCTCAGAAGAAAGTAGAATTTTAAAAGACAATTTTGACCATCAAGATGAACTCGAATTTGGATTTCGATCCCGAAAATGAATCTAGCACGTCAAAATTATTTAAGAGGTCAAAACTTTATATAATGTGATGACAAGATAGAAAAGAGATGAAGCAAAAGATTAAGAAGTTGAAAAGACATGAACAAGAAGAAAGTAAAGAAATATATGAAAGGAGTTAGCTGATATGTCCACAAAAAGATGAAGAGAGAGCTCTCCCCATATGCAAGAATGCAAGACTAAGCTAGAAAATGAACCTAAAATGCAAGCTAATATGCAAAGTGGTTTACCAGCAAGAAGCGCATAACATTTAGACTCTTAATTTCATCATTGAGCATTTATTAGGGACATCATGAGATCATACAACCATCACTAGTATAACTATGAGGATATGAATATGATCGATATTAGATAGGTATGTGAAAATCCAATCTAAGCATCAGAGACATGTAAGTCAAGATAACTACACGATTAGATTCCCTAAGTTTAATTTAGCAATATTACACTTATATCAAGGCATAAGCGCCAGGATAAACCCTGAGTGTGATCTTGCAAAACAGTCAAGGATGATACATTTATAAGTCAAAGTGTTGAATAGGTCAAGCATAAATGCTTACAACACTATAGACAAACAAAAGTATATCCACAAGCAGAAATCAAGAAAATATGTCCCATGCCCCCAGTCTTCTAGTCAATGACATCCTTGAAAGACTATTAGGGAGGGAACACCTGGCAAAGAAATCATCATAGACAGCACACAAAGTAGATAAAGATCAGCATAGCTCAGTCGTTTAAGTGTTAAAGTGCGTGTGTGTAAGTCACTTGGCCATTTCTTCCAGACTTGATTCTGATAGTGAGATATCGCGACATCGGAGACCGTAGGTAAACTATCTGTAAAGTGTTAAAAAACACTTGATGTCAAAGTGGGGGAAGTGTTGAGAAACACTATTTTGTGAGTTGTCCAAGAATGTACACTCGAAAGTGTCCCACTCTAAACCCTTCTATCCAAACGATTCCATGAGTTCGGAATGTTTGGATGCCGGCTTAGAGCTCCCTATCCACGGAGTGCAAGAGAGTATATTTTAAGAGTAAGAAGGCTCTCAGATGAGCCTTAGAGATACTCTTCTTGCTAGTAAACCATGCAATGGGAGGTTCCAAAGACAAGATGCAAGAATGCAAATGTCCCAAGGAGTTCCTCAAGAACGCAATGCAACTAAAGATTAAACTAGAATGAATATGAAAAATGCAGCTATTCTAAGCATGTATGAGAGTGTTACAATACCATTATTAAGCTATGTGAGATTAAGCTACATGTAAAAATGAAAGCTAAGCTAAGATGCTATGGTATGAGAGAATGTAGACAAGAAATAGAAGTTCTCCACAAAGCTCCAAAGAAACCTGTTAGAAAACCTGCAGCATAACAATATTCAAAATGAGGATTGGATTGAGGGGGAAAGCTCTCTCCCTTTTAAAGATGTATGGACGGTAGAGATCAAGATGAAGATGGTGGATGATCAACGGTGGAATTTGAAAAGAGGAGTGATCCATGTGCACACACAAATCAACCAATAGAATATAAGTTGACTTGTCATATAAGACAAAAGTCACAAAGCCTTTTCTTTTAATTGCAAAATAGAAAAAAGACTTTATGTGTGCACTTTAAGTGGGTTAGAAGAATGGGGTCTTTTATTTAATTAAAAGGGAACATGTTCTTTTAATCAAATAATGAACTTAGGATAGCATAGTCAAACTATAGGTTATAATCAAATAAATTGATTATTAGCAATTTGGTCTAGGTAAATGATTAAATTAATTTAGCCAAAATGCTGAGAAGGGGGCTAATAGTCTAGATGACCATTTTTAGGTGATTACAACACTCTCTTTAACCAGATAGCTTCCTTGCAGGCATGAGTAGCTACCATATACTCTGCCTCTATAATGGACAAAGTGACCATAGCTTGTCGCTTTCTCATCCAACTAATTGCACCACCAAATAATGTAAACACATATGCACTAGTGGATCTTCTACTATCAACATTGCAAGCCTAATCTAAATCCACATAGCCTTGAATATCCAGGGAATGCTTATTTCATGTTCCGTAAAACATATTGAGTACTTTGAGGTACCTCATAAGTATCTGAAAACTCTTTCTATTGCATCCCAATGTGCTCTTCCTGGATTAGACATATAATGGGAAAGTACTCCCACTACTTGGGCAATGCTTGGTCTTGTATATACCATAGCATACATCAAACTTCCAACACCACTCTGACATGGTACTTGAGTCATCTATTCCATCTCCAATAGGGATGAAGAACAATGTGAGCTAGAAAGCTTTGTTCCCATAGTAATAGGAACACTCAAATGTTTGGAATCCTACATATTAAATCTTCTTAGAATATTACCAACATACTTAATCTAGCCTAGCCAAAGCTTTCTATTTTATCTATCTCTTATAATCTCCATTCCTAGAATGTACCTTACTACACCAAGATCTTTCATTAAAAGCTTTGCTGAGAGTTGAGATTTTAATTCTGCAATCAAAAATTTTCCTTTGCCAATAAACAACATGTCATCAACATATAAGTAAATACATAGGAAATAATTGTCATCATACTTATAATATATATAGTGATTAGATTTGGATCGCACAAATCCCAAACTCAATATATATGTATCAAACTTCAAGTACCACATTCTAGGACTTTTTTTTAGAACATATAAGGATTTCTTCAATTTACAAACCAAATGACTTTTACCTTTCACCACAAAGTGCTCTGGCTATGTCATATAAATTTCTTCCTCTAAATCTACATGAAGGAAATTTGTCTTCACATTCATCTGGTAAACTTCTAGATCATAAGTTGCTACAATAGAAAGTAAAAATCAAATGGATGTCATTTTTTCTATAGAAGAAAAAATCTCACCATAATCAATTCGTACAACCTGAGAGTAAACTTTTGCAACCAATTGTGCTTTATGCTTCTCAATGGTTCCATATGAACCCATCTTCCTTTTGAACACCCATTTACAACCAACAGGCTTCTATCCTTCAAGCAATGGTATAAGGTCCCATGTTTCGTTCCTCTTAAGAAATACCATCTCTTCTTCCATGGCTATCTTCTAGGACTCTAAATTGTTCATACCAAGAGCCTCTTCTACAGACTTTGGTTCATTAATATTAGTATTCAAAGAAAATATACATCTCCAATCATTAGGAGAATATCCATACCTTTTTGGTGCTTTTCTTTGTCTACTAGACTTTTGAACAAGATCTGGTTTAGGTTCAGGTTCAGGTTCATGATCAGGTTCTCCCTCTTCCTCTGATGATTCAAAACTTGTATAGCTCTCTTCAACAACTTGTCTTTCTAAGGGCCTCGATTCAACTTTCTTAGGTGTAGCAAGAAGTTGAATCACATCTTTCTTTTCTTTTATCTATTCTAGCTACATTGTAATAGAAGAAGGCTTAATTTCTCTAAAAAAACACTTCTTGAGTAAAATACATTTTGTGCAATAGGATCCCAAAGCTTGTATCCTTTCATACCATAACTATATCCAATGAAGATAGATTTGACAACTTTTCTATCCAATTTTGTCTACTTCTCCTTTGGCACAAGAGCATATACCTCACAACCAAAAACTCTCAAATGTCGAAGTGAAGGCTTGTGACCTAACCATGCTTCCATTGGTTTCTTATCAACAAGAGCTAATGTAGGAGACTTGTTTATTAGGTAGCAGGCAGTGGCTATAGCTTTGGCCCAAAACTTTTGTTCTAGTCCAGCTCCATTCAACAGACTCCTAGCCTTCTCCATCAAGGTCATGTTCATTCTTTCTGCAACTACATTCTGATGTGGAGAATACAGAGTTGTCTTCTCTCTTTTAATACCACAATCTTTACAAAATGTGTTAAAATCATTGGAGAAATATTCAACACCATTATCAATTTTCAAATGCTTTATCTTCTTTCTAGTGTGCAACTCAACCATTGCTTTAAATTATTTGAAATGACTGAAAGTTTCAGCTTTACTTCTAAGAAAATAAACCCATGTTCTTCTACTAAAATCATCAATGAAAGAAACATAATAAACTGATCTAGCAATATAAGGAACATCAACTGGACCAAATACATCTAAGTGGATTAGATCCAAAATACATGAGGACTTATGAGAACTTGAGCAAAACTTAATGTAGTTTTTTTTATGATAGATACAATGGTCACAAAAATCAAACTCAAGATTGTAGTCATTCAACCCATCGACAAGCTTTTTATTCTTTAAGGTTTGTAGACCTTTCTCACTTATGTGGCCGAGTCTTTGGTGCCATAACATAGTCTTCTCTACAGTTAACTTTGATTCAATAGATAAAGCATCCTTGGGTACCCAAAAACCATGACCATTTGCTAAAAGAGAAACCATCTCCTTCTCCAACAAAGTAGTCTTATTGACAATCTTATTAGAAGTACTATTGCACTCAACCGTGCATGCATCAAGCTAGTACTATGTACCCAATCTATTTCCTCTTGCTAGTACCATAGCACCTCTCACCATTTTCACACCTACTTTAGAAAACTATACATGCACACTCACATCTATTAGTTTGCTAATAGATAATAAATTGCTCACTAGTCTCGAGACATGCAAGAGACCATCAAATCTTCTAACTCTTCCATCAATTTTTTTTGCACGAATACTTCCATGACCAATAATATCAAGAACTGAGTTATCACCCAAATACACCTTACCACCATCAAACTTTTCATATTTACTAAACCAATTTCTATTAGGATTCATGTGAAAAGATGCACCTGAGTTTGTCAACCATGCATTTTCACCTACATGAGTGGCCAAGGCTACAATGAAAGCATCTCCATCTTCTTTCTCAAACTCAGAATCAAAATCTTGCTTCTTCTTCTTTTTCTTTTTCTCTTTGCAGTCCTTTTAGAAGTGTCTCAATTTGCCACAATTCCAATAGATCACCTTGGACTTATCACGAGACTTTGATCCCCCCTTATTCTTGGACTTAGAACGGCCATGCTGCTTCTCATTCTTGCCTCTTTTCTTTGGTCTTCCTCAAAAACTCAAAGCCTCTTTGGCATTTAGAGAGACCTTCCTTCTCATCTCTTTAGAAAGTAGAGAACCAACAATGTCCTCCATCTTCAAGATGACTAAAGTGCTCCCTATAGCCATGACAAGGTTGTCTCGTGAGTCTAGCAATGAACATAGCAATATTTGGCACCTTTCTTCTTCATCCATCCACACCCCAACTGAGGTCGACTGAGTCACCAATGTATTAAAATTTTCAAGATGCTTAGAAATCTGTCCACCTTCTTCCCTTCTCAAGGAATACAAATTCTTCCTCAAGAAAATCTTGTTCACAAGTGATTTTTCTTGATAGATCTCACTTAGCTTCTTCCAAAGCTTCTTCGTGGTAGGTTTTTTATGGACATTAATCAATATAGAGTCTACAAGACACAATCTGATGAGACTTTTAGATTTTTTGTCTCTCACATCATACTCTATGTCTGAAGATGGATCTATGGGGCTTTTTTTTTTTATGGGCTGCATCCCATAGATCTCAATCAATCAATAGATCTTCCATCTTTAGCTTCCACATTTCAAAGTTTGTGCTAGAAAACTTCTCTACATCAATCCTAAATAGAATTTGTTTGTGGTATTTTTCTACATGTTTATGAGTTGGAAAAAGGTGTATGAGTTGTTAAAAATGTGTCTAGTCTCTAGAACAATGTAGAACTATTTTTAGAGTGTAAACAACTCATTCTATGGATTTTATGGGGGTCTAAACTAGAGGACAAAATTATGGATGAAAATAGTATTCTTGGAGTTACAAATTATATACAAACTAAAACCATACTTATACATATATTTTTAAAAAACCTTTAAAGTAACTAACACCTATATCTTTCAATTTCATTCAAATTAATATCAATACCAATTAATATGAAACTGATTGCATTTAATTGATCCTAAAAGAAGTTATCTTTTCTTTTGCAATTATTAAAGCCTCAAGATGCACCTACTTCACATCTTCTAAATGCTTATAAACCTAACAAATGTTTATAAAGTACATGGACACCACATATCATAAGGTATTTAGTGATGCAAACATCACTTTTCAAAGTAGATATTTTTATTTATTTATTCAAATATATTTTATTAAAAAGTATTCTTCAATCATATAACTAAGTGTTATTTATTACATCTAAATTTCTAATATGATTGGCATAGTTATCAATTTATTAAATTCAAATTTGATAATAAATTAATTCTACTCAAAGAAAAAAATTAAAACACATTCTGCATTTTAGATTTTCTATATCTTTATCATTTAAAATGCTAGATCTCTATAGCTATTTATACTCAATTGGATGTCATTACTTAATCATAAAAAAACAATAGTGTCTTTGAACATTCTTTATTGATATAGATTCTTCAATTATACACTTAAATATCCCTATCTATTATATTTACGTTCCTAACATAATTGCCATAACTGGCAATGTATCAATTCTAATTGTCATAATTAACTAAAATAGACAAATTCATCAAGAGGGTTCCTACACAAAATAAATTAGGGCATTACAATTTTATACCTAAAAATGAAATCACACTCAACATATAGTTTCTTAAAAATAAAAGAACATAAGACTTATGCTTTCCAATTCTTTAAAGGTGAACATCTATACCAACTCACTCTCATTTGGTTCCATTTACTTCATCAAAAGGAAGCTCTATATTTCACCAAAATTTCTCACTAAATGATCTTTGACTTCATTCCTTATAATATTGAAATTGTGTGTTCAACAAGACTTGTTCCTTGATATGTTCATTCAAAAGCATTCAACTTCACTCAAAAGCATATGAGCCATTGACATATCTTCTTTTAAAAGAAAATATCTCTATACCATTTTACACTCAATTAATTGCATTTACTTAATCTCTAAAGAAGCTCTATTTTTGCCAAATTCACTCAAAACATGACCTTGACTTCATTCATATGATGTTGAAGCTTTGCAATCGACGAGACTTGCTCCTTGTTAGACACCTTCATAACTATTCATCTTTTACAACAAACCAAAGACCCATCAACATATCGTTTACTCTTAAAAAAATAGATCTCTATACCAATTTAGACTTAGTTCACTACGATTAATTAAGCCTCAAAATAGCTCTAGTTTCATGTACAATGATTTAAGCCTCAAGATCTACCTTCTTTGCATCTTTTGAATGCTTATAAACTTAAAAAATGTTTGTAGAATACATAGCCAACACAACTGATGAGGTATTTAGTGATAGAGAGATCACCTTTTTAGTTGAATATTTGTCTTTATTTTTTTCAAATATTCTTTGTCAATATTTAGTCTTTAATCATATAAGAGCTAAATACCCATTGGCATATCTCTTATATAAAAAAGGATCATTATATGATTTCACACTCAACTAGTTGCATTTAGTTAATCCTTAAAGAAGCTCTATTATCACCAAATTCACTCAAGACACAACATTAACCTCATCCCTACAATGTTGAAGCTTTGGAATCAACAAAGCTTGATCCTTGGTAGGCACCTTCATAACCATTCAATTTTGCCAACAAACCAAGGATCCATCAATGTATATTTTTTTAAAAAAAAGAATTCTATACCAATTTAGACTTAGTTGATTCATTTATTCAATCCTCACAGAAGTTTTATTTTCACGTAATAGATCAAAAGTTCACACCCAATAAGGTATGATCCTTGGTTGATACTCTCGTAACCATGCAACTTCACTAAAAAGTCAAAGACCCATTAACATATCTTCCATTTGAAAAGAAAATAAACCTCTATATTAATTTAGATTTAGTTAGTTGCATTTACTTAATCCTTAAAGACACACTATTTTCACCAAATCACTCTCAACACGACCTCAACCTCATTCCTATAATGTCAAACTCTTGCACTCAACAAAACCTGACTCTCAATAGATACATTCATAACCAATCAACTTCATCAACAAACCAAGTTAACTCATCAACATATCTTTTATTCAAAGACTCATTCTCTCTTTCACAAACCAAAAAGCCAAAAGTGACCCCAATACTAATTTACACTCAATTGATTGCTCTATCAAGAACAATCTAAGCCACCTACTTCAAATCTTCTAAAAGCTGCAAAACACTTCGACATGAAGAAGATTAGCTTACACTTCAAGAATGCAAATGACTCACAAGCTGCCCTTCCCTCCAAGCAATATCAGCTTCCTCTATATATTCAGCTTCTCTTCCCACATCCAATCAATTCCTCTCCAAAATTGGGTATCCATGGATGATCATCGTAGACCTAAGCTCCACATCTTCTCTCTTCTCCTCTTGGCACGTGTCTCAGGTAAGCTTCTTCTCTTACAAACTATGTAACACAAAGATGCACCTTCTCTTCTTAACACAGATCTCCCATTTTGTGCAGGACTCGTGGAGGCCCATTGGAAGACACTAAACATAGTGAACAAATGTACTACGCCAATTTGGCCGGGCTTAGCCCCAAACGCAGGGCACCCAGTACCGGCAGGTGGAGGTTTCATGCTTAGCCCGGGTCGTTATGCAAAGGTGGTTGTACCGTGGACATGGCAGGGCCGGGTGTGGTGCCGAACCGGTTGTACCTTCAACGAAACCGGTACGGGAACCTGCGCGACCGGTGACTGCGACGGGAAGCTCCAGTGTAACGGCTCCATCGGTAAACCGCCTGCTACACTTGCGCAGTTTAGTTTTCAGCCCGACGGGAAGCCTTCGTATTATGACGTTAGCCTGGTTGACGGTTTCAACTCGCCGCTTGCGGTTAAGGGAGACGGGTGCTCGGAGGCGGGTTGTGGGGCTGACCTTAACCGGATGTGCCCCACCGAGCTGCAGGTTAAGGATGCCTGGGGAAGTGTTGTGGCATGTAAAAGTGCTTGTTTGGCCTTCGATTTGGACCGGTTTTGCTGCAGGGGTGCTTTCTCTAGTTCTTCCACATGTTCTCCTAGTGTGTATTCTAAGATGTTTAAGAATGCCTGCCCTAATGCTTATAGTTATGCATTTGATACCCCTCCTCCTCTCTTTACATGCACTGGTGCTGTTTACACCCTCACCTTTTGTCCTCCCAAGAAGAGCTCCCAACCACCCTCCCTTTATGTTGGTTCTTTCTAGGTGGTACTCCTACCTATTGTATTAGATAAACAAGGGTTGGTTGATGGCATTTAGTGTTTGAGAGGTTAAAGATGTTACTATGTTGAGTGGTGTTTGGTTCTTGGTTGGACAGATTCTCAAAGATGAAAGATCTTGAGTACAATAATCTTCAATTATGCTTCATATGCTTCAAGTTTATGCTATTTTGATAAATTATTAGTGTCTTTGATTCACCTTCTTTGCTCTTTACTTGTTCATAGTTGCACTCTTACCTTTTGTCCCCCTCTCTCGCTAGAGCTTCCAATCACACTCCCTTTATGTTGCCCATCAATGGGTGGTACTCTGACCTTTATTATTTCATGGGAGAGGGTTGGTTGATGAGTTTAATGTTCACGAGGTTAAAAATAGTCTATGAGTTTCTTAGTACGGCAAGGTGGTGTTGTCTTCTTGGTTTGGAAAGATTTGTAAAACGAAAGACCTTCCATGTAATGTTTTGTTTTCCTCACCTAGTATGCTTGTAGTTTATGTTATTTTGTGTAATAGTTGAGGTTTATATTTTGATATAATAAAAGGGAGCTAGGATCTATAGCTCTCGTGCTACATATTGAAAATGATCAAAATATTACAATAATATCTATATAAGATCAAGACAAGTAGTGATTGAACATTACTAATAATTAATATGAGAATATTCATAGGAATTGCGTTGTTATCTTCTTACTTTGGGAGGATTTACAAGATGGATGGTCTTCCATTTAATGGTGTTTCTCAGACAATGATCATTTGTCGCACCTCATATGCTTTAAGTCTATGTTGCTTTAATTAATTGTTGAAGTTTTTGTTTTTGATACAATAAAGGGAATGCAAGTCTATCTCCCTTACAACATAGGAATTAAGATCAAAATATTACAATAGTATCTATTACAAGATCAAGACAAAGAAAGACATAAACATTATCACTAACACTAGTATGGACATATTCATGGAAGTCATGTTATTATGACTATCACCAAGAGTGAAGTGTTATCTTCTTGGGTGGGGAGGACCTATAAGATGAATGATGTTCCATGTAAAAGCTACCCATTGACATAATGATGCTCTATTGTACTTCATACACTTAAGATTTATGTTTAAATTACTATTAAGGTTTGAGATTTTGATATAATATAAAGGAACCATTGTCTAGGTCTATTACAATGTAAAAATGAATATCAAAATATTATAATAGCATCTTATATTAGATAAAGACAATAAGCATATGAACATGTTCACTAACACTTTTGTGGATATAATCAAATCTTACTTTTTGTTGCATGTCTCAAGGCACCACTCCTATCTATCCTATTGACGGGCAAGAGTTGCTCGATTGGTTTTAGTATTTACTAAGTCTACATGTTATTTTAATTAATTGTTAAATTGTATGTTTTAGTCAATAAAATGGATCCAAATTCTAGGTGTTTTACCACATAGAGAAAATGGTCAATTATATATTACAATAATTAATATATTATACGTGGCTTGAAAAAAAGATCAAGACAAGAAGTACATAGAACAACACTAAGACTTTTATGGGTTTATTCATAGGATTTGTGTTGTTATGATTGTCATCACAGACCAAAGTGTTGTTAATAATCTTAGTTGTTGAGGATTCATAAGACATGAAATATGTTATTTTGATTCATTGTTTAAGTTTATGTTTTGATATAATAAAAGGGGACCAAGTTATTCCAAATCGTTTATGACATAGACTAATAGATCAAAGCAATACAAATTCTATCTATATAAGATTGAAGAGAGATAATACTCACAATTATAGAAAGGATGACTATAGGAATAGTCAACATGTCTATTGTCAATTTGAGGTGGTTGTGTCTTCTTGGTTGTGGGGGATCCTTAAGTTGAAAGATATTCTATATAGCACTTCTTGCATAATGACCCTTCACCACACATTGTATGCTTAAATTTATTTTGATTAATGGCTAAAGAACCACTTCTTGATATTTAAATAATATGGTTTGAATTCTAGTCCTTCACTAAGAGAAAAAAATACCACAATATTACAATAGTATCTATAAAGGATCAAGACAAGAAGTAAATGAATATGGTTACTAGCACTTCTATGAATATATGCATGGGAGCCATGTTGTTATGACTACCATTATATTGAAGTGGTGTTATTGTCTTGGTTGGGGGGGAGGGGGAGAGGGTGTGCATACTTCTATGTAGAAGATATGTCATTTGCATAATGATCCTTCACCACATTTCACAAGCTTAAAATTTAATTTATCTTAAAATTGTTAAAGTTTATATTTTTCATATATGTATAGAAGAAAATAGTGAGAAATGTTAGGAGGTATATCAGTCACCAAGACCTTGTGTGGGGCCTATATATTGAAATATGATCCACCCTTAATAAATATGATTAGCATAACCAAAGGGATGAAGGATGCTAATGCGGGATCTTTGTTCAAGGACATCTTTGGATTCCGTATATAATATGATTTATGATATGTGATATGGTAAAGTAAATGACAACAAATCTGATTTATGAAAGTAAGTGCAAGGAAAAAGAAGGACAATGAATGTACCTTGAAATAAAATAATAAAAGGAGGACTTTGGATCTGAATTTCCTTATTGTTATAAGTTTAGAATCAGTTGTAAGTTTTGATCTAGGAACCTAAGACCTACAACTTTTTCCTTTGTAATTCATCGTACAGGGATAGATTAGGTTTCCAAGGACAAGTTTACTTGTTTCTAGTAGTGTCAAAACTGATGAAACTTTCTACAATCCTATGAGTTTTTCTTAGCCAAACCCATGTATAGGAATCAACCTTGAAATGAAATGAAATAAATGAAAATCATGTTGTAATGTAGAAATGACTAGATCTAGATAATGAAGTGTATCATACCATGTAGATGCAATTATCTCTCTAAATATGATCAAGAATGTTGATGTAATAGCTTTGAGTAAACAAAAAAAACCCAAAAGGAGATCATGTAAGACAAAACCTCATGTAGAAGATGTTGTAATTCACTACAATGTTTGATTGGGAAGAGAGAGAGAAGAGTGAAACTTGATGGATGAATGTGGGTCTCCTTCCTTCATAGAAAATTCCTTTGTTTGGTCTCTAATGAGGAAAATAATCTATATCTATCGAAGGAAACACCTTTCTTTCCTAACAAGGATAAAGGCTTTGAATGCTTGGTATCTCTTGATGGCTTCCTCAAACTTGAATGCTTGATTTTCTTGAATTGTTGATAATGAATTCCTTTACAATAATGAATGATAGCTTGCACTTGGATATCTTGAAAGAAAATAGACAAATGATTTACTTCTTGTAGAATGATAATGGATATCAAATAAGGGGAGAGCATTTTATTTTACACTCATTTCAAAGTTCAAATCAAATAAAGGCTGACTATAAGTGTTCTAAACCTTTGAGGAAAACCACTGCATCATGTCTTGGGACAAATGAGGGCTCAAAAACCTAGGGACAAATTTACTAGTTGACTTTTCCTAGGTGAAACTATCTCAAAATCCTAGGGGTTAAGGAGGAGAAAATGTAGGTTTTTGTGGGGTTGGCATAAATCCTGAAATCCAAAATAAATGCATAGGTCCTAGGTGGGAAATGAATTATGAGATTGGATGGAAAATGAGAAATCATGCCTAAAAGTGAGCTTGCAATCATTTATTTAAAGAAATATCCAAGGAGCAGGTCATATATTAGGTTTAAGTATGCATTTAAGTGTAATATGAGGTCCTGCCCTAATAAACACTATAAAGTAGTCACAAAATAGTCCCAAAATGAGCACAAGTTAAGTTCTTTCTTTTTAGGTCAATAGATTCATCTCCCACATTAGTAGGATTTTGAAACAAAATCATGGTCATAGTAAATGAAGAGATATAAGAAATAATGAATTATGAAAGAGAGATGATCATGGAGGTATTGGAAAGATTAAGACTACACAAAATTTAAGGACACAAGCCTCCAAATCAAGGATCTCAACTCCACATCCATGCACAAGGGAATGAAAAAGGGTGAAAAAAAAGAAAAAATACATAAAAAAAAGAGGTTAGTACTTAATTTTTTTTGCAAATCTAGTAGTGAAAGTGATCCTAGTTGAAAATATCACATACATTTGGAAATCTATTGCAAGAGCTTAGGTGATCACATATAAAGGGAAAGAACATCATAAAAAACAATGCAAATTCAAAGACCTAACCTAGTAGCATAGACATGAGAGAGAGAGAGAGAGAGAGAGAGAGAGAGAAATCATTTTTGAGCACATGACTGTCTTAGAAATGTTTTGTGCACAAGGGAAACTCAAAAATTGATTTCACCTATAGACAAATTAGGAATCAGTCTTGTGGATTCATGAAAAGTGATTAGGCCTAAGGAAATCATTATCTCCTTAGGGATTAATAAAAAATGCTTCACATAATATGAAAAAGAGGTTGTGTGTATGCCCCCTCATGATTGCAACTTAGGAGACATCATAAGGAAGGGAAACAAGGATACCTACTTTTGAAAACAAGAAGATATTCTTAAAGAAACAATGTATGCATAAACTCAACCAAAAGTATCGACTCTTAGGACATAAGAAAATAGATAATAGTGAAAAGATATTTCTATTGTGGGAATAGACTCTTGAAAGGAAGAGATATTTATTAGATAATTGAGAGGGGGGGGGGAGCTGAATTAGTTATATCCATCTATGCTACATGCCTTTAAAAATTTTTAGTACCAATTCAAACTTCATAAACTTTGTCAATAAGAACTCGGTAATCACATTCAACTTCTTGAATCAAACTTATATCAAATTTACTTCAAACTATTATCTCACTGTTCTTACTTATACCAAGTATCAGAGCAATAACTTAGCTTTTACTAAGTTACATCATCAAACAAACAACATGAAAATACAAGTTGCAACACATAAGCATTCACACATTTGACATAGATAGTTAACCTAGAAACCTTGTAAAGGGATAAACCACTTCGGAATCAGTAACCCAAAAATTTCACTCTTTTGAAGTGAGCTCTTCTAGGAGTGTAACTTGTTAAAGGCTTACACACACATTTTTTGTGTAACCCAGTTAGTGGATTTTAACCAAAGATCATCTAGATCTTATAACTTCTTACCATTACTAAGAAGTGACCTACTCTAAAGGATTTACAAATATCACAAATTGATATTACCATATAGGATTTCAAAGACTTGATAGGTCCACTCAGTTAAGAGATTTTATTTGCTACAATGGTAAGAAAGTAACAATCAAATGATCTACTAGGTTTAGAATTACCTTGCTTGTCTAGATCTCTAGTTCACTGAGTTGCTACTTTTTGATCTCTTACTGGATGATTAACACAATTTTACTTTCACTTTTCTATTCAAATGCTTGATCTTTGCACTTATGTTCATCTCAGTTCACATTGTTCTTCTTCCTTCCTCAAGAATAATTCTTGCACAACCAACACATGATCGATGAACAATTAACTACCAAAATTAGTCTCGTTCATGTCCTTAAATAGCTAAATTTCTCATTCTAGATCCTTCCACATTTTTCCTCTTAATCACAATCGTAGATCTTAGATTCAATGTATTTAGTCACTAGAAAAATAGAACTTCCTTGAACTTTGTGCTCATCTTAATTCTGTTAAATCTCCTTCATTAGAAATTCATTACATTTCTCCAATCGTAGATCCTGTAACTAACTTTGAATTTATCCTTTGATCTTCTCAAAAATTCTTAATTTTCACCAAAAGTTAGTCTTAGATTAATCTTTTCTTTTGTTCTTCACTCAATGAACATTACAACTTTTCTTGAGAAACACATCACTCAGTTAACACTAAAATTTCTTGATTAACAATAAAATTTATCTCTTCCTTTATAGGCACTCGATGATAGTTGTAACCACTTGGTTACTACTGTATCACTTCTTTCACCATGTAGACTTTGGTTGGTAAATACATGAACTTCAACACTTAATCACAACATTACATGATTTTGAAACAATTAGACTAACATTATATTATCATAGTCCAATTCATTCAAGTACACATTGAATACCAACACTTATGAAATCTTTCATCATCATACTTTCTTCAAATTCTCTTCATCAATCAAATGATCTTGTATTCTACTAAACCAACATAATGTCTAACCAACTAAGGCTTGACACCAATGACAACATAACAACTAATATGACTCTTTTACATACAATAACAATATTATTAGGTGGGGATAACAATATCCCCCTTTGGCATTGATGAAAATCCATAAATATAAGATTTTACATTGAAAACATTACAAATAAGATAATCAAATGTATGCATTAACAATAATACGACTTTTTATCTCTCTGAATTTATTCATATTTTTTGCAATAGATTTCAGCATCAAGTTCACCTAGTTTGTATCTTTAGTAGCTTCATCTTCACAAATTCCCCCGCTCTAAGTATACTTGTCTTTTTAGCAGCATCATGTCTCCCTTTTGATAATAATCTTCATTCTTCTCATCCTCTCAAGTCATTCTCTTTTATTTTTCCCTTCTCTGATTCTCTCCCAATCACTTTAGTCACTTATCCCCCTTTGACAAAAATCTCTGACACAATACAAGGTAGGAGAATCCCCAAAGGAGATGTCCTAGCCCTCAACAAATAACTACACAATGGAAACACAACAACAAAGCAACAATAATGCAAGATTTGATACCAAATCACAACTCTTTGTTCATAGATATAGTTGATTACATGCAATATGCTTGATTGTAAGGCCTTCTAGGTTAGGGCCAAATACAAAAGCAATTACAATAAAATAGTTCTGTAAGATCCAACAAGATCCAACTTACAACACAAATCCCAATCTTAGCTAGTCCAGATCCACAACTGGATAAGAACACCAAGAAGAATCTACAATTGTACCCTCAGGTCCACCAAACAATCCTCTAGCTCTCAAGCTACATCTACTAGCCCTTCAAAGTTTGCATCCTCTTTTCCAAGATGGATCCTCCTAACCATTCATTCCTCTAAATGAAATATCAATGCCTAAAGACTCCACAAGACCCCTTACTTATACCCAACTAAGCCACAAGTTAGCCTAGAAATTAAAAACTAAAATTAAATCCCTTACATTAAGTATATGTTGAGCCACAAGTTGACTACAACATAAATTAAATACTAACAATCATCTCTTAGATAAATCGACACCAACAGGAACCAAGACCAAATCGAGTGTTAGAAAAACCAAGCCGAGCAATAGTAAATTTCTAAGCATTTTCAAGTACCACATAGCATGTCGAGCTCCTAGACTATGCTGAGCTCCAAGACCATGCTAAGCTCCAAGACCATGTCGAGCTCCAAGACCATGCCAAGCTACCAAGTATCATAGTGTATGTCGACCTCCTAGAGTATGTCAAATTCTCAGGCATAAACTGTGCCCAATAGAAACTGAGTACCACTTCTTTGGTGATCAAGTCCACAACTTCTAATTCAAATACCCCCAACATGAAAGATTGCAAGAAAGCCTAAGATTCTCCTACATTAGACACCCTAGGTTTGAAAAGATGTTCTAGTAGCTGGAAGAACATCTTCTGGGATTTAGCATATAAATTGCAAATTGGTTCTTCACACGCATGTCCTCCATGTCTTCAAACTGTACATTCATTACCTTGTTGTTGTTGTTCTTCTTCATGTACATCCTCGGTGTACTATAGGTCTACTTCCCATATTGATCTCCAACCTTCTTAGAATCTACCAACTCAACTCAGCTGCTAATACTCAAGTACCTCCTACCAAGATCTTCATTCTGTAAAGCAATCATGGAAAACTTCCTGTCACCTTTCTCAATAGTAAACACATTCTAGACACAATTATGCACAACCCCTCAATCATACTGCCAAGGTCAACCAAGAAACACATAACAACTGTTCATGTCCACAATATCACACAACACTTGATCATTATACTACCCAATCTTGAAATCAACAAGGCATTGATCCCTCATTTTCAAAGCATGCTCACCTTGCATCCACCCAATCCTATAAGGATAAGGATGTATTACTCTCCTTAAAAAAAAGTTTTTGAGCCATCTCCTCAGCAACAAGGTTATTAAAGACTTTACCACTAGACTTACAACAAGTCCTAAAAAAACTAGTCCTCTGACAAGAATCCATTATCTTTTGACCAACCAATACTCATCGAGTCAATAAATTATCTCCTTGCTTAGGTTGACTATCTTGGATTGCAACCTTATTCACCATAGCATCTTTCTTGCCATATAGATATTCAAAAGATCTATGCCCTTCTTTCCCACGTCTAAAATAATTACCTCTAAACCCACCTCCACATGTCCTTTTCTTATAATCAATAGGTTTTGGTTCACCTTTTGCACTCAATTTAGCTTGTGCTGAGCTATCCTCTGTGTTAGTACCCAATATGGACATGGTTTTAAAACTTGTAATTTGTATTTTTGAATCACCTTGAACCTTAGTTCAAAGTAGTTCAAGATGGTTCAGTGGTTTAGATGATCCATCCTGCAGGTTCAATACAAGAAAAATTCAGACTCATGGTTCAAAGTGTAGAATGGTCAACTTAAAAAGTTCACAATTCATGATCAATTTTTGTCAGTTTAGTAGTTGTAAAGGTTCAATGAGTTTGATGTTTCAAAGGTTCAACAATTCGAACTGAAGTTCGACGCAGTTCAAACTAGTTCAAAACAATTCAATTTGTTCACGTAGGTTTAATGATCTATTTTGAGAGGTTCACATATACAATTCGATGGCTTGATTTCAGTGACTCATTTCCCTAGTTCAAAATTGTAGTTTGTCAGCTCACAAATTTTAAGGCTCTGTGATACAAAGTGCATATTAAGGCCAAGTTCAGGGTTTCTTCCTAATGATATTAAGGCAATCAAATGCAGTAGAAAAGTTCAAAAATCTTTCAACTTCTATAAATAGAGGTTTTGATTTTGAATATTAGATTTGATCCAATAGACATATTGTAGTTCACCTAGTGCATGTATGATTCACAAGTTTACATATTAAGGGAAAGACTCATAAGCTCTCAAACATTCACACATGTAGACTGTGATTAAAATATTAGTTTAATGGAGCTAGTGAGTTAATTATTGAAATAGAGAAGATCAAAATTTGTGTAAGTCATCAATGGACAACTTAATCCATCATATTTTGGGCCTACATATCATGAAAATTGGTGATGTCCAAGTTGAAGACAAGTGTGTTGTCATAAAATGGTGATGTCATCATCATGGTTATAATATTTCAAAAGAAAATGCAGATAGATGAAAGAAAGGTATTAGACACAAGACAGATGAATAGATTAATGATAGATCTTCAAATGTTTTCTCACAAGGCTCTTGTACATAACCAAGGATTATGATGGTGTTCTATTTATCAGATATTATAAGCAGAGAAACTGTAATGAGAAGAGTTGTGCTCCACATGCAAAGGAGATACATATGTCATCATTGTCGAAATGGAAACAATCAGCCACCTTACATTGTGAAGCTAATGGAGACAAATGATTTCAAACCTCTTAGTTTGCATCTTGCACTTTAAGCCAAAAAGATGACGAGATTTTTGGATCATGCCAAAAATGAAATTTTTACTATCCACCAGAGAACTTCCAAATTCTAATAAGTTAGGCCCCGTTTGGTTGGGGAAGATGAATTTTCCTCATAACCAGGTTATCTGATAACCAGGTTTTCGAAAACCTGGTTATGTATTTTAGGAAGATAGTTGGACCGTTTGGTTGACACGGAAGATGAATTTTCAAATCCATATTCTGCGTTTGGTTGCCAATTTAGAAATTGGAATTGGAACAGAATATGACTAGGAATATCTTTTTGTTGCGTTTGGTTGTTCATTTTCTAATTGGAATTGGAATTTGATGTAAATTTTTTTAATCTTATTTAATTAGTGAAACACAAGGATTAAAATGAGTAAAGTATTAATATTTATGATTTAATTTATTTATAATTAGACTACATTATTATTATTTTTTATTCTTGAATATTCACAGTTTTATTTTGTTAGTCAATAATAAATAAAATGATTATTATTTTTTATTTTAATTCTATTTATTAGCAAAGAAAAGTAAAAAATAATCATACATGCAATCATTTGTACGAAGTTTTTTTTGTCCCATTGTTGGAAATTGTGATCATATATATTATATATTTTTGAAAAATTGTGTAAGACAAATTTATCGTCGAATTGAATTTATTGTCAAGTTCATCCGAACTTCATAATTGTCGAACTCGAATTGAAACTTGAACCTTGTGACTTAGCCGCTAAATATGTGTGTTTGTGTCCTCTCTCTATCCCTCCCTATGTTTGTGTTCATCCACGTGATTTGGCAGAAGGATTGGACACAATAAATGTTGTTTATGCAGATGAATTATTGCCTACACTATATGAGAATTCTCGCATCTCTTAAGACTAGTTGCCGACACAGAGAGGGATTGTGAGGCATGTTGTGGCTCTTGGTCGGTATCTTTAGAATCCATTGGCCATGGTTGCAACATTATATAGTCTTGGCAAAGAAATATTATCATTGAAGCTTCATTCACTGAAACATTTCCTTACTCCAGATGAAAAGTATGAAGCTGTTGAGCAGGTAATAGTTACAACAACCAACTGTAGAGGCTATGAAGCCACTTGTCTTTATAAATGCTATTGGTTTTTTTAAGGGTTAGAGGGAATGGACAAGAAGCATCCAAAAACCATGTTATGGATCCATTGGATGATACTAGAATTCATCCAAAGTCATATGAATTTGCCAAGAAAATGGCTAAGGACATATATTGTGAAGAAGCTAGACATGATATAGATGATATGGATGAGGAAACACAAGAAATGGTTGTTGAGCATGTCAAAAATATCCTGATCTGTTAAATGCCCTTGATATTGATGAATATGCTAGAAGTGTGGAGCAATGGACATCCAATAAAAAGCAAAAAACCCTTGCTGACATAAAGAGTGAATTGTTACATGGATTTCAGGATTTGAGATCACCATATAAAGAGCCATCTCAGGATGAGGAATTTTATCTGCTGACTAGAGAAAATGAAGAGACCCTGTTAATGGAAAAAATTGTCCCCGCAGAGTCCAAAATCATCGTATAATTTGTGATCTGGAATCAAGCTTGACATGAATAATATTGAAAGAGGAGCTTTCTGATGATCTAGATATAGATCCTTCAGAAAAAATTGCAGAAGGCAGCATCCTTACCTGTTGGGTGAAAACTATGACAAAAGTGAAGTACATAGTTGAGTTAACTTTCAAAGAGAGTTCACTAAAGAATGATAACTGTCAGGGTGCATAGGATAAGGATAAGGAGGTTAAGGATCCATATTTTGCGGAAGAGGATTCCATTTCACAAAGTGAATAAGAGAATAAAACCATTAAGTTCCTAACAGATAAAGAGCCAGGGGAGAGTATTATCCGTCCATGCTTGAAAGGGCCTACTCACTTGATTCTAACACTGAACATTTTCAATGGAGTTTATGCACACAAGGATATTGTGGAGGGAGGAAAAGACCAAAAGGATTTTGCTAGCTATCTTCGACTTGGAAAATACTTTCAATTGGGGAGGAGACATTTGAAGATCTTGATGAGGTCATAGACAGATATATATTCAAGAGAAGATAAGATATTTTAGTATTTCATTCTACTGTTTGGTGAGTCATAAAACACACATCAACAGACACCTTTCTACAGATGCAGGAACACACAAGCTCCTCTCTCTCTCTCTCTCACTCTCTCCCTCTGTCCCTCCGTCCCCCCTTCTTATCTCGCACTCTCTGCCCCTCTGTGTATCTCTCCCTTTTAATAAATTTATTAAGTTAGTTAATTATTCAACAAAATATGCAACTAAATTTTACGTGAAATATTATATAGGAAAAAATATACCATTTTACATTCACATACATTAAACATTTGATGATAACTTTAACAAGAAAAATGATGCTTTGTTAATAATTGCTCTTAAAAAATGTGGAATTTTGGCAACATAGATTTTACATGCAATTTTAAAAAAAAGATCATGAAAATCATTAATCATATAAATCATATTTTAACATCATGAAATTCTAATAATGAATTTCACATAATTACTACAATATGAAAACTTGCTAACTTGATAGAACAATATCCATGATTTGATGGTGGTGTGAAAACACACCGTTAAACACGAAAACACTGAGAAATCCACAATGTATGCCTTTATGCCCCACATTCGACGACACACCGTTACATATGAAAACACTGAGAAATCCATGATGTATGCCCTTATGCCCCACATTTGACGGCAACCCTCTCATGCTGCTCAATCTTCCCCATTATTGTTTGTGTTGTTAGATGGTCAATCCTGCATATATGAACTAAACATGCTTGAAAAATTAAAACCTGATTATTTTTTTAATGGAATACACCAAGGAGTGGCATCAGAAATATTGATCGTTTACAAACACAGTAAACAATCATCCGATAGCTCATTTTTTATCAGCATGTGTGGTCTTGCAATATTAGCAAATCAAGAGCAATAAAAAAATACAAGAGAAAGACACTTTATCAATACCGTTGACAATCTTGTCAAGAAGCACGTACATAGGAAACCAAACTGTGGAAAAAAAAAAAAGAAATTTAAAAAATATCCAAGCAAATTAGGAATATACATATAACATGGGACATAATCATGACTGTACAATCATCTACCAAAAATCCTCAATACTTTTGATAATCTTGTCAACGAAAACATACATAGGAAATCAAATAGGGACAAAAAGACAAAAAAATAAAAACATATGCAAGAAAATTAGGACTATAGATATAACATAGGACAGAATCATGAACTATACAATCATCTAGCAAATCACATTTCTATATGCTTTCAAGTTCTACAATTGAGCATTCATCATTTGCCACTCCTTGTGTATTCCACGTATGTATGGTTCAAATATAACTCTAATTAATAATGCAATGAACAACTATACCAAACGTTTACGAGATCATAAACTACGTGTTGTGAGAGATCAATGCAATACCATTAAACAAAGCCAACTAACCCTCTGGAATTATTTCACATGCCAATCGTGTGAATGCCAATGAAATGAACAACTAAACTATGTACTGACCAATGCCAATCATGTCAATGAAATGAATGACTAAACTATGCATATATCAAGTATGTATACATACGTACATACATGCGTGAACATACATATGCACAGACATACATATATACGCACATACATACATACATACACATGTACATACATGTGTACATACATATGCACCTACATACATACATACGCACATACATACACACATACATACATACATGCTTAGCAAAATAGAAAAAAAGTGCTTAGTAATGATTTCCAATATAGTGTTGTGACAGATCAATGCAATACCATTACACAAAGCCAATTAACCATCTGGAATGACTTCACATGCCAATCGTGCGAATGCCAATGAAATGAACAACTATCCTACATATTGACCAATGCCAATCATGTCAATAAAATGGATGACTAAACTATGCATAGATCAAGTTTGTATACATACGTACATACATGTGTGTACATACATATGCACATACATACATGCATACGTACATACATGTGTGTACATACATACATACGCATATACATACATACATGCTTAGAAAAATAGTAAAAATGTGCTCAGTAATGAGTTCCAGTATAGTGTTGTGAGAGATCAATGCAATGCATAGATCAAGTATGTATACATGTGTACATACATATGCACATAATACATACATATGTACGTACATACATACATGTGTGTACATACATATTGTTTGTTTCAAATTTGTTTAGCAAAATAGTCAATATGTGCTCACTAATGAATGCCAATATAGTGCTGTGACAGATCAATACCACTGAAATGGACAACTAAACTTTGTAACAGTTTCTTGCCAGTAATGAGTTCTAGTATAGTGCTATGAGAGATGAATGCAATACCATATAAATAGAGCCAATTCATAAGCTATGTATAGATCAATGGCAATCATGGCTTTTATCTAGACATAATCAATATGTGCTCAATATGTGCTCAATAATGAAATTTACAAGTATATCACTAGCTTTTATCTATACATAGCTGACCTATATATAGTTTATCATAGTTCTATTTGTATCTGCTATTTGCTTAGCATAGTCAATAGATGTGGTAACTATTTGTTTCAAATCTATTTAGCAAAATAGTCAATATGTGCTCACTAATAAATTCTAGTATGGTGCTATGAGAGATCAATACCAGTGAAATGAACAATTAAACTTTGTAACAGTGTCTGGCTGTTTGTGTCAAATCTGTTTAGCAAAATAGTCAATATGTACTCAATAATGAATTCCAGTATGTGCTCACGTGATTACTTGTATATATCATAATGCCAATCATAATAGCAAAATATGGCAATTATGCTTTTATCTATACATAGTTGACCTATAGATAGTTTATCATGGTTCAAATCTGTTTAGCAAAACAGTCCAATATATGCTGTAACAGTTTGTTTAGAATCTGTTTAACAAAATAGTAAATATATGCTCACTAATGACTTCCAGTATAGTGTTGTGAGAGATCAATGCAATACCATTAATCAAAGTGAATCATGCCAATGAAATGAACAACTAAACTATGGATATATCAAGTATGTATAGATCCATGTAAAATCATTCAACATACTTATGATGTCATAAACTATGTACAGATCAATGCAATATCATTAAACACAATCAACTCATAAACTATGTATGGATACATGGAAGATCAATGGCAATCATGACTTTTATCTATACATAGTTGACATATACATACTTTATCATGGTTCAAATCTGTTTAGCAAAACAATCCAATACATGTTGTAACAGTTTGTTTAGAATCTATTTAACAAAATAGTAAATATATGCTCACTAATGACTCCCAGTATAGTATTGTGAGAGATCAATGCAATACCATTAATCAAAGTGAATCATGCCAATGAAATGAACAACTAAACTCTGGATATATCAAGTATGTATAGATCCATGCAAAATCACTCAACATACTTATGACGTCATAAACTATGTACAAATCAATGCAATACCATTAAACGCAGCCAACTCATAAACTATGTATGGATACATGGAAGATCAATGACAATCATGGCTTTTATCTATACATAGTTGACATATACATAATTTATCATGGTTCAAATCTGTTTAGCAAAACAGTCCAATACATGCTGTAACAGTTTGTTTAGAATTTGTTTAACAAAATAGTAAATATATGCTCACTAATGACTTCCAGTATAGTGCTGTGAGAGATCAATGCAATACCATTAATCAAAGTGAATCATGCCAATGAAATGAACAACTAAACTATGGATATATTAAGTATGTATAGATCCATGCAAAATCACTCAACATACTTATGACGTCATAAACTATGTACAAATCAATGCAATACCATTAAACGCAGCCAACTCATAAAATATGTATGGATACATGGAAGATCAATGACAATCATGGCTTTTATCTATACATAGTTGACATATACATAATTTATCATGGTTCAAATCTGTTTAACAAAATAGTCCAATACATGCTGTAACAGTTTTTTTAGAATTTGTTTAACAAAATAGTAAATATATGCTCACTAATGACTTCCAGTATAGTGCTGTGAGAGATCAATGCAATACCATTAATCAAAGTGAATCATGCCAATGAAATGAACAACTAAACTATGGATATATCAAGTATGTATAGATCCATGCAAAATCATTCAACATACTTATGACGTCATAAACTATGTACAAATCAATGCAATACCATTAAACATAGCCAACACATAAACTATGTATGGATACATGGAAGATCAATGACAATCATAGGTTTTATCTATACATAATTTATCAGGGTTCAAATCTGTTTAGCAAAACAATCCAATACATGCTGTAACAATTTGTTTAGAATCTGTTTAACAAAATAGTAAATATATGCTCACTAATGACTTCCAGTATAGTGCTGTGAGAGATCACTAATTAAATAGTCAAAATGTGCTCAATAATGAGTTCCAATATAGTGATGTGAGATTAATATAGTTTTAGTTTAGTGCTATTAGAGATTAATGCAAAACCATTGAATAGAGTAATCATGCAGCATAAGTCATTGCAATCTAGTCAGTAGCTGAAATAGCTAAATGGTACCAAATGTCATTGCAATCCACTCCACTCTCTCCACCTCATCCATCATCAAGAACCCTTTGGCTCTTTCACGTTGAAGCACAAAGGTATCATGTGCTTTCACGAAAATTGCTCGACTCAATTCAGGGACAACTTTGACAACAATATATGCAGCAGTCAAAATATTATCATCTTTAGATTTATCCACTTTTACAATCTGAGGCTTAATGAGGCCATCTTTCAGTTCCTTCATAGTTTCGCATATCACATCCAATGATGCAGCCAAAGATGTCTTCTTCCTCTTTCCCCTCCTTGATGATGATGGTGGAGGAGTCCCTCTAGCACTTGCACTCGACTGATTGGAATGATATAACTCTTCATCAATATCTGGTTGGCTGTCAAGAGGTGTACCACAATTGGTATCATCCTCATCAAGCACATTAAATGCATCGTTCATAGGGTCCCCTTCTTCAGCATCAAGGGGTGTTGTAGATGCGAACCCTTCAGCAATGTCATTACCAACAATTACAGCCAACTCATTGAAATATTGGAAAGGTGACCTCTTATACATTTTTGCATTTTTGAATTCTCTCCTCTACATATAAGCATTAATAGATGGATTAGGTTGTAAGTTTTTCATTATTAAAATAAGAAGGAAAAATTTCTTCAATGAAAAGAGTACAAAGATGATCCTACCTTCAAAAGGTCATCCCACACTGAATCTTCAGCATCCACAGTTTGAGTTTCTTCATTCCAAGCTAACCCACTTGTATTTTTCAAGTCCTTCATTACTTTATATCCTACTTTCCATGTTTTTAACTTATTCTTAAAATGATCTCGTGACAGATTCGAGTTCATCGCTGAATTGAATGTCCTCTCTATCGCAGTCCATGCCTCTTTTTTAAACCCACCTTCACCTTTCCGTCCAAGATGGACTTGTTCAAGGAGCAAGTCTAAAAACTTGCGTTCCATCGATTTTGTCCACATTTTTTTCTTTGAAGAAGAAGATTTGTTGCTCACAGCGAGGGATCCATCTATATCACTCAAAGTAATGGGAGAACACATCTGTTTCACATGATCAGATCCATCCATGCTCATCATGAGCTCGGTATATGCCATTGTGTACTCCTTCCTGTATTTCATTTAAATTTGAAATAGAAAATCTTTAACTATCAATTTGTAATACGTCATAATGGAACAAGGCTAACATATTGAATAGGTAAACGTATTACGATTTAAAGTAATCATACGACTGAAATTGAAAGTTATTGCTCTTTAAATTTAAATAGAATGCAACAAGCAGTAACATCAGAAAAATAGGATTTTCAACGAATTCGTTGTTCTCTTCTTACTAGTGGGCTTATGATCTTCATCATTTGGTACTCCTTGCTGTATTTCATTTAAAATTGAAGATGATAAACTTTAAATATCATTTTTTAATACATCCTAATGCAATGAGGCTAACATTTAATAAACTTGAAAGAATTTAACTGAAGATGATATACATTTTAAGCAATAATTGATGATAACACATCAACATCAAAAAAACTACCAGTAAGACAAAATGGTGATATCAATGGCAAGTAAATAGTCATGAGCCCCATTATGAAGCATGTTATTGTACTTTCTCAATGCAAAGATGTATAATAATTGTGCTTTCTTGCATTTAAATCAATGTAATCTATATTTCAAGTTGAATTGTGTATTGCAGATATGATCAACAATTTTTGTACATAATGTAGGTGTGAAATTGAAAGTTAATGTTCTTTTTATTTAATTAGAATGTAGCAAAGACTGATATCAGAATAACGAAATCAAACACCATCATTGTATATGCATACATCAATTTAATCATATAAAGCACATTGCCTTCTAATAAATCATTTATTCTCGAGATCTATAATCTTCCCACATCCTATTTGCTATATCTTCTCGAAATTGGGCCCACTCATTTCTATCCTCCTAAGACAACCCATATGTCTCAAGTAGTGGCACGTCTATCCCATCACGATCATCTTCCTCTTCAATAGCTTCTTCCGATGGAAGGCCATCCTCTATTGTAATGAAATTGTGAAGTATGCAACATGCTAAAACAATATAGGATTGTGTCATGATATCATAAGACGTTGCATGTCTTAAGATTGGAAAACGCTGCATCAGAATACCAAATGTACGTTATACTGCATTTCTAAGAGAGGAGTGTCGATGGTTGAACAACTCATGTGCAGAGTTTATTGGGTTTTCTCTTGACCACTCTTTCAAGTGGTAGCGTGTACACCGATAAGGAGCGAGAAATCCAGGTGCATTTGGATATCCAGCATCCACGAGATAATATTTTCCTATATAAAGAAAGTATATTGTCAATACTTGAACCATTTAGCATAACCTTGAGTATATTAAAATGTGATTTGGCTTACCAGGGGGAACTACAAGTGGATCTGATCTGGATAGAGCTGAGGCTAGAACACGGCTATCTGCAGCAGAGCCTTCCCAACCAGCAAGGCAATACTGAAACTTACAATCAAAGGAGCAGACACCCATAACATTTTGCGATAGGTTCCCTTTTCTATCACGATATTTACCCTGTATGTCGACATCAACTCGCACTGGAATATGGCTACCGTCGATGGCTCCAATGCAATCCTGTGGGATATGATACACTGATCAAATGTATGCTCAAGTAATAATAAGATAAGGACAACATTCTAGACAATAAACTTGTAATAATGTGTGATTTACCTTGAAGAATGGTTCAAAACGATCCTTCCCACTAATTTCAGGAGGAGTGCCTGGACTAGGTGGTATGAAGTAATCTCTATGAAGGGCTAAGATAGCCATCAAAACCTTGTGGAAGTACCGACTGACTGTCTCTCCTGAGTGCCCAAAGTTATGGGCAATCTTGCAGTTCCTTAGATTGTGCCCAAGGGTGTGGAGGAACATCACTAGTTGTTCCTCTAACTTCAAGTGGATTGTATCTCTCAAGCTTCCTTTCAGCCTCAGAATACGAGCTAGAGAAAAGAAGGCTGCCCTACTCATCCGAATCTGATCATGACAATCCACCTCATTCGAATGAATAATGTCTCTACAAAAGAAATTTCCTTTTCTTATTCGTTTACCCATTTGACTACCTTCTCGGGCTACCAGTACTTTGGCTATGCCAACAAAAGCAAAAAGAATTGTGAGAATGCGGGTCTATGTGGTCTTCCTAACTATGCTTCCTTGGACCTCTATACTCTCCATAGGATCCATTAGTGACCTGAAATGTGGACAATTTAAACACTATCAGTTATGAAATATCAACTATCACCTATCGAGATACAACATGATTATTTGCTAGCCTCATTGCATTAAGAAGTCAATTATTTATTCAAATACAACAAGGAGTACCAACTACCGAGGATCATAAGCCCATAAAGAACAAATTACAAAGTGTCATTATACTCCATGTAATCTATCTATACCAATGAAAGCATAATATTGATTCCATTTGTCTATATGTATACACACATGTATGTATATATGTATGTGCACACACATGTATGTATGCATGTATGTACGTACACACACACACATGTATGTATGCATGTACGTACTTACACACACATGTATGTATGTGTGTATATACACACACACACATGAATGTATGTATGTATGTATGCATGTATGTACGTACACACACACACACACATGTATGCATGCATGTACGTAGACACACACATGTATGTATGCATGCATGTACGTACACACACAAGTATGTATGTGTGTACGTACATACACACACATGTATGTATGTACACATACACATGTACAAACTATAACTTGAATTTGAGCTTTTATGAATGTGTTTTAATAAATCATCGGGTCCGCTGAAATTGAGGCTCGTCTTTTAGAAGATGAAAAGTAACATAGTTGGCAATAGGAAGAGTTTCTTTCTGCATTGATCTATACATAGTTTGAAATCATGGCTTTTATCTATACATAGTTTATGACCTCATAAGTATGTTGAATGATTTTGCATGGATCAATACATACGTGATATAGCCATAGTTTAGTTGTTCATTTCATTGGCATGATTCACTTTGATTAATGGTATTGCATTGATCTCTCACATCACTATACTGGAACTCATTGGACTATTTTGCTAAACAGATTTGAACCATGATAAACTATGTATAGGTCAACTATGTATAGATAAAAGCATGATTGCCATGTTTTGCTATTATGATTGGCACTATAATATATACAGGTAATCACATGATCACATACTGGAATTCATTATTGAGCACATATTGAGCACATATTGATTATGTATAGATAAAAGCCATGATTGCCATTGATCTATACATAGTTTATGATTTGGCTCTATTTAATGGTATTGCATTCATCTCTCACAGCAGTACACTAGAACTCATTACTGGCAAGAAACTGTTACAAAGTTTAGTTGTTCATTTCACTGGTATTGATCTCTCACAACACTATACTGAAAGTCATTAGTGAGCATATATTGACTATTTTGTCAAACAGATTCTAAACAAACTGTTACAGCATATATTGGACTGTTTTGCTAAACAGATTTGAACCATTATAAACTACGTATAGGTCAACTATGTATAGATAAAAGCCATGATTGCCATATTTTGCTTGATTGGCACTATGATATATACAGGTAATCACATGAGCACACACTAGAATTCATTAGTAAGCACATATTGAGCACATATTGATTATGTATAGATAAAAGCCATGATTGACATTGATCTATACATAGTTGATTCATACATAGTTTATGACTTGACTCTATTTAATGGTATTGCATTCATCTCTCACAGCAGTATACTAGAACTCATTACTGGCAAGAAACAGTTAGAAAGTTTAGTTATTCATTTCACTGGTATTGATCTCTCACAGCACTATACTGGAATTTATTAGTGAGCACAAGTTTATGACTTGGCTCTATTTAATGGTATTTCATTCATCTCTCACAACAACATACTAGAACTCATTACTGGCAAGAAATTGTTACAAAGTTTGGTTGTTCATTTCACTGGTATTGATCTCTCACAGCACTATAGTGGAATTTATTAGTGAGCACATATTGACTATTTTGCTAAACAGATTTAAAACAAACACCCAGAAATTGTTACAAAGTTTAATTTTTCATTTCACTGGTATTGATCTCTCACAGCACTATACTCGAATTTATTAGTGAGCACATATTGACTATTTTAAAAACAGATTTGAAACAAACAGTTACGTTTGAATGAACCAAAAAAACTTAAAAAAATCCAGTATGCAAAGGTGGGTGTGAGAGGAGAACCGTTTACCGTCGCCGCTGTTCAAAGTGGAGAAGAAAAATCGCAAAAAATGCCACAGCCACACGCCACGGCCACAGGAAACCACGGCCACAGAAAACCCACAAACCAGAAACCCTCGCAAACCACGGCCACAGAAAACCCACAAGCCCAACAAACGCAGCAAACCAAAAACCCTCGCCTTCGCACAACAGAGCACGAAAACAATACAACCGTCGTCTTCCAAAAAACTCAATTTGTTCTTCCAAAAACCTAAGGCGGATTCGGCGGACCCGACGATTTATTCAAACGCATTCATAAAAACCCAAAACCTGGTTTTCATTTCAACTTCCACCTATTTCTTGGAAGAAATTTCTTCCAATTTTCGAGCGAAATTGGCAGACGAAACCCGAAACCGGGTTATGCGTTTGATGAACCAAATGCCACTGTTTTCTTCCATAACCCGATTTTGGCGCTGAAAACCCTATTCCGCGCCCGGTATTCCTGTAACCAAACGGGGCCTTAAGGACATCTGATGAACCCATGGCAAAGATTGAGGAGTTGATTCAAGGACAACACATTAGTCATCTGAGAAAGTTGTGAATAATGGAGAAATACTAAAGATTCTTGAAGCCTCGAGAGCAAAGCCCATGCAAGAATGATATCAAAGCAGCAAGGGTAGCAGTCAGGTGTTTATGAGTTAAGACACCAGTTCAAACTCAAAACTATTGAATGCAGAGTACATAAACCCACGGCATTCACACATGAAGACGCATTATAAGGTTTTAAAAAGAACAATCAAATGCATCGCATAAACCCATCCAAATGAGGTGTATTCACTAATGGGTACACATTAGCATTAAAAGAATTCATGCAGATTGTATATATTTCCCTCGCGCAGATCACAAGTAATGAAATGTCATAATAGGTGAAGTTCGTCTTTGGGCCAATGTTTTCAAATTTTCAATAGATCTTAAATAGTATAGTGAAGCATATTGTGCAATAGTATCAAACCCTGATGAAGAGAGCAAGCTTATTTGTCTGAGACGATTTATAATCATGCTTTGTGAAGAGAAGGCAACTTAGATTCTTTGTGATGGTGAGCTACCATTTGCTGGCCTTTTGGAAAGAGTAGAGAGAGAATTGGTTTGGAAGAATGCTCAGATATAACAGCAAAACTAAATCCTTACAAGTTCTTATCTGCATTCCACACATATCACCACAATTGGCGCAGGGCAGCTAGTTACATTTATAGATATACTATTCGCGTGAAGGAGGAAGGAATATTGAGAGTGCACATGGAATTATCTTTTGTATTGAATGAAAGATTACAGGGGCCCAGTGCCGCTATTAATGCTTTGCGCTTGGTCGATCTTGCATATGCTTGGATTGATTTTCCAGAAGAGAGCTCTAGTGAATTGTATCAACATTCACCCACTAAAAGAGCACGCAAACATATTGATGTAACTTGTACATGACTTGAAGCACTCTTCAAGACCATTGAAACAATTAGAATGGAAGGATTTTCTGTCATTAGAGAGTCATAAAAGCAACACAGGTGACCCTCCGGCCCGAGTTCATAAATCATATTGATGAGTATATAGTCTTCCAATCTTTGGACCATGAACAAATAAGTAGCATTATGAGATTACAACTTGACCGAGTCCAAGGGAGATTAAGAGACAAAAAAATAACAATTAAAGTGACAGACAATGCAATTGAACTGCTGGGCGGTATGGGCTATGATCCAAATTATGGTGCAAGGCTGGTAAAAAGAGTAATTCAGCAGAACATAGCTAATAAACTGGCAAAGGAAATTCTTAGAGGGAATCTCAAGGAGGAGAATTTTTCAAGGAAGATTAGTCTTATCGCAGTGACTCTCTATTAAAAATTTTAAACATCACACCCATCTATTATAAGGTTTTCTTTTATAATATGGACAATTTTATAAGTATTGATATTGTAATAAATAAAGTTGTTCGGGAAGGGAAAAAGTTATTGGGACACAAGAATAAATAAGTTTAAAGAAAGATAAACTCAAGAATTAGTTATCTAAACTGAACAGCCACCGACAACAGGGAAAGATAAATGTCTCAGCAAATGTGAAAGAGGGGGTTCTACTTTCTGGCTAGGCTGTAGACTTTGGGCTACAAAATAGAGGAGTTGGATCAAAAGTTTTATTTTGTATCTACTGAGAGAGAAAAGAGTAGAGTTTTGTTTTATTTTCTGAACTGTGAGTTGGAAAACAAGGGATATTTTGATTTTGAATGTAAGCACGGGGAGGGAATTCAGTTTTCCTTTTTAGTTATTGATTCAGATGCATAATGTAATGAAAACTTTGTTGTTTCTACATTTTTAGAGGAGGGAGACTCGAGAGACAATTACATACCAGAACTTTGAGTCTGGACAATTTTCTTTCCACTGATCGTTATCTTTGTATGACTTTCAGTTTTCTCTAAACGTGTTTGTTTCATGGCTTTCTGAATACATTTGACTCGAATGTGTTTTTAAAGTTATGATTCTTTGCTTTCTCAGGCTTTATTCTCTTTGTAACACTACATTCAAATGGACTTTTTGTCATTTGTTACTTATTTTCTTGTAGTCATTTAGCTTTCTATGTCTATTCTGTATTTAAGGATAGATGCTTGAAATCCTTTTGTGCTTTCTAGTTAAAAGCATCCACAATTAATTTGTTGTATATCTTACACAGGGAGCTATACCTGATAAAATTCAAAGGAAGATTATCAATACAATGATAACTTGTCCAACTGTTGGTGTTGATTAGTTCTCCCACTTGGCAAGTTAGGGTTATAGTTGCACACATTCTTGGAGGACAATCTATTCACTAACAGATATTTGGGTACTCTGTTAGGGAAAGAAGCGAAGATTTAAGCGCTTAACATTTGCTTCCTCAATTTTATAATTATCTATTTATGCAGGAGATTGGCGACTCTATACGAATACCATGTTGGATATAGAAGTCATGAGAAAACCAAGGCCAGACCCTTCTCTCCTGGAACTTTGTCAAATTAATGATAAAGTGTTACATGACTTTGTGGATAGATTTAGAGAGTGTATTTCAAAGAGTATCCAGAAAAATATGAGCTTTGAAGGTGATGCAAGATCTTGGTTGCTGTGGAAAGGCCTCTCTGAAAGATTTCATAAGTTGAAAGATTTGTAGAATCTTGAAGAGAAGGTGGCCCAGTTGAAAAAGCATTTGGAGGTAGATGATGATGAACCTCTCGTTATTTCAGTCTCACCCATGTATCTCAATCTCCTTGTCATGAATTACCAAGAGGTATAGCCAGAGTTACTCTAGCATCATGTTGATCCAGTTTCAATGGATAAGAATATATGTTCCAATAATGGAGAGATGGTAAGCAATAATGGTCAAATCTTATCTCAAGATCTTTCTTCATCTCATGTAGAAGGTTTTATAGTAGAGGATCATGGTGATCATTCTTTACTTGAAGATTCTATTGAAATGCTTTCTTGTGGTGCTTTATCTGAAAATGAATCTTTAAATGTCAGATTATGAGGGTATTGTTTCTTTGAATGTGAATGCTAGAAAAGATCTTGTCCTCGAATCTTTTCATTCTGAAGATATTGCAGCATCAGACCTTATAGGTAATGCTGATTTTAATGGAGGTGCATCTAAATCTTTTTCTCCACATGTTGAAAGTTTCAATTTTGAGAATATTGATAGCTGCCTCATTTCAAAAGTTCCTATTGGTGAAAAAGTAGATAACTTGCCTCCTAAATTTCAATCTTTCACCTTTGATATTAGTCATCTTTCTTTGAAAAGTTTTCTTGATGAAAGGAATCATAATAGCATGTAGCCTGAAAATGAACTTCCTTTTTTCATGAAAAATGAAGATGATTCCTCGTGCTTGAAAACCGATAATCAACACAAGAAAATATTTATTGAGTTTGATGATGAAATATGTAATTATGACGAGGTGAAGGTGCATGAAGAAAAGCTTCTTTCTCATGATAAAGATGCTGAAATTAATACTCAGTCTATAAACTATCCAACTGAAGTATGGAGAGGAACATCACTTAATCAAGAAGAATGAATCATTGATGAATTTTTATTATCTCTTCAGCCAAATGGTCTCTCTCAAATTAGCTCTTTTGATGGTGATTCAATTCTTCATACAGATGAGGTAAAGATGCCTTTGGATGAAGATACTCCCATTGAATTTCTTGTTGAGACAAAGAAACATGAAGTTGACTTTCAATCTAGTGGTGACTCAACTGATGTGTTAGAGAATGCAATTCTCAATGAAGAAGATGAAATCATAGACACATTCCTATCATCACTCAAACTAGATCATCTCTTCAATGATAAATAAGATATCCATTCAAACCACATTGAGAATGAAGCATTTATTGATAATTTTTCCTCCCATTCATCTATACATGGTTTTTCTGATTTGGATTGTGGGAGAAATTCTGAAACATGTAATGGTATTTTGGAAAGAGGAAAAGATAGAATTTGTGGCATGTTTGATGACCATTTGGTTCTTGAGAGAGATGAAGAAAATAGATACTCAAGGGTTGATCCCATGTTGGATGAGGTGTCATTATGGCTACAAGTTGACTATGACCATGTGCAAGAATGGAACCTTCATGACAACATTTCGGGGCATTGTGGATCATTTCTTGGTGAGATTTCTATGTTTTATGTTTTTCAGCCTAAAGTAGAATCTAAACTTGTGAATGTCAAAGATCAATTCTCAAGTGATGGAGAAGAATGCTATGATGAGTTATGGCTGTTCAGAAAGGAGTGTTGGATCAGCGTATGCATGTGTGCTCTAAATTTGAAGATTGGCATTGAAAGAGTTGTAAACAAGCAATGGTTTGGAGCTGTTCCATTAAGGTATGATTTGCTGATTCAGAAAGGCTCCTACTTCTCACAACTAGTAAATAGATTCGCATAACTTCTTCTTTCTTCTGGTTCTTATGGTAGGTTCTCTTCTTACCTTTTGTAAATATTGTAAATAAATTTTTGTTGTGCGTAGTGTAGTTGGAATAATGTGCAAGCCTCGTGCTTGTTGGTAGCTTAGGTGTGTTTAGTTAGTTAGTTTTTCCCTACTCCCCTATGCCCTCTCTACAAGTAGCTCCCATTCTTCTTCTCTTGCTGACTCTATTGGCCCAATGGTTAAGGCATTGATCTTTTCCTAGAGATCACTGGAGTTCTTTTTTTTTGCATCAAAAATAGTTCCACAGTTAGAACCCCTATTAGTACCCAATATGGACATGGTTTTAAAACTTGTAATTTGTGTTTTTGAATCACCTTGAACCTTAGTTCAAAGTAGTTCAAAATGGTTCAGTGGTTCAGATGATCCATCTTGCAGGTTCAACACAAGCAAAATTCAAACTCATGGTTCAAAGTGCAGAATGGTCGACTCAGAAAGTCCACAATTCATGATCAATTTTCATCAGTTCAGTAGTTGCAAAGGTTTAATGAGTTTGATGTTTCAAAGGTTCAATAGTTCAAACTTCAAGTGCATAGTCTTGAGTCACTTCAAACTGAAGTTCGAAGCAGTTCAAACTAGTTCAAAACAATTCAATTTGTTCACGTAGGTTTAATGATCTATTCTGAGAGGTTCACATATACAATTCAATGGCTTGGTTTCAATGAATCATTTCCCGAGTTTAGAATTTTAGTTTGTCAACTCACAAATTTTAAGGCTTCATGATACAAAGTGCATACTAATGCCAAGTTCAGGGTTTATTGCTAATGATATTAAGGCAATCAAATGCAGTAGAAAAGGTCAAAAATATTTCAACTTCTATAAATAGAGGTCTTGATTTTGAATATCAGATTTGATCCAATAGAAACATTGTAGTTCACTTGGTGCATGTATGATTCACAAGTTTACACATTAAGGGAAAGACTCATAAGCTCTCAAACATTCACACATGTGGACTGTGATTAAAATAATAGTTTAATGGAGCCAGTGAGTTAATTATTGAAGTAGAGAAGATCAAAATTTGTTTAAGTCATCAATGGACAACGTAATCCATCATATTTTGGGCCTACATATCATGAAAATTGGTGATGTCCAAGTTGAGGACAAGTGTCTTGTCATAAAAGGGTGATGTCATCATCACGGTTATAATATTTCAAAAGAAAATGCAGATAGATGAAAGAAAGGTATCAGATACAAGACAGATGAATAGATTAATGACAAATCTTCAAATGTTTTCTCACAAGGCTCTTGCACATAACCAAGGATTATGATGGTGTTTTGTTTATTAGATATTATAAGCAGAGAAACTGTAATGAGAAGAGTTGTGCTCCACTTGCAAAGGAGATATAGATGTCATCATTGTTGAAATGGAAACAATCTGCCACCTTCCGTTGTGAAGCTAATGGAGCCAAATGATTTCAAACCTCTTAGTTTGCATCTTGCACTTTAAGCGAAAAAGATGACCAAATTTTTGGATCATGCCAAAAATGATATTTTTATTGTCCACCAAAGAACTTCCAAATTCTGATAAGTTAAAAACATCTGATGAACCTATGGCAAAGATTGAGGAGCTTATTCAAGGAGGAAAGACAACACTTTAATCATCTGAGAAAGTTGTGAATAATGGAGAAATACTAAAGATTCTTGAAGGCTCAAAAGCAAAGCCCATGTGAGAATGATATCAAAGTAGTAAGGGTACCAGTCGGGTGTTTATGAGTTAAGACACTTGTTCAAACTCAAAACTATTGAATGCAAAGTACATAAATCCGTGACATTCACATATGAAGACACATTATAAAGGTTTTAAAAAGAACAATCAAAGGCATCACATAAACCCATGCAAATCTATAAAAAGGTATTACATAATTTTCTAGATAGAAGGTTTCCCCTATTTATTATTGAATTGGGTGCAAGCACATAAAAGAGGAGTATGGAAGCCCATAGGACAATGAGGTGTATTCACCAATGGGTACACATTAGCATTAAAAGAATTCATGTAGATTGTATATTTCCCTCATGTAGATCACAAGTAATGAAATGTCATAATAGGTGAAGTTCATCTTTGGGCCAATGTTTTCAAATTTTCAATAGATCTTAAACATTATAGTGAAGCATATTGTGCAACAGTATCAAACCCTGATGAAGAGAGCAAGCTTATTTGTTTGGGATGGTTTATAATCATGCTTTGTGAAGAGAAGGAAACTCAAATTCTTTGTGATGGTAAGCTACCATTTGTTGGCCTTTTAGAAGGAGTAGAGAGAGAATTGGTTTAGAAGAATGCTCAGATATAATAGCAAAACTAAATCCTCACAAGTTCTTATATGCATTCCACACAAATCACCACAATTGGTGTAGGGCAACTAATTACATTTATAGATATATTGTTCGCATGAAGGAGGAAGGAATATTGAGAGTGCACATGGAATTATCTTTTATATTGAATGAAAGATTACAGGGGCTCAATGCCACTATTAATGCTTTGCATTTGGTTGATCCTGCATATGCTTGGATTGATTTTGCAGAAGAGAGCTCTAGTGAATTGCATCAGCATTCACCCACTAAAAGAGCATGCAAACATATTGATGAAACTTGTACATGACTTGAAGCATTCCTCAAGACCATTGAAACAATAAGAATGGATGGATTTTATGTCATTAGAGAGCCATAAAAGCAGCATAGGTGACCTTCTAGCCCGAGCTCATAAATCGTATTGATGAGTATATTATCTTCCAATCTTTGGACTGTGAACAAACAAGTAGCATTATGAGATTACAACTTGATCGAGTCCAAGGGAGATTAAGAGACAAACAAAATAACAATTAAAGTGATGGACAATGCAATTGAACTGCTAGGTAGTATGGGCTATGATCCAAATTATGGTGCAAGGCCAGTAAAAAGAGTAATTTAGCAGAACATAGATAATAAAATGACAAAGGGAATTCTTGGAGGGAATCTCAAGGGGGAGAATTTTTCAAGGAAGATTAGTTTTACCACTATGACTCTCTATTAAAAATTTTAAACATCACACCCACCTATTATAAGGTTTGCTTTTATAATGTGGACAAATTTATAAGTATTGATATTGTAATAAAGAAAGTTGTTCGGGAAGGGAAATTTTTTTTGGGACACAAGAATAAATTGTAGGAATTGATGAAATCCAACTCAGCAATCACCAAGATCACCTACATGCAAAATAAATTGTCAAAGGGAAACCAAGAAGGAAGAGGTGGAGCTTGGAAAAAACCTGAACGGACATGAGAGAGAAATAATGCAAAACAATGACATTGTATTTACAATGAGAATGTGTTGTGTGATACAATGAGAGAGCCCGAATATAAAGGCCTCATGGAAGCTTGTAGAACAAGTTGGAAGGTGGTAGAGGATAAGGTTGACAACCAAGCACACTTCCACAAAAAGCTAGAACATGCTAGAAGGGAACAAACTCCTGTGTTGTCAACAACTCATCACAACATTCATTAAATACTAAATATTAAATAAATGCATTAACCTAAGTAAGCTGAAGTAAATAGAATAAATAATAAATAATATATAAATAATTAATTATTTAATCTAACACCCCCCCTTAAGTGCAACTTAGGGAAATGCCTTAAGCTCACAAAATTAAGATGAAATGCAGAATGGGTGCCGGAAAAAAGGCCATGTTAGGTACCCATGTACAATGCAAAGAGATTCAACCTTTGTAAATAGGGAAAGAGAGAAAACCATGTGGGAAAAAATCTCCCCCAAAAAGAGGTAAGAACCTAGTGAAGAACTGAAGAAGCCTCCAACTAGGGGAATGTCCCCTAAAATAGGAACAAGGAGTGATCATGAAGAGCATCACTGAAGCATGAAGAAGCCACAAAATCTGCCATTAGAAAGAAACTTCTAATCTGAAGAACCTCGATGGAAGAGGAAGGCACAAACTAAGTGTGTCTATATGGTAGATGATCCATCTCACTGAAATGCATAGGTAGCCAGCCACTGCAATCGACTCATAAATAGGATCAACCATTGAATACATAGCTCACACTATCGAACCATCAAATCAAGGATGCATTAGAACAACAACATAATCCCCCCTTAATGCAGATGGGGTGAGATGATAGGCAAGCAACTGAGAAGGTGGGCCAAAAATCTCCTGCAGACGAACCAAGAAGGATGAGAGAGGAAGAGGTACAAACACCTATAAAGACACGGTCATAGCAACGTTGCATGGGCCTAATGTCATGAAAGGGATACTCACTTGACAAAGGGAGAAGGCCTAAAACAACCAAAAACTATCCCCCCCATGGTGCTCTATAAAAATAGTGCATGTACAACTGTCTCAAAAAACAACGTTCATGAACCTAAATGTAAAAGTGCCACTTTATCTTAGTGCATATACAAAAGAGCTTACAGATGATGTCTAAAATAATCAAAATAGAAAAAATGCTAACACAAAAGATAGTACAACCTAAAACAAAAGAAACCATGCCAGGAAAATGATCCTCGGACCTGAAACACCCAAGATATCCACCATAGAGCAAAAATGCCAAAAACATGATAGAAAGAGCATGGGCCAAAATCTAAGAAAAAAGACCACATTTCTAAAAAGGCAACAAAACCAGCTTTCCAAAAATATAATATTTTCAAAAAACTAACATGGGACGCAAAAGATATGCATGCTAGAATAAAAAATAGAATTTTGGATTTTAACTGAAAAAATGGGCAATAAAACTACATCAAAACTTCAAAATACCTACACCAATGTCTTTATCTTAGAACCAACTTTTCGACACTTCTTTCAGATTGGAAAAATACCTCTGTATGCTCAAGTTATGGCCAAAAAATTGAAGGTAGGTCAAAAAGGATCTTGGAGAGGTGCATGAGGATGATGCAAGATGATGTCATGCTAACATTAGCATACTGATAGCTTAAAATTGATGGCTTGGAGGCCATCACAACAAAAAAAGAGGCCATGTGGCATGCCACGTGGCACCCATGCCACTTTGATGTAGAGCCACATCTTGGAAAGCTTAGGAGGAATACTCACTCAACTGAGTTACTTCAAGGGGCATGACATTGATCACCCGAGATCGAACTCGAACCAAACTC
Source organism: Cupressus sempervirens (assembly GCA_028749045.1). Taxonomy (NCBI): domain Eukaryota; kingdom Viridiplantae; phylum Streptophyta; class Pinopsida; order Cupressales; family Cupressaceae; genus Cupressus; species Cupressus sempervirens. The sequence continues at coordinate 285,047,298 of CM053791.1, forward strand.
AAGATTGGATTAATCAGAATATATAAATTTCCATAGTTTATCTTCACCCGCACACCAAGATCTTTAACCCGGAATGTCCTCAAAGAAAATATATTTGCACTTTGACAAGAGAGACCAAGATCGAATTGTTGCCAAACTCCATAGTTGATTATCTATATCCTTTCTAAGGAAAAAACTGAAACTTTTCTCTACTATCCAAATTCAAATGAATCTCTTACATAGCCAACCGGCTTATTTAAAACTAACTCTCCTTTACTAATAAAAGGATGAGAAATGTTTTTTCGTCTTCTACCCCAAGAAAAGGATAAGAATCTGAAAACCGCCTACTACCTATTATTGGAATCTGACAATCATGCAGTAGGCCACATTTTTTTTTTCCGTCTTCTACCCAAGAAAAGGATAAGAATCTGAAACTGCCTACTACCTATTATTGGAATCTGACAATCATTAAAACTATTCTAATTTAAGATCCACACACCTGGTCCTAGGTGGCTATATCTGGAGAGCTTATCGAACTGCTACTCTAGGTATGCCACCACATGTAGGACGTTATTACAAACTTCAAAAACTAAAAGCATTTAAAACATAACATTAAATTCCCTATTACATTTTCAACAATGTTGCCTCCTGTAGCGTTTCTCTTCTCTGCCACTGCAGCATACTCCCCTGTAGAATGAATCTCAAGTCCTCTTGAGATGATGTGTTGTAGAAATGAATCTCATTCTTCTTTCAAACTTTCCAATTTCTTTTAACTAGGATGAGCATATTTATAAGAAAAACAAAAATAATATCCAACTTCTCCACCTTGTAGCTTTGATTCTTTAATGCTGTAAATGTCACATAAAATTCTCCAGCATGATTCACTATACATGAAATCTGCATCCCTGCATAAACATTATTAGAAGAAAACATATCATCAGCATTAAGATTATTTGAGTTCTGTTTTTGAATATGAGCTTCCTTATACACCATGTAATGTGCATCATATCTATCTTCATCAATAGTAACCATAAACTTATCTGCTTCTTGACTATCAACCAGTTTCACATCTTGAATCTTAAGAATCATATTTATCTCTTCTTCCTTTATTGAACATTTATCATCATCTTGATCTTCTGTAGTAATCTCACTTTCAAATATCTCATTCTTATTACAACTTTGCTCAAGAACAAGAACAGTATTGCACTCTTTCCTTTCTTCTTCAAGCTGAGTTTCTGTACTACCGCCATGCATTTTCCATTCTCCCACAATGGCTGCAAATTTTTCCCATAAATCAGATTCTTCTTTAGAACTTGCTGTTACACATTCCTTAGCTTCATCTTCATGCCATTCCTCTTGACATTTTTCTTCATTATGCATATTTAAGGCTTCATCAGTTGCCTTCAAAATCTTTTCCGTAGGAGTACCTTCCAACATTGTGCTCTTCTCTATTTTCAAAGGACATGTTACTGTTCCAACCACAGATTGTTTGCATTCAAATCCAATAGGGCTTGTCTTGTTACTGCTCTCGTCAAGAGATACTTGTTGCACTTCTTGTTGCTGCACTTTGTGTTCTTGTTGCACTTCTTTCAACTTAGCTTTATTCTCTTTCAACTTAGCGTCATTCTCCTCAAGTCTCCTTCTCAAATTGTTTATCTCCTCTTCTATCTTGCCTAGCTCTTCTCTTTGTTTTCTCCTTTCTTCTTTCTCTCTTTTCTTCTTTTCCTCTATCTCCTTCTGTTTAGAATCCTTTCTCTGCCGATACCTTCTAAAAAGATACAATAAAGCTGCTTCTTCTTGTCCCATCATTCCTCAGCTAGGTTATTTTCTTCTTATCTAGTCTGCTGGACTTCTTCTCAGACTATTTCTCTCAATCTTTCACAATCACACAAACATATACACAACTACTTTTTCCCAAACCTTTTGCTGAGCTCTAATACCAAAAATGATGTAGAGCCACATCTTGGAAAGCTTAGGAGGAATACTCACTCAACTGAGTTACTTCAAGGGGCACGACATCAATCAGTCGGGATTGAACTCAAACCAAACTCAAGATTGGATTAATCAGAATATATAAATCTCCATAGTTTATCTTCACCCGCACACCAAGATCTTTAACCCGGAATGTCCTCAAAGAAAATATATTTGCACTTTGACAAGAGAGACCAAGATCGAATTGTTGCCAAACTCCATAGTCGATTATCTATATCCTTTCTAAGGCAAAAATTGAAACTTTTCTCTACTATCCAAATTCAAATGAATCTCTGACATAGCCAACCGGCTTATTTAAAACTGACTCTCCTTTACTAATAAAAGGATGAGAAATGTTTTTTCGTCTTCTACCCCAAGAAAAGGATAAGAATCTGAAAACCGCCTACTACCTATTATTGGAATCTGACAATCATGCAGTAGGCCACATGTTTTTTTTCCGTCTTCTACCCAAGAAAAGGATAAGAATCCGAAACTGCCTACTACCTATTATTGGAATCTGACAATCATTAAAACTATTCTAATTTAAGATCCACACACCTGGTCCTAGGTGGCTATATCTGGAGAGCTTATCGAACTGCTACTCTAGGTATGCCACCACATGTAGGACGTTATTACAAACTTCAAAAACTAAAAGCATTTAAAACATAACATTAAATTCCCTATTACATTTTCAACAATGTTGCCTCCTATAGCGTTTCTCTTCTCTGCCACTATAGCACACTTGTCACATTGACTATGCAAAATCTTCGCTATTAGCGAATAACATACTGCCATATAGGTAGATATGGTAGGGTAGTGCAGGAGTGGTGAGATCTGGCTGAGTGGAATAGAGACTTTGAATAGGTGGCAGGTTGGGGAGGCACCATGGCAGAGGCAGTCCAAACAGCAGTGGTGCAGCTCAGGTGGAGGCCAGGCACAGCAAGGGTGGTGCACTGGCATCAAGCAGAGCATGGGCAGCTATTGGGTAGTCACTATGATGGCATGCTGGTGGCCACTTGATGGTGCTGCAATTATATATATATATTTTAATGCTGCATCCATACAATTCATACGATGGGGCCTGAAACAAAATTATTTTGCCTCTTGGAGCTCTGTCTCTGAAATTGACAAATTTTATATGAATCCTAACTACAAATGGCCTTTTGGATCCAATGGCAGCATGTTTTTGGGGCCAAAGTGCTCCGAAAAAATCTCTTCCCTTAGATTGAAGAAAAATGCACAAACAAACTAGGGTTTATGTCTCTGAATCCCTGCTTCAAAAATCCTTCAACAAAGCAGTAGTAGGGAGGCTCTGATACCATGTAGGAGTTGATAAAATCCAAATTCATAGTCACCAAGATCACCTACATGCAAAATAACCTATTCAAGGGAAACCAATAAGGAAGAGGTGGAGCTTGAAAAAAACCTAAATGGACATGAGAGAGAAATAATGCAAAACAATGAAATTGTATTTAAAATGAGAATGCATTGTGTGATACAATGAGAGAGCCCAAATATAAAGGCCTCATTAAAGCTTGTAGAACAAGCTAGAAGGTGGTAGAAGATAAGGTTGACAACCAAGCACACTTTCACAAAAAGGTGGAACATGCTAGAAGGGAACAAACTCCCGTGTTGTCAACAACTCATCACAACATGCATTAAATACTAAATATTAAATAAATGCATTAAGCTAACTAATCTTAAGTAAATAGAATAAATAATTAATAATTAATTAATTATTTACTCTAACATAAATAAGTTTAAAGAAAGATAAACTCAAGAATCAGTTACCTAAACTGAATAGCCACTAACAACAGGAAAAGATAAATGTCTCAGCAAATGTGAAAGAGGGGGTTCTACTTTCTGGGTGGGCTGTAGACTTGGGTTGTAGAATAGAGGAGTTAGATCAAAAGTTTTATTTTCTATCTACTGAGAGAGAAAAGAGCAGAGTTTTGTTTTATTTTCCAAATTGTGAGTTGGAAAACAAGGGATATTTTGATTTTGAATGTAAGTAGGGGGAGGGAATTCAGTTTTATTTTTTACTTATTGATTCAAATGCATAATGTAATGAAATTTTTTTTGTTTTTTCATTTTTAGAGGAGGGAGACTCAGGAGATAGTTGCTTACTAAAACTTTGATTTTGGGCAATTTTCTTTCCATTGATCATTATCTTTGCATGACTTTTAGTTTTCTCTAAACACATTTGTGTCATGGATTTTTGAATACATTTGATCTCAAAGTATTTTTAAAGTTATGATTCTTTGCTTTCTCAAGTTTTATTCTATTTGTAATGCTGCATGCAAATGGACTTTGTGTCATTTGTTACTTATTTTCTTGTAGTCATTTAGCTTTTTGCATCTACTCTATGTTTACGAATAGATGCTTGAAATCCTTTTGTGCTTTTTGGTTAAAAGCATCGACAATTAATTCATTTTATATCTTACATAGGGAGCTATACCTGATAAAATTCAGAGGAAGGTTATCAATCCAGTGATAACCTATCCAACTATTGGTGTTGATTAGTTCTCCCACTTGGGCAGTCAGGGTTATAGTTGCACACATATTTTTGGAGGACAATCTATTCACTAACACTATGTTAGCATGAATGGTGATGATAATACATTGGGGGAGTATCCTAAGCATTGGAGAGTATTGACATGTTACATTCATGACTATGCTTGTCATTGATGTCAACATATCATGGTTTCTGAAAAGATTGGCTGAGTAGTAGACACATATCTTGATGTTACAGACAATTGTTTGATTGTCTAGTGATGCGTAGTTACAGACATGTTCGACACAATTTCCTAATGATGTGGTCAAGTGCATAGAGTCAAAGTCAAAGATGTACATAATTTTTACCTAATTTACAAAGAGCAATTCAGAGACAGTATTGAGAAAGAAGTTCCTGATATTTGTTGGCTATCTTACATTTGAGATGTAATGAAGATATGTCCAGTCAGGTAGTAATAGAGGAAAGTCATTTGATGTTGTCAATAAGTATGCAAGCCTTAGTATCATATGTATGAATTTTTGTATAGATTTTGAGCCAACTGTGCTATTGTAATTATAATTAATTAGAAGGAGCAAAGGTCTAGTTGACAGGATAGAGAGACAGGAAGGAATAGTATAGTACCATTCTATTATTCTACAAGGAATAATACAAAGATCATTTGGACACTTGGTTCATTGGTCTTTCCCTTGAAGCTATTTTGGTAGTGGGTCTAGCTATCTTCCACAACTCCTAAAAAAGTTGGCACAAGTCCTAATAGGGTTGTAATCTCCTAATAAGGATTCAAAGTCTCCTAATAGGGACTCATATGTACTAAATGTATTCATAGACTCCTAACATGGTCCATCCTCTAACAAGAAATATTTATATTAGTACATCATCTTGTAGGTACCATCCCCACTAGGGTTTTTCCTCTAATCAAGGGTTTCCCTAGTTATCATATCTAGTGTTATTGTGTATGACTATCTTATTATGACTATCTTATTATGGTTTTGGTTTTGGTCAAGTTTGTTTAAGGTTGATAATTGTGATAATAGTTGGATAACTAATTCACCCCCCCCCCCAATTGGTAGCAAATCATCAGGTCCTTGAAGGATAAGCTTAACATCTTTGGGAGGCTGATGGAAAATCTTTTTAGAAAGGATAGTTCTCAATTTGATGGGCCCCACCATGATAGTTGGAAGGCTAAGATGAAGAATCATATGTTGTGCATGGGTCTGAGATATTGGATCTTGATAAAGGGTAAGAAGACAATCATTAAAGAATAAAAGCTTGAAGGATGTAGTGAAGAAGAAAGAGATGTATTCATGTGTAACATGAGAGAAAGAGAAGCTTTACTAACAACTCTTCTAGAGAATGAATACAATAAAAAAATTGTTGCAGGAATTAAGTCTCATGGTGGAACCAAGGAAGATGATGAAGTTATATGGAAGATCATGAAAATTTTGACACCACCATTCAAGCCAATAGCTCAAATGATTTAGCTAGTAATGCCCTGCACTAAGGATTTCACAAAGAAAATGTTTCTTGGAAGATTAAAATAAATAGAAATAGATTTGAGATAGTATGGAGATCTAGAAAGAGTTGAAACAACTCTCAATGCCCTAAACATTCGACCTAATTTGACAAGGAGTACAAGCACACATGGAGATTTTGCTGGTAGCAACAAATTTGATGAAGACAAGAAGATTGAGGAAGGAATATCCCTTCTTGTGAGAGGAGAAAAATATGGTAAGCAAATCTTTAAATGTTAGACTTGTAATGAATTTGGTCATTATGCATCTAAAAGTCCTGAAAGAGAGAAAAAGTATAAGGTAAAGTTCAAGCCTAGAAGAGATAGAGATAGAAATTGTTTGTGTGCAAATGAAGATGAAGAATCTCATAAAAAAAGTCAAAGTGAAAGTGATGATGAATTGGGATTTGTGGCTATCAAGGAAGACGATCTTGATAGAGAAATGAGAGAAGAAAGAGCTCTAATTTCCCAAGTGGAAAAAAATTTTGATTCGATAATTGATATCGGTTGTTCACATCACATGATTGGTGATATGAATAAGTTTGTTAAGGTCAAGAATCATGATAGAGGTATTGTTAGAGTTGGTAACAATGAAGCCTATCATATAATAGGAATTGGATCCATTACTCTTGATGGTAAAACTAACACTGATGATGTCTATTTTATTGATGGATTGAAGCATAACTTATTGAGTGTTGAACAGTTGGTAGACATGGGTTATCTATTACACTTCATTGAGAAAACCTACATTATCAAAGATGTAGATTATAAGATGATTAGAATTAGAACTAGATCTCGAGGTAATGTATTTTAGTTGAATCCTACTAAAATGAGATGTTTGGTAGCTAAAGTGGATAATAGTTGGTTGTGGCATAAAAGATTCTATCACATAAACTTTGATAATATTTTGAAGGTTAATAGGGCTTTTGTAGTCAGAGACTTGCCTAAGATTACTAAGCCTACTAATGTTGTGTGTAAGGAATGTATTTTGGCTAAGAAAAAGAAAGTATCATTTCTTAGAAATAAGTTCACTACCATAGAGAAGTTGGAGATCATTCACACAAATCTAAGTGGTCCTTCTAGAACAAGAGGATTCTATGGTGAAAGGTATTTTATTATTTTTGTTAATGATTTCACTAGAATGACATGGATAGCATTTCTTAAAGAGAAATTTAAAGCTTTTGAGAAGTTTAAGATATTTAAGAGTGGAGTTGAGAATGAATCTAGTGTTAAGATAAAGTGTTTGAGATCTAATAGAGGAGGAGAATTTATCTCCAGAGAGTTTAACATATTTTGTGAAGAGAATGGAATCGAAAGGAAAATATCTACACCCAAAACACCTATGCATAATGAGATTGATGAAAGAAGGAATAAGTCAGTGGCAAAAGCAATGAGAGCAATGTTGTTTGAGAATGATGTTTCTAAGACATTTTTGAGAGAAGCAGTCAATACATCAATATATACTCTGAATAGAGTACATATCAAAAAAGGTATGAGCAAGACACCTTATGAACTATGGTTTGGTCATTCACCATCAATTAAGTATTTTAGAATATTTGGAAGAAAATGTCACATTAAAAGAGATGATGACATTGGTAAGTTTGATCCAAGAAGTGATGAAGGTATGTTTCTTGGTTATTCATTGAAAAGCAAGGCCTCTAGATGTTTCAACTATATAACTAAGATAATAGTTGAATGAGTTAATACAAGGATTGATGAAAAGTTTGGAACTAAGGAAAAGATGGTAGATTATAATTTAGGTAAATAAGTAGATAATTGTATAATTTTTAGACAGAATGATGAAGTTTTCTTTGAGACTAACAATGATTTGCATAATGATGTGCTAACTATTGAGAAAAGAGGAGAACAAAGATCTGAACCTAGAGAAGAGATTAGAGTTGATATGTTAACTCCTACCCCTAATAGGAATTTGACAAAGAATCACCCTCTTGAGTACATAATTGGAAGAAAAGACAAAGGTGTGATGACAAGGAATAGAGTAAATGAGAAGATATGTTTGATATGTCAAGTTGAACCCAAGATCAAAGATGAAGCATGTAAAGATGATCACTGGATTCAAGCAATGAAGGAAGAATTGGATCAGACTATGAACAATGATACATGGGAGTTAGTTCCTAGACCTAAAGACAAGAATGTGATAGGAACCAAATGGGTATTTAGAAACAAGATGAATGAGCAAGGAAAAGTTGTAAGGAACAAGGCTAGACTTGTATGCAAGGGATATTCACAACAAGAAGACATAGACTATGAGGAGACATATGCACCTATAGCTAGAATGGAAGTAGTAAGGATGTTCTTGGCTTATGCAGTGAATAATAAGTTTAAGGTTTATCAGATGGATGTTAAATCAACCTTTCTTTATGGAGAACTTGAAGAAGAGGTATATAATGAGCAACTTGAAGGTTTTCCTTTATCAAAAGACAAAGACATGGTATGTAGACTAAAGAAATCTTTATATGGTCTGAAGCAAGCACCTAGAATCTAGCAAAGCTTGGATTTGCTAAAAGTATGATAGATAATAACTTGTATTTGAAAGAAGTTGAAAATGGTTTGCTGATTATTGTAATATTTTTTGATGACATTAATTTTGGAGGTAATGATGAAGCAAGTGATAAGCTTATCGAAGAGATAAAATTGAGTTTGAAATGAGCATGATAGGAGAAATGAAGTTTTTCCTAGGATTTCAAATTTTATAGAGAAATGATGGTTATATTAATTTCAAAAGCTAAGTACTTGAAAGATTTGTTGAAAAGGTTTGGTTTCAAAAGTTGTAAATATATTGGTACACCTATGATAATTGGTCACAAGTTATCTAGCAAAGATGAGACACCTAAGGTAGAGTAGAAAAAAGTATAGATCCATGATTGGAGGTTTGCAGTATCTAACTCACACCAGACCAGATATAGAAAATGCATTTGGGATTATAGCAAGATTTCAAGTTGATCCTAAGGAATATCATTTTGCAATAGTGAAGATAATATTTAGATATTTGAAAAGGATATCTAACTATGGAATTTGGTATGATAGACTGAGTAATTTCACTTTATGTGCATATACTAATGCAGATTGGGCAGGTAGTATGAATGACAAAAAGAGCACCAGTGGTGGAGCAATCTTTCTTGGAGGAAGATTGGTTTCCTGGTTAAGCAACAAGCAAGATTATATTTTTTGGAGTATTGCTAAGGAAGAGTATGTTGCAACAACAAATAATTGTAATCAAGTTATGTGGATGAAGCATATGTTAAAGCATATCAGAATTGAATTTGAAGAACCTATTATCATTTACTCTGATAAAACAAGTACAATGAGTATGTCCAAGAATATTGTATTGAATTCTAAGACTAAGCATATATCTATAAAGTATCATGTGCTAAGAGAGAAAGTAGTAGAAAAGGACATCATATTGGAGTATGTGAGTACTAAAGATTAGATTGAAGATATCTTTATGAAGCCTTTGCTTAAAGATATTTTTTAGTACTTCAGAGGTATACTTGGGGTTATGCCCCTGCCTAATTTTGAGTAGATGATGTAGAGAGTGCATAAGTCCAATGGTACAGAGCACTATTGTTATCCTAGACTAAATGTTGATACTTCTTGTATGGGGGAGTATCTATGATGATCTGAGTCACTAAGGAACTTAGTATTTTGTATTGAACAGTGCATTTGGACTCTCAAGCTAGTATGTTGATGACTTGGTGCAACATATTGGCAATTAGTATTTAACAATTGGTATTGAGTTCTTTGAAATTGATGTCAATGGGGGAGAATATGCATGAAAAAAAAATCTCCTAAGGTATGGGGGAGAGCATCTCCTTAAACATGAGGGAGAGATATCTCTTTAGAAAGATTCATGAAAGGAAGTAGGAATATGCATCTAATGTATTGTGAATTTTTTAGTGTGAAGTGAATAATTGATGTCTAAGAAGGTGTATGGACTTGTGTGCATCTATTGTGTTTGAGATATTTTTAGCACATGGACAACTAATGCTAGTGAAAAACAACAACATAACATTGTTTGGTATTCTTGGAGCTTAGATGTTTTTCATCTATGTTGCTATTAATGCCAAAGGGGGAGATTTTTAGCATGAATGTTGATGATACTAAATTAGGGGAGTATCCTGAGCATTGGAGAGTGTTGACATGTTGAATTCATGACTGTGTTTGTCATTGATGTCAACTTAGCATGGTTTTTGAAAAGCCTGGCTGAGTAGTAGACAAAGATCTTGATGGCATAAATAATTGTTTGATTATTTGGTGATGCATAGTTTATATGCTCAACACAGTGTCTTGATGACATGGTCAAGTGTGTAGAGTTTGAGTTGAAGACATACAAAATTTGTAGCTAATTTATCGAGAGTAGTTCAAAGATAGAGTAATGAGAAAGAAACTCCTAATGTTTGTTGGCTATCTTACCTTTGAGATGTAATGAAGAGATGCATAGTCTAGAAGTGACAGAGGACAGTCAACTAATGATGTCAATGAGTCTGCATGATCTAGTATCAAACTTATGAATTTTTGGATAGAATGTGAGTTGACAGTGCTATTATAATTATAATTAATTAATTATCTTATTCTAATTAATTGGGAAAGCCTCAAGGCTAACTCAAGGAAGTATTATGATCATTGTATGAAGTATGAAGTGCAAAAAGAGTAGAGTGCTTACTAAATGTGTGTAAGTGATCCAATGGATTATTGGATGAGAGATTTGTGATTTGATTACAAGATCAGAAGGAGATGAGGTTCGGTTGATAGCATAGAGAAAGAGGAAGGAATAATATAGTACCATTATATTATTTTGCAAGGAATAGTACATAGAGCACTTGGACAATGGGTTCATTGATCTTGCCCTTGAAGCTATTTGGGAAATGGATCCAACTATCTTCTACAACTCCTAATAGGGTTGGCACAACTCATAATATGGTTGGAATCTCCTAACAAGGATTCAAAGTCTCCTAACAAGGACTCATATGTACTAAATGTATTCATAGACTCCTAACATGGTCCATCCTCTAAAAAGGAACATTTATATTAGTACATCATCTTGTGGGTACCATGCCCACTGAGGTTTTTCCTCTAATCAAGGGTTTCCCTAGTTAACATATCTAATGTTATTGTGTATGAGTATCTTGTTGTGGTTTTATTTTATATTACTCATATGGTTAAGGTTGTTTAAGGTTGATAATTGTTATATTAGTTGGATAATTGATTCACCCCCCTCTCCTATCAGTTATATATGTGGACTATATATTCTAACATCCTTATTCTCCTTCCCTCTAGCATTACCTTGACTTTTCCTCTTCAACTTATCCTCTACCTTCAAGGCATACTAATAAGAATCTTCAACTGACGAAATATTCAACATACCAAACTCATCTTGAATATTGAATCTCAAACCATTAATGTACTAAGATACTGTACACTCGAAAGTGTCCCACTCTAAACCCTTCTATCCAAACAATTTCATGAGTTCGAAATGTTCAGATGCCGGCTTAGAGCTCCCTATCCACAGAGTGCAAGAAGTTAGTATTCAAGCATGAAGGCTCTCATCCAAGCCTTAGAAATGTACTTCTTGCTAGTAAACCATGCAATGGGAGGTTCCAAAGACAAGATGCAAGAATGCAAATGTCCCAAGGAGTTCCTCAAGAATACAATGCAACTAAAGATTAAACTAGAATGAATATGAAAAATGCAGCTATTCTAAGCATAGATGAGGGTGTTACTATCCAACTATTAGACTATATGATCTAAGCTACATGTAAAAATGGAAGCTAAGCTAAGCTAGAATGCCATGATGCCATGGATGAGAGAATGTAGATAAGAAATAGAAGTTCTCCACAAAGCTCCAAAGAAACCTGTTAGAAAACTTACAACATAACAATATTCAAAATGAGGATTGAGGGGAAAAGCTCTCTCCCTTTTAAAGATGTATGGACAATAGAGATCAAGATGAAGATGGTGGATGATCAACGGTGGAATTCAAAAAGAGGAGTGATCCATGTGCACACACAAGTCAACCAATAGAATATAAGTTGACTTGTCATATAAGACAAAAGTCACAAAGCCTTTTCTTTTAATTGCAAAATAGAAAAAGGACTCTATGTGTGCACTTTAAGTGGGTTAGAAGAATGGGGTCTTTTATTCAATTAAAAGGAGACATGTTCTTTTAATCAAATAATGAACTTAGGATAGTATAGTCAAACTATAGATTATAATAAAATAAATTGATTATTAGCAATTTGGCTTAGGTAAGTGATTAAATTAATTTAGCCAAAATGTTGAAAAGGGGGCTAATAGTCTGGATGACCATTTTTAGGTGATTACATTTGCCCCTCTTTGACTAATGCGTGATCGATCTGGGAACACATTATGTCCAAGAAAATCGAAGCCAAGTAGGCAGTGGTAGATATAGATATCTGATTTTGAAGAATGAAATGTAGAAAAAGATAGAAAGTCCTAAATGCACAGCCTGATAGCGGTAGTACTGAACACTAGGAAAAGATGATGTTAGAATTCAAGAAGAATTCTAACACTTAGAAAAGCGGATAGAGTGAGAGCAAGTGAGAAGATCAAACAAATGCTCCTAAGCAGTGATAGAGTATTTCTGCCCCCTCGGGATTGAAATGGAAATGAGGTAAGGGGATGCAAAAACTGGCTAGAAATGAGAAAATTAGAATATAGCAATGTCCAAGATGACAGATAGCTGATTAGAACCCAAGAATGACTATATAAAAAAATTGATAAAATGCCCCAGTTTGACTAGAGTTGACCTTGAAGGATATAGCATAAAAATAAGGTCGAAATGAGTAGAAAGGTGATTTTAGACATGAAATAGTGAATTTAAGTAGATATGAAGTATGGAAATGATGAAGACATGAAGAAATGAAGACGCCCCAGTGATGATTCAGAGATTAGACCTCAAAAGGTCAGCTAACTGCTCAGAAGAAAGTAGAATTTTAAAAGACAATTTTGACCATCAAGATGAACTCAAATTTGGATTTCGATTCCGAAAATGAATCTAGGACATCAAAATTATTTAAGAGGTCAAAACTTTATATAATGTGATGACAAGATAGAAAAGAGATGAAGTGAAAGATTAAGAAGGTGAAAAGACATGAACAAGAAGAAAGTAAAGAAATATATGAAAGGAGTTAGCTGATATGTCCACAAAAAGATGAAGAAAGAGAGCTCTCCCCATATGCAAGAATGCAAGATTAAGCTAGAAAATGAACCTAAAATGCAAGCTAATATGCAAAGTGGTTTACCAGCAAGAAGCGCATAACATTTAGACTCTTAATTTCATCATTGAGCATTTATTAGGGACATCATGAGATCATACAACCATCACTAGTATAACTATGAGGATATGAATATGATCGATATTAGATAGGTATGTGGAAATCCAATCTAAGCATCAGAGACATGTAAGTCAAGATAACTACATGATTAGATTCCCTAAGTTTAATTTAGCAAGATTACACTTGTATCAAGGCATAAGCGCCAGGATAAACCCTGAGTGCGATCTTGCGAAACAGTCAAGGATGATACATTTGTAAGTCAACGTGTTGAATAGGACCAGCATAAATGCTTACAACACTATAGACAAACAAAGTATACCCACAAGCAGAAATCAAGAAGACATGCCCCATGCCCCTAGTCTTCTAGTCAATGACATCCTCAAAAGACTATTAGGGAGGTAACACATGGCAAAGAAATCATCATAGACAACACACAAAGTAGATAAATATCAGCATAGTTCAGTCATTTAAATGTTAAAGTGCGTGTGTGTAGGTCATTTGGCCATTTCTTCCAGACTTGATTCTGATAGTGAGAACTATCGCGACATCGGAGACCGTAGCTAAACTATCTAAAAAGTGTTGAAAAGCACTTGATGTCAAGGTGGGGGAAGTGTTGAGAAACATTGTTTTGTGAGTTGTCAAAGAAACCCTAATGCACAAGAATACCTCAATAGGCTAAGTAGCTATGCCCCCAAGATAAGGACAAGAAACAATTCTAAGCTAGGAAATGTGTAGCGAAGTGGATGATTGAGTTTGATAGACATAGGTGCAAGGGTTTCAAGTAGCGCCTGTTTCCAAGTTTTCACCACTTGATAGATTTTTTCAGGACTTTTTTCAATTTTTCTGTATTTTTGAATTTTTGATTTTTTTTGGTGATACATCAAAGTGCCTATTGCTAGGTTTTCACTAAGATGATCATTTTTTTCAAGACAATTTTTCAATTTTTTTGGATTTTTTTCAGGATCATATATGATTTTTTGGATTTTTTAGAATAATTTAGAGATCACTAGTTCTCAAGCAAGATCACATTATTTTCTCCCAATGTCTAGCAAGGTGTAGGACATGATGGAGCAAAAAGTTGGTGGATAGATAAAGATGGATAAGAAAGGAGTATGAAGCAAGTGAAAGTGATCCTCAAGGATTGACTCCTCAAGAGTACCCAAGCTAGGGAAAAAGGTGAAATAGTCATATGAAGCATGTTTTGGATAAGCAATGGAAGTAATGAGAAAGATAGAATGTAGGATAAGCGATGAAGCCAACAAGTGAGATAGCATGAAGATAAGCGATGGAAGCTAATGAGAAAGATAGCATGTAGGATAAGCAATGAAGCCAACAAGTGTGATAGCATATAAGATAAGCGATAGAAGCCAATGTGTAAGATAGCATGTAGGATAAGCAGTGGAAGCCAATGAGAGAGATAGCATATAAGATAAGCGATGGAAGCCAATGAGTAAGATAGCATGTAGGATAAGCAGTGGAAGCCAATGAGAGAGATAGCATGAAAGCATGCAATCCAAGAGAGCAGACATGTCAAGAGGCCTATGAGAACCATGTTTGATTCATTATGATCAAGGCCAAGGGTTCAACTAGATAGGATAGCAATGGGATATAGCAATAAAAATAAAGCTCAAGATGGAGGCTATGAGTGAATGGGAGAGCACAATAGAAAATCTCATGGATAAGATAGCCAATATGCAAAGATAGCTCAACATTGTTAAGATCAAAGAGAGCAGAGGGGATAGATGGATGGTGGAAAAATTATGCATGATGCCTGTTTGCCAGGTTTTCATCATAGTACTTATCCAAGGTACCACAAGATGTAGTTTTCACCACAGGATGCATTTATTTCTCTTTACTTTTGCTACCAAGGTGCCACAAGAAGTGGTTTTCACCAAGGCACATTTTCATTTTTTTCATTTTTTCTATTTTTTCTTCTTTTCTTTTTTTTGAATTTTTAGAAAGAGCTCAAGCTTTTTGAATGTTGATAGTGCTCCTATAGGAAAGATAAGCCATGATAAGCCAAGACCATAGACATGTATGCTCAAAGATGTTGATAGGGTGATGAAAGAGAAATGGTAGTAGGAAGAATATATTGAGGATAAGAGTTCATGTATAGAAAGTAAGTGTAAGCTTTAGAGGATTTCATGAGGATAGCTGAAATATTGGACAAGATCAACATTGACACACACCTTGAAGGGTATTGGAACAATGGAGGAATCATGGATGAAATAGATTGAGGATTAGATGTATGAGGTGGTAGAAGAGATTTGAAAAAAAGTGGAGTGGAAGGCTTTGGAATAATTTTAGAAAGATTTTTGGAAGAAGATGGAATGGAAGCTTTTGGAAGCTTGAATGTCAACTTTGAAGTATTTTCAATATTCATGTCTTTTAAAAGAGACTTGGGAATCCACATAGCTTTAGATTTTCCTTTTTCTTTGGGTACTTGAGGGTGAATTTCTTCAATGATGGATTTAGGAACCCACATTTGCTTTGATTTAGCTCTCTTAATAGTGGACCTTTGTGGTCTCTTTTGTGCATTCTCCTTCTTAGCATTCACATGTCGATTAGATGGGACATAGTGATCTTCATTTTTCAATGGATTCTTATGTTTATTCTCACTTCCAAAGGACTTGGGATTTGTGGATGAATAAGGATGATATGACTGGTTTAGATGTATAGATGGGTGAAAAGTCATCAAGGATGAGTGTCTTTGTTGATCTTGAGGTAATATAGGAGAGCTAGGGAATGAGCTATGAGTGAATGTAGGAGATGGAGGAATATAAGGCCCCAATATGGATGGAATGTTTGAATGCTTTAGCTTAGATTGATAAGGACCAAGGATAGATTTAGAAGATGCAAAGGGATAGTGGGAAGGGATATCAACATCTTTAGAATGAGCAACATGGTCAAAGCCATCAATAGACTCATAAGTACCTTTCATAGGAACAACATTTTTAATAGAAGCACTTGAAGCTTGAGCACAATTTTGAAGTGGATGTGGAGAAGTAGAACATGAGGGGATGCTTTGATCTTGAAAAGTAGATTTGGATAGCATATGAAGAGAACTTTTCTCATAATTTTCAGTAAGCTCAAGGGAGATAATGGAAGTGGTATCTTCATCAAACTTAGGAGGTCAACAAGATATAGGATATGGAGGGGAAAAATCTTGAAATAGATGAAAAGGTGCTTGATCTTGATCTTTCTTGACATTTATAGCTTTTTCATTTTGAGAGCCCTCTTGACATGGAGCCACTTCTAAGGACAAGGGAGAATGAAGAGTGAGTGGAGTAGTGCTTGGATTAGGCATAGTAGTGTATGAAGGTTGAGGATGTTTAGGATTAGTAGCATGGAAAAGGTTTGCAGCTAAGTGAAGGTTAGCTTGAGTTTCTTTTAGAGGTAGCCCTTGAGGATACACGTAGTCTATGTGGAAAGCATTAGGTTCTTTATTTGATGGAGGCATGTTGGAAAGATTTGAAGTGTTGGGAGATGCACGAGTGTTGGAAGAAGTGGAAGATGTAATAGAGCTGCTACTAGACATAGGTTCATTAATGTAATCTTGCTCAAGAGAAGTATCTTCACCACATGAGTCACTAGAGGTTTCAAGATCAACAATCTCATCATCAATGAGATCTTGGATTTTATGTTTCAGCTCTATACAATCAAAAGTAGCATGGTCATTAGATTGATGATAAACACAATAATCATCCAAGAAAGGATTTCCATAGGAGCTAGACTTAGGCAACATGATGATCTTATTGCCAAGAAGTTTTTGCAAAGTGTCATCATAAGAATTTTCCAAGGGAGCAAAAGTTCTATTAGAAAGATTTCTAGGATCTTCTTTTTGTTTCTCAAGTGAATATAATGCATTCATTTCTTCATCATTTTCTTGGTCAAAGATAGGTTTGTCATGATATTTTGGCCTAGGCTCAAAGGAGGTATCACTTGCTTGTCCTCTAAAGAGGTCTTTAGATCTAGAAGATGAAGACATTTGATGTCTTTAAGTAGAGCATGTAGACCTAGAAGAAGAGGATGACCTCAAAGAAGGTGACTCACATGCATATAAAGACCTTAAGGAAGATTCATGTAACAATGTAATCTTCTCCTCTAACCTTTTCTCAAGTTTAGACTTCATTTCTGTCATGCGCTTAGAGAGATGAAGGTAAGAAAGATCATTTGTCTCTTCTAGTTCTTTGTATTGCACATATAGATCTTGAAACTCTTTAGTGATATGGAGGATATCATGATCATCTAGATTTGGTTGAATTTTGGTAGCACAAGATGTGAATTCCATAGTTTTAGATGCAAAGCCAAGCATAAAGTAGTCTAGAAGATAACTTGATGTTGAAACTATAGGAGGTAGAGTGTTCACTTGCCAAGATATTAGAGAGAGATTAAAGTGACTTTTCAAACAATATGTCCAAGAAACTTACGACATGAATGACTCAAGTCAATAGCTAGGCAAGATGCCCAAATAGCCAAATAGATAGAGCAAGCGGGGTGACAAGTGAACAACTCTCCAACCCAAGAGTGTAGTCAAGAAATCAAGGTAACCATTTTAGCAAAAGGATAACTAGCAAGCATGCATAGACCATGAAGACAAAAAGACCAAGAGCACTAAGACCAAAGAGCCACTCTAAGAATGTTCAAGAACTAGAGACATAGAAAATCAAAATCAAATGATGAGACTCCCCTTAGCAAGCAACACAAGAAAATGTTTTCATTTGATGTTTTGACTTGGTTGACAAAGTTTGACAATAGTTGATAGCATAGCAAGTTTGATGTTCAAAAGCAATTTCTTTCCAAGCAAGATAGTGACACATGAAGTAGTCTTCAAACAATCAAGCAAGGGACAAAGCAACCTTGCATGATACAAGCACATCTGAGGTCTCAAAATAATTTCTTAGAATTATTGTCATGTGTATGTTCAAAAGATTTTCACAGGTATACCACATTCGAGAACACATCAAGCAATATCTACCTAAAGGACATGGTTCATTACTCAACAACTTGGCCCACACTTGATGCTCCTTCGCCTCACACCAAGTGGTTGCCCATAAGAGATATTGGCTTTGTCATGAAAATGTCATAAGCATAACCAAGGGAACACAGATGGTGAGTGTAAAATCTTGGGGTGATCCGGGTAGTCCACTAGGATCGATCCTTGCACCAAAAAGTTGAGTGGCTAAAAAAGGTAGTTACTAACTTAGGGTGTTCAAATAGGGCTTCCGTTCATAGTATTCCTCTTGCTCCCAATTATGGGACACCTCACCTTGCGATGAGTAACCGATATCGCGATCACAAGAGTACCTTAAGCATTCTTGCCTAGTGATCTCCCTATGGTCGAAATCCCATAAGCGATCACACTAGGTGAAGAAAGAAACTACGTCTACCAAATTTTTGTGTCCTTGGTAGCCTTGAGTTTATAGTGGGTTGGAAGAGCCAGGTAATTGGCTTGTCCCCACTTGGGTCGTCCCTCTCAGGTTGTCCGAGAGCAAGCCCTCTAAAGGATTCTAACTACACAAAGTGGATCAAATTTTGAAAGTCAAGATTTCTGGTTCACCAAAAGGGTGAAGAGCATACTCTCCTATTCCAATAATTTTCTCCCAAACATGCCAACAAGATTTAGTTACCCCTTACTTTTGAAACCAAATGGCAATTCAAGATTTTTGATTCACCATGAGGGTGAACAACATACTCTCCTATTACCAAAAGACTCCAATCACAAGTTTTATATGCCTATAAAAAATGAACAATTATTCAATGCCGCACATGGAAACAAAAATCAAGCAATTTTGAGTTTTTATGCTTTGGGCAGCCCTGCAAACAATGTTAGTAGCCCTTGCGCATTTGAAGCTTTTGCATGCGTTCTTTTTATGCAATGTTTCACAATTTTTTTTTTCATAAGTATGGCAACCTGTAATCACAACTTGTTAGCACCAAAAGTTAGTGTGAAATAACATAAAAATCTACAATAAAAAGTGGTGATTTGCCTCAAAAATCCAATTTATCTTCCAACCAAGTACATGCAAAGCAAGTGCAAGTTAATCACAAATGCTCTCATTTTTACTCTTTGGTTTTGACCTAGTCAACAAGATTGGACTTTTTTGCTATGATTTCGTATCCAAAAATAAAAATGAAAAGAAGAGACCCCTATTAAAGATCAGAGATCTTTCCAAAAATGCAAGAAATTTAAAAAAATATCTTCATTTGCGCTCTAGAGATTGATTTTATCAAAACAGGCAAAATTTATCAAATCAAATTTTTGATCTTTAATAAAACTTCAAAATTCAAAACACAAAGAAAAAATCCCCATTATAATTGAAAACCCTTTTTGAAAATGTAAGTTTTTAAAAAAAAATTTGCTGATTTTCGATTAGAAATGACTTTTTATGAAAAAAAAGAAAAACTCACAACTCTTGAAAATCATGTCAAAATGCTCTGCAAATTAGACTGAGACATTTTGAGCATATAAAAAACCTGTAAAAAAAATTTGAGAACCAAAATCCAAGCGGTTTAAAAGATATGATCAAATCTTTAAACCAACTAAGTTTTTGGCCTTCAAACCAATTTACTTATGGGTTGGCCTTAAAACCAAAGTGATAATTCTACAAAATCATTTGATTAGATCCAATATGCTGCTGTAAAAAATTAGATATGAAAAATAAAAGCAAATGGAGCTAGAAACTTGATTCAAGCCCCACGGTGGGCGCCAAAAATGTACACTCGAAAGTGTCCTACTCTAAACCCTTCTATCCAAACAATTCCATGAGTTCAGAATGTTCGGATGCTGGCTTAGAGCTCCCTATCCACGGAGTGCAAGAGAGTATATTTCAAGAATAAGAAGGCTCTTAGATGAGCCTTAGAGATACTCTTCTTGCTAGTAAACCATGCAATGGGAGGTTCCAAAGACAAGATGCAAGAATGCAAATGTCCCAAGGAGTTCCTCAAGGATGCAATGCAACTAAAGATTAAGCTAGCATGAATATAAAAAGTGCAGCTATTCTAAGCATAGATGAGAGTGTTACTATCCAACTATTAGACTATATGATCTAAGCTACATGTAAAAATGAAAGCTAAGCTAAGCTAGAATGCTATGATGCCATGGATGAGAGAATGTAGATAAGAAATAGAAGTTCTCCACAAAGCTCCAAAGAAACCTGTTAGAAAACCTACAGCATAACAATATTCAAAATGAGGATTGAGGGGGAAAGCTCTCTCCCTTTTAAAGATGTATGGATGGTAGAGATCAAGATGAAGATGGTGGATGATCAACGGTGGAATTCAAAAAGAGGAGTGATCCATGTGCACACACAAGTCAACCAATAGAATATAAGTTGACTTGTCATATAAGACAAAAGTCACAAAGCCTTTTCTTTTAATTGCAAAATAGAAAAAGGACTTTATGTGTGCACTTTAAGTGGGTTAGAAGAATGGGGTCTTTTATTTAATTAAAAGGAGACATGTTCTTTTAATCAAATAATGAACTTAGGATAGTATAGTCAAACTATAGATTATAATAAAATAAATTGATTATTAGCAATTTGGCTTAGGTAAGTGATTAAATTAATTTAGCCAAAATGTTGAAAAGGGGGCTAATAGTTTAGATGACCATTTTTAGGTGATTACAGATACCTTTTCACTAGTAAAATTTGACCCATTTTTCAATGAATATTGGTTGAAATTTTAATCCATGTTGGTCAAATTTATGACCAAGTGGTGCATCGCAATATTTATCATCAAAATTTTGACTAATCCTTTAATTGGTTAGAATTTTGACCAAATACTTGGTCGAAATAGGTTGCCTTTGGTATGAGCATTTTTGGTGGTCATTGGTTGAAATTTTGACCAAACTTAGTCAAAATGGAGACCAAGTATTGGTTAAAATTTTGACCAATTTTGGTCTATCAATGATTAAAATGCCATACTCACGACCAAAGAATTGGTTGAAATTTTGACCAATATTAGTTGAAATGGAGACCTGGTATTGGTCTA
Source organism: Cupressus sempervirens (assembly GCA_028749045.1). Classification (NCBI taxonomy): domain Eukaryota; kingdom Viridiplantae; phylum Streptophyta; class Pinopsida; order Cupressales; family Cupressaceae; genus Cupressus; species Cupressus sempervirens. The sequence continues at coordinate 285,068,581 of CM053791.1, forward strand.
GTTTTTGACCAACTCTAGTCTATCAACAACTAGAGTGCCATACTCATGACCAAAGAAATGGTCAAAATTTTGACCAATCTGACTTGTTAAAAAAATATAGTAAAGGTGAAACATCCATTCATTGGATTTCTTGCATTATGTATTGTATCAAATGAAAGGAGCAACAAAGCACCTCAGTTTAATAACTTGCAGATAATATAAAATTATGATTGAAAGTCATCTAATATGAAATATTTAATTAGTAAGCAAAAACTTCAATCCATCCATGACATTTATTGCATTTAGTCCTTGCAACATAAGAGCAACAATATTTATATAACAATGACATTCCAATAAGATAATTACAAATAAAGTGGATCCATAATGATTAATAAATATTAATAGTGTACAAAATATACTTTAGATATTAATTATCAAGCACCAAATTGTCAAATAAGTGCCAATGCTCTCCTATTTTTCAAAAGACATCAATTTATATATCCAAACATTAGGTTCATATGACATTCTTTTCTACAGCTAGGATTTGTCACTAAAATGAACAACCACTTGTGGCTCAAAATATTCAATTACATATATGCATCTAACTGCATTTTGATGTAACTTCACATTTGCACATTAAAGATGGGGTAGAAGTTGGTTGTTTCCCTTTATTAGAAGGCAAACTAGCCACCTCATTGTACTTTTCCTTCCACCCTTCCCTATGACCTCTCAAGACATCTAACATGTCATCATATGTATAGGTTGACTCGAAGAACATCTTGTTGTTCATAGTAAGTGATTCCTCCATATTGTGATTGATCAAATATTGTTCATGCAGTTGAAGATAGTACTCCATATTTTTCTCCTTAACCTCTATAAGCAACCTATCAAGCTCTTTGTTTTTCATCTCCAATTTAGCATTTTGCAACTTTAGGGGCTTATTATGTACTTCACATGCAACCAAATTCTCTGACAACAAAGATATATGTTTCTCTTAAAGCTGACTATGGTTCTCTTGAAGTGAGCTATTGAAGCTATCATCCAGGGTAGAATCGTCTGAGCTTACATTTTCATGACTATTTCCTAGCCCCACCACACCACAAGTATCTAATATCTAATACACCCAACTGAGGTACTTCATTTGAACTCTATCATTGCCTCTAGGTGGATGAGTCATTCATGTTTCCATGCTTCCTAGAAGTAGTAGACTTTGACAATCCTATAGTTGTAGTCATAGGGATATCAGATGACAATTGATCGGGAGCTTCCTTTCTGTAGACATCTTTGTGACTATCAATGACTGCTTCAACACATAAGAACTATGCTTACATTCCAATATTGAAGTTTAATTAAAAATGAATTAGTACAATTATGATTTCTTGAGCTCCCTTTATATCATCTAGCCCATAAGGAATCATTTCACCATGATTTTCCTGCATATAGTATAGAAAATGCAGGTTCCTACTTAAGAAACTCTATTGTGGCCATTCAATGGCTCAATAATAAGCTTTCTATAGATAAGACACAATAAATATCAAAAAGTTGAATTGCAATCAAGAGGTTTCTTAGTACTGACATTCATAATCTACTTTGTTCATAATTCAAAGTGCATTAAAAGCTCTAAATTAACTGGAAAAAAATTCTTCTATAAATCTCGGTACTTACAATTGACAATTATTCTATTATTTCTATATGTAAAAGCAATTACAGGCTGTAGAAAAATTAAATGTAAGTTTCAAGAATGCTAAACTAGAAATTAAACTATACAAATTCAACTAATATAGCTGATTCAACTTGAGTTCATTCAACCTTATTAGCACGTGAAATCCGCATAACACCATTCCTCCTAAGTGTTTCCAAAGAAATACCCTGCTCCATATTGTATTCAAAAATTTGCAATGAGAAATATGATTTTCATAAAAAGAATCTATAAGACTATGAGTAATTCATGATGTGTAGTTACCATCATAAAAACTACAAAAATAATGAGAGTTCCATTGATCCATAAATAATTAGCTTGGACAAATTACATGCAAAAACAAAACTAGAGGTACAAAATGTTTAATGTCAAGCATAACAACTATTGTACAATATTACAAGGAAACTATCCAAAAAGGATTTCTATGCTTCTTATTATATTGATTAGCAAAACTTCAACTTAAATTCAAAATACTTCATAGCATCAGCACAACTACATGAAAAACTTAACATACCATTTCAATACAAATTAGTCAACTTGAATGTCATGTTAAATATTCATTGTTACATATCTGAATAATAATTGCAGAACTCTATGAAAAGAATTATGTTGTTACTCCCTTATAACTAATTTAAGATACTAAGAGACTATCATCTTCATTCCAATTTAAGATACTAAGAGACTGTCATCTTCATTCCAATTTAATATCCTAAGAGACTAACATCTTCATTCTATTGAAATCCTGGTTTACCTATTTGTCTTCACAAATATAAGATACAAAGAGACCAATTTAACAATTTCTTGAAAGAAGATAATTGTTTGGTTTGTCTAGTATAGGATAATCTTTAGAATTTCTTGAAAGAGGATAATCATTGGGATTGATTGGTATAGGATAAGTTGGTGTCTTAGAAGGTGCGCGGGGGGGAGGGTGGGGGGGATTTTTGGGTTGATTGTGGATTGGAATTCGATCAATATCATGGGATTTGTAAACTCTATGAGGAGGAGACTTGTTATGAAAAAATGGTGACCACATTAGAACAAGAATATTTGAAATTATTAATGGAAAATTAGTGGGTAGAGGAGGAGATTTGTATAGCTTTGGAGAAGGAAGAGTATATTTCCATTGTGGCATTTGTGGGAGTTGTAGAGAAAATGCATACTACAATCAAAGATACCAACAACTTGTGTAACACATCTATTCTAACCTTTAAAAAAAAGTTTTCTAATTTTCTTGTATACCCAAGTAGTATTTATAATGATTGTTAGGTAAATATGGGACTTGTTAGAATCTTCCCTGAAATTTCTTCATTGAAACATGTTGGGTAGTTTGTTTTGACTCTTATTTTTCTATTCACAAAAAGAGCTTTGTGAGTGCAGTAAATCATATGTTTGAACCCATGATAAGTTTATATTTAGGATGTGTAGTAGCCATAATTTATTGTACATATGTGTCCTTCACTTAGATAACTTTTGTAAGTTGTTTGCATGGTATTCGTCAACTAACTTTGAGCTTTCTTTTCACTTTTCTTTTACCGAATGTAGCATCGGCGACAACTGTATTCATTGGGAAATATCAAAGCTATGTTTGTGGAAAATACATTAAATTTTGCAAGAATATTCACATAAATATATGACAAGTAGCTTATTTAAAGGAATTGCATCTCTGTGTGAGCTTGGATAATCACTAACATAGGTTCTATCATGTTAGGAGAGTAACATTTATTATCATTTCCTAGTCATTTAAACACCAAGAAAAATTATCCAATGCATCTTTAAAATATAAGATACATTTCTCTTTGGCATTTCCATTCCACATTACCAATTTATAATATACATAGAATTTCATTTTCATTCTATTGAAATCTTGGTTTGACAATGTTCCAAAAATATTTAGGAAGGTCAATCTTCATATGTTACCAATTTGTGTATAAAAAACACACATCACAAATTTGTGTGTACAAATATATAAGATACAGTTTTCTCTTTGGAATTTCCATTTTAGTATATCTGATATTATTTACCTACCCTAGATGGAAGAGTAAATCTCTTATTCATCAAGCTTGCAAATCTAGCAATATAAAGACTGATATCTTACCACTTGGTATATAAATGTTCATAAGGAGTTTCATTTTAGTATGTCTTAACATTTATTATTTATCTATGAATACATGGTAAGAAGTTGAATTATCTCAAACTTTATATTTTAGTTGGCCTTATAGCAATGGAGAGCATCAACATACACTACACAATCTACAAACAACTAGTAAGAAACAAATGAGAGAATGCTAACATCTTACCACAAGGAGTGTTGATACATATACAGTAAAGAAAAACTAGGGGTTCAATGTTAAACAATGAGAGAATGCTAACTGAATTGCAACTAAACACATTCTACAACTTAAAACATTCTAGTCTCCCATTCTCTAGCCATAGAAATTGATGTAACATCCTACACAAAAATTCAGGTTTTTAATAGAAACAATGGATAAATGCGTCAAAAGATAATAGCCCTTTTCTTGATAGACCAACCTTTGAAAGGTTGTTTTAAATTGTAGATGAATTTAAATGTGCACAAAATTAAAATTTTTGAACATATTGATTGTCTCACCATATTGGATATGGAGGCTATTATATTTGAAGGTGTTTGTCATTCATGGAAGGGATTTGAAAAATACACCTAAAAGATAGTTAAATGTGTGAAATTATAAATTACTTTTTCGGTAAAAAAAATGTTATTTACTATTGTGCAATGTAGGTAGGAAAAGCTCCATCAAGTAGATCATGATATCCTTTACATCTCGAGCATTTGACAACCTCATTATTAATGATCTCAACGACTACTCCTTGCTCTGCCATTTGCTTGAATGCTTTATGTGTATGTAGCTTAGAATAAATAAGGAAGTTTGGATTGATCTCATGCTCCTTATATATGTTACAAATAAATCAAGAGATGTGAATCAATAGACAAAGATGATAAGAGAAGGTAGGCTATGTTGGGTTTATGTAAAACCCTACAACTTGCATAATTTTATTATCACATTTTATTATCTTTCTCTCTAATTTGTTATGACTTTTCAATTCTCACGAGTTTCACTATCATATTGTATTCTATAAGATGAAGTTACATGATGTAAAGATTCAAATTCAAGTTGATAAGAGATTCCTCTCATGTAAAGACTGTATTTTCTATAATAATGTCATATAAGCAAACGCCACAAAATGATGAAAGAATCATTTGAAAAGTTAGAGTTCACGTGCACAAAGTATCAAAAATAGTGATTTTTCTATTAAATTAGTGATACAATAAGCATGTAATTCAACCACTTGTGGAAACATCTTAGTCTAAAGTAATGTCAATTAGTGCAGAAATATAAGCATGTACAACATAATTAACATGTGCTTGATACAATAAGAAGCTGAAAAAATTGTCAAACTTCAATAATAGCCATACATCATGATACATAATTTTCTAAGATTATACATTAGATGTCAATCTTTACGTCATACATGTAGAATACATAAATAGATACAATCTTACAACATGAATGGAAATGAAAACTTGTCATACTTATAAACAAAGCATGTGGTTTAAATTCATTATAGCAATAAATACCTTGTATTGTACTTTTGTTGTACTCACAACATCATTTTCATTGAAAATTGATTTTACGTGAAGCTCTAGCAAAGAACCTACACTTGCTCTCAATTATTTTTTGAACTTTGAATCCTTGAATTCATTATTAGTTACAAGAAGTTTGGATGATGCAACATCTATCTGCATGATAGAAAGATATAATTTCATTTGTGTAATGTATTGAAATAAATTCTCTTTCCTATTTATCTCCTAAGAAAGTATATTAAGTGTTAGAAACATGGAAATCATAAATAAGATTAAATCTATTGTAATCTTGACTAAAAAAATTGTCATACAAAGCCATGAAACCACTTTTCCCAACAACAACACATGGATTTCCATCAAGTTACATATGTGGTTTCTGGAGATCTACAAAACTATTCAATATTGTAGACATCAATGTCAATATAATAGAGTATTATCAAGCCATGGATAACAATGATGTCAACAAAACCACACTAAATATGAATATGAGAACTACACATGTAAGAAAAGCATGTTGAACAAGGTCAACCATGCATTTCAAAACACATTCAAACATTTTTCTAAACATGTACGAAGAGTTATTGCACTATTAATCGAAACATTGTTTGAACCAAGTAAATACACTTTGATCCATGTCACAAATAGTATCACTCCCTCTTGATAACTTATCTAATCTTATTTGAATAAAAGAACCAAGATTTGGTTTTGAATTCCAAGCACTATCTTTTTGAGGTGATTATAGAGCATTATGTACTTTGAACATATGATGTTATAATCTAGTTGATGGCATAAATTTGAATTCTACATTTTTTTCCTAAATGACTTAAAAGCATGTTGTTTTCAAAAAGACCCAATAAAAGTAATCAACAAAAATACCAAGAAAATAGTGGTGGAGATCTAGAGGCAAGTTTCTTTGGTTTAATCTTAAGTTTTTCATTCTTCACCCAAGAAGTAAACAATCATTTATCTCCAGGGATGGAGGCATATGTGGGTTGTTTATTGGTGTAGTACCATGCCTCAATCAAGTTGGTCCATCTATTGGAATTGTAGTTTTATTCTACAAGCTAGTCAAGTACATGATACATAATGATGTATCTTGATAACAGTGAGCACAACATTTGGGGAGCTCAATGTTCAAGATACAATGGATCAATAGTAAGTTTTACTCATGGAATCTTCAAGTTTCATCTCAAATTAATGGAAAGCATCTTGGCATTCATCTTTCAATTCTATTATTTATTAATAATACCTTGGAGAATTAAGATTCTACACATGAATTAAGACATGTATAGGGAAAAATCAAATTGTGTAGGTAGACATTTTTTATTCTAGGAAAGGAAAAATAATGTCTCATGGCAATGGTAATCAAAAATCTATTAAATTTGATTGTTAGGTTGAATTCCCATATGACATTTCATGTCTTCTTCAAGGCCATTTTTTGAATGTAATTGGAAATACAAATTTTGTGATAACTTATTGTTTTGATAAATGATTGTCCCAGTATAATATTATGATTTATATTTGGTTATTTATGTTCTCAATGATGCTTCTCCTATCATATGTAAGAATGCCACAAAGTTTTAGCACTTCTAAATATACAAAGAGAATTCTTGCAACTACTGCAACCTATAAGTGGGACCATAATGGAAAGAATTATATAATATGGTTTACTAATGGTAGAAATAGAAATATTAGTTTAAATGTCAAAGAATAATAGAAAAAAAAAAAATTCTACATATATAAATTTTTGACACATTTGTGTCATAATTCAGTACTATTAGCCATGCACATTTAGTACCATTGAAGACTTTAGTAAATGTAAACAACCAAAATAGTTTTTGGTGCCAATAATGCAATATGTTTTGCTCATATACAATCCAAAATATAATTTGTGAACATGAAATGAATTACAAAACTAAGAAAAAGGTGGCACTGATGCACTTCTCATTGACAACATTGTGTCATGTTCTCCTATTGCTAATATAATCCCCCAAACTTTTGCTATTTGTCCTACCAACTCTTGTAATGTTAATTTTTTTTTTCAAGGATCTACTATTTTGGATACTAGCACAACCTAGGTCAATTGTCTAGATACCCTTGGAAATTTTAAATTCATGTTGGTGGTGCATTTATGATAGGTAACAAAAATCATGATGAATGAGCACTAATTGTTTTAAAATTGTGTAACTAGATTAAGCCATTCAAGAATATTTGATAGAAACAAAAATTGAATTTTAGTGGGTAAATGAAAGAGTTACCTAGACTTCAAGTTTCTTTCTAGGAGACTAATTTGATGATGTTGGCCTTAAGAATTAAGATTAGATAGGGTAAAAGTGGAGAGGTAATTACATGTGGATGAAAATAAGATTTTGAAATCGTTATTCTTCATTGTAAAATGTAGCAGACCATTTTTATTGCTACAAAAGCTTTTGAAGTATTGAACATGACCATTTCCCATATTTAAGTTCAATGTATAGTTATTTTGTGAAAGAATCATAGAGTTATCTCCGTTAGGTTCTTACATTGTCTCGGCCCATATTATCCCTCATTCTAGTTCAAACCACTTTGCAGTTCAAATAAATATCATTGAGGATTCACTCCCAAAACAATGTCCTTTCAAGTTTAAAAAAATGTGGATGAGGGATGAAAAACTAATGAATACAATAGAACAGTAGTTGAAGGAATAAGAGGTATCAGGATCAAAATTATATTGCTTGGTAACTAAGCTAAAGATGGTCAAGAATAAATTGCTACTTTGGTAATAATTTTGAAGCAAAAGAAAGAATAGAGTAGGAAATTAAGGAGCCTAAAAGGGTAGTGATTGATAAAGGAATAGACATGGAACTTTATCTCAAAGAAAATAAACTATTAGTTGGTTAGGAAGATACCCTTGGTAAGAGTTTGAGCTTCACTTGGTTTTGAAAATACTTTAATATTCTCTACTTAACAATGCCAACCACATAAAGGTGGAAGTTTATCTGGCCTCACCCCCTCCCCCTAACATCAATCTAAGTTCTCTATTATCATCTAATTACATCATTCATCCATTTATTAACTATAACATTCAATCAATACAATCACATAGCATTCATTAATATGATATAAAATTCATTAATACACAATACTAATCAAGACTTCATTAACATGAAATAAAAATAATTATTAATACACAAAATTCATAGATAATTACTTAAAACAATGTTCTTTCATTAGCCAACAAATTTTATCAAACAAGGTTTTTCAAAGAGAATTTAAAAAATAAAATCATTTCTTCTTTTTGTTTTTCTTAGCTCTCTTAAGAAAAAGGTTAATAGGGGCATCAATATCTTCCTCATTCTCCTTCTCTTGTGGCATATGTAATGTCAAATTATGATGCCTCCTCCTATTTTGAGGAACAAGAGGCTACTGCACTAAAGGGGGCTCTGTTGCAAGAACAAGTAAATGGGTTAAATTGGCATACTTAAAATTAAAAATATTTGAAAAAAAAAATAAAAAAAAATCTATTAAAAGTATTTAATTAACTAGTACAAGATACCATGCATTTTTATTACTTAAGAATACCATAGATCATGTACATTTACACTTTTATCCGCATGTCAACATGCTAAACACTTGGAATATGCTCCAATCCTTCAACATGATGTTCAACATGCTCTAAAATATTCAAAAAAATGTTGCATGTCAAATTGAAATTAAAGATGTTAAATTGTATTCATAATTGCATAATTAATTTCCAATACCAAATTAATACCTCCATCCCTATGATGCACATCATGACCTTCATCATGCATAGGTTTTGTGATAGGATATGAATGCTATAGTGAAATGTTATGTGCATTGTTATGTAGCCAATTTATGTTCGAAACCAACACCAAAGAAATTTTTTCTCAACTATTCAATTTGATTTACTTTTCATTTGGCCAATTTACCTTTGTCTCATTTGGTGCACCAAATTCTTGGGTATGGCTTTCAGATTCTTGGTGTAGGCGCGCAACCACAACTTTATAGCCTTCCTTCAAGGAAATTTTTTATCTTCATCCATGAGCTCTACGTTGAATTCTGTGCCCTAATATTTTTTGCTTAATATCGTCAGTATTACATGTATTATTTGATTAAACAATTTTTTTTACAACATTATATATAAAAAAAATATGAAATTCCATTGCTTCTACTTACAAGTCAACACTGAATATTCATATAGCCACCAGAGCCAAGTTTGTGTTGGCCAACCTTTTCCAATCTCGCTTTTGTAGCCACTGATGTGTCCTATAGTCTATGAACAGTTTCAAACATGTTAGATTATATATTTGCAAAGATCACTAATAAGTGCATGATTGCATTCTACTTAATACTATCATGAGATGCCTTCTTTTTCCCTATTCTAGTTCATTTCCTTTATTATCATGTATCCTTTTCTCTTTTGCATCTTTCATTATTTCATTCCACTCCATTAGTGCAATCATAGGAGGATGGTCATACTTTAAATTCTCCTTTAGACCCCTTCAATAATGATCCCCCACAATATTTATATGTTTTGAAGCTCTTTTGAGAAGCAGGGTAGTGTCAAAAATATTTTTTTCGAAAAGGTCCTCAAAAGATGTAATGAGCTGATTTTTTAATTTAGGACCTAGTCATTCCACCTTTAAAAAAAAAATTGTTAGATCAATAACTTTAATATAGTACAATAAATGAAAGAAAATAAAATATTGTAGCAATGATATGAAACTATGTACCTTTTACGTATGGTGGGTCCAAATAGCCTCAATGTCAAATCAAAAATATGATCAAAGAAAACATTATTTCCTACAAAAAAATCATGGGATTATCAGTCCAAAATGAGTTATTTATAAGTAAACTACAATTGCATTGTAAATAATAACAATTTTAAAGCACCTAGAATCTTTTGTAATATTAATGGAAACATAGTTTTCTTGTTTAGCAATAATGTTTCTGCAAATGAACCAATGCTAGTCACATAAACTACTCTAGGAAATGGATCAACTTCACTAGTACTGGTCTCTATTGCTCTATCAACTGAAGGTCTATCTATTAGTGCATAAATAGGTATGTATGAGTATAAAATCCACCCAACAAAGAATACAATGCATGATTAGCACATTACAAAATATAGAAAAACAAGGTTTTACTAGTTGTACTTGGCATAGTCGAGGATGTTTGCATGCTCCTTGTTGCCAACAATGTACTTGGCAATATCAGAGTGATGACTAAAGGAGGTGTCCACACTTCATCATTACAATATTGTTATCAAAGACATTTGCAATGGATAAAGATCAAATGGGATACTAGCTAGAAGCATCCAAAAAGGAACATTAAATGTGGAGGTATTGCTAAGATAATCCTCTCATGTTGTTTGCAAAACTCTCCATATTTTCCTAGTGCTTTTTTTTTATAGCATGGAGTTTCAAGAAAAGGAATAGTTTAGATTTTAGTGCAAATATTGGAATCCAAGGAGTTTGAGTCAATTAATTTCAAATGTCAAAAGATGGATTCACAAGTTATGTTGAGGAAATAAATATCAATTATGCTTTGAAACAATTCAAATATCTTATGGTTCATGTTAGATATATCTGGGTTATTAGTTGCATTAAATAGATTATCCATATTGATGGACATTAAATAGCTAGTTTTGGGTTTGGTAGTTTTGGAGAGATTATCCATATTGATGGACATTACAAGTGAAGTTAATAGATAACTTTTTCAGAATGTTTGCTTCTTGGTGTCTTCTTACCTTCCATAGTAGATAGGGCATTTCAAACATGTTATTATTTTTTAATGTTTCTTTTTCCACCAATATTTTAAATGGAAATGTGAACAATGATGAGCATATATCAAAGGATGATTCTTGGGAGTTCATCACATTCCTACAAAATAAGTTGTTTATTCTTAGGCTTCCTAGAATGACATGCAATTAATGTTGTGACTATATGATCCACATCTACTTTGTTTTGGATTCATTAGGCCAATAAGGGGCTTAAAATGACTTCTCACATAATGAGGTAATGATTGGGTTTTTGATTATGCACTTTTATGTTATGCATCTCAGCAATGTTTTGGTGAATGAAAGATTTATTTTTTCCAAAATATGATTGGTTGTGGCATTTATTGTAAGGCTATTATAACTTACAACAGTCTTGTAGAAGCAAAAACCATATCCATAACATCAAAAATGTTTCAAATGGCTTAGATTTGACTTATCCAATGACAATGCATTTCTTGCTAGAGATCCAAGACACTATTTGACTAGCTATAATCAATAGCCATGAATGTCTAATTAAATACTAGAATTTTCTAACGAACTAGATTGTGTAAGGCATATTACAATGTCTAAAAACCCTATGTATAATTTAGTAGATTATTGTTGATTTAACTAGTGTAATCTTGTTGTTACATGGATCTATTAACAGTAAATAAGTTCTTAGTTGAACTCGGTGGACATAACACTCTCACCTTTCATCGTCAAGCACAACCTAAACTAGTTCAAATAGAGACCCAAGTATGGAATAACATATAATGATAACTAAATCTGTTTTAAATAAAATCAATGGTGTAATAATAATGTAATTTTTAGTAATGTTGTAAAGAGAAAGTGTTACTTACATGAAAGTTGTGTGCTAAAACCCTCACCATGTTCACCACATGGTCTCACATGTGTCACAAATTGCTGTAGAAGAACACATAATATTTTAAATCATGATCCATAAGATACTATAAAATAGAAACATCTACTGAACTTCTATTATTGCTTGAGATTAATTACTACTTACCTTCAAATATTTGACTCTATCGACCAATTCTTCTTTTAGTACCTCTTCCTCCTCACTTGTGTCATATTCAATGATAATGTTAACAATTTCATCACTATATCTTTGTATGAGTTGTTGGGCCATGAATAAGGGATTAGCACTAAGGGTGATACCATCTAGAAATGATGCATGTATTTTAGATCAAATTTGATCTACTATCATTGGAGTAAAGAACTTGGGTTTTAACTTACAAGATTGGTGTCTTGAAGTTCAAGGGGAGTCAAGGACTATTGATGAAAATTTTCACTCTATATGGATGTAAGATTTGGTTAGAAAGCCATGGGAACATAGTCAACAATGAGTTGTGAAGGGGTATTTGCATAATGAAAGAACCTTAACTATTGGTGTAATTAGGTTGGCGAGTGATTAGAGGATAGGATGATGGTCCTCTAGGGATAGGGCATCAAGGAACCCTAATAGGATAGTATCAAGCCTAAGTGAATCCTTAAAAAATAAAGGATTTGGAAGTAGCTAGACCTAGTGTTACATCACTCAGCCTTAGGGACTAAGTTAAATATTATCTTTTCATATTATCATGAGACTAATGGTTAGATAGAGATAGTGAATCAAGTTTTAGGAGATCTTATTAGAGTTTATTGTATGGATCGACGATATCAATGGGAAATACATATGTACCCGTAGTGGAATTATCTTATAATAATTTTTATCAATCCACCATTAAGATGACACCTTTTGAGGCTCAATGTAACCATAAATTCTAGACTCCAGTAGGTTGGAACCATGTTGAGGATAGGATTATTATTGGGCCTAAAATGCTTAGGGAGATAGAGGAACAAATGATCATAATTCCTTCCTTTCCTACTTTCAAACATTTGTTCAAAATTAGGTGGGGACTTCTATAGTGAGATAATTGGAGTGTTATCTTCATCTTCATCATCATCCTCATCCTCAAGCCTCAATTTCTTTCATGGCTTCCTAGGTTTAGTGGCAATAATCACAGGAGTAGAATACCTTATTGTTTCCTTTGTGGAATCTTTTCCTTCTTCTTTGGAGGTTCCTCTACCTCTTGTTCTTCATGATCACCTTCCTTTTCTTCTTACTCTTCTACATCATCACCTTTATCCTTAGTAAGCATGAGAGGGAAATTAGATTTCAAAAAATTCTTCTCAAGGTTTTCTAACATTTTCTTTCCTCTCTTCACAATTTGAGGAAACATAATCTCAAGTGAGATTTTGGTCTTGGCTTCTTCATAGGTTCAAATGTAGGAAGCTTTAGGATCTACATGCTCATTGAAAATGGCTTCAATTATGTCTTTGATTTCATCAATGTTCACCTCATATGCCAGAGGTTTCACCCATTCAATACTAGGTCTGATTGCCTGAATATGTACTTTATCATAGTCCACTAGGAAGCATATTTCTTCTTCATAGTCATCCACTAACTATTTAGGGATCTTGAACCTACTCTGCATCCTCTCTTTAATCTATTTAAAATCCATAATTCCATCAAATATTTCACCCATTTTATTAGTGAAACCATTGATATGATATAGATTAGGTCTACCTTTCTTCCATACAATATTTCCTTTTGATGAAAAGAAATTTTCTACATAAAAGAATAAACAAACCAAGAGTGAACCAAACATATATGGATTTTCCTTTGATGCTCAAATGCTATCCATATTCTTGCTCAATTGGATGAGCTGCAACTTAGATAGGTCAAATAACATATTATTCTTGGCCACTTTGAATGCCAAGCCCATTGCCTCATAGGGTACACTATTTCGTTGGCATGAAGTATAACATTGTTCACCTTCATTCCTCTTCCATCCCACTCAGCTATGGTTATATTTTCCATCTAACCTTGTGCTAGGGTTCTGGTAGTCTTGGGTCTATTAAGCATAGACTACCATGTAACTCAGTGTGTCATTTTATTCGTTATCTCCACTAGTTTCTTTACCCAAAAATGTATGTCATGTACACAACTCAAATATACCTAATCCACCTCACTTGAAAATTCATTGGCATATGGAGAATATGGGTCAAACCCTTTGGAGGAATTTGTGAGTGTGCTCCCATTGATCCTTTTATTTAGTTATCACAGGGCATAACTTGAATTGAGGTGCTTCACAAAATGTATTCTTCACCAATATTTTAGACCCTTTCTTAACCTTTATGATTGATGAAGCTGTCATAATGCTTGGTTGAAAAAGATGAACTTTTTTGTAACATAGCTTCAACAACACAGTCGATCTAAATTGCTGTGTAATTTGAAAACCATAGTGAATAATAAACCTTGAATTTCATCTTTTATAATTTTTGTTTGCCTTTAAGTCGAAATAAATGCATCGTACAAAAGTAGTTGTCATAGCTTGATTAGTTCTTTGAACTTTCTTAGCATGAACTAAACAAAGAGAAGCTTGGCTAAAACTAACTTTTCTTTGTTAAGACCATTCAACCTAACCTAACTTTGTTAAGCTTGATGAACCTAGTTATACTTGAGATCCAATTCAGTTAAACTAAGACTTGTCCCAGTGTTAGGATTAACCTTAGACAAAAATAACAGTTGCATGCAATTATAACCAATATCAGAAAATAATAGATTGAGCATAAGAGAGCACAAGATACTAGGATTTAATGTGGTTCACCCAATCCCTAGGCTACATCCACCAACAAAAAGTCCAATATTATTATTATCTAGTGATTAAAATCCATAATCCCTTATAGCTCAATACCTCTAGAAGAAGCTCCAATATCACCATTAAACTATGAAATCCCTAACCTTAAGCCTTTTTATACAAGTTTTTTTTGTTGCTTACAAACTAAGGGCTATAATAAGTTGTCCAATAGGAAAAATAATAGCCAACACCTTTTACAATATAAGGGCACTTTTTTCTTTAGGGACACTTCCCTTGAAAACCCCCACAGGGGCGTTGCTCCTCGACCCCACCTTATACTGTGACTGGGAGCACACCTAGGGCACTGTGCCAGGACCCTAGAAGGGTGCTGCCCAAAAACCCCCATAGAAATAATATGGAGAGAAAACCACACTGAATAAACCTTTGGGTCTAATTAGGCTCCACATCACAAAAACCTCCCACTTGGAGACTAGTCTTAGCACTGCTAAACCTATAGCTCCCACTGGAATATCAAATGACCCTGGAATCTACTGTTCTTTTATTTTGTTTAGTCTAGAAGACCAACTAAAGCTGAAGAGAATTTAAACTTCTACCTTGGTACTACCTTAGTAAACATATTTTTTGGATTATCATTTGTATTTGTCTTCTCTAGCTTTAACTATCTGTCATCCAAAACTAACCGAATGAAATGGTATTGCAACTATATGTGTTTTGTCTTTGAATACAGAGCTAAATTCTTTGCAAGATGAATGACACTCTTACTATCTATAAAAAAATAATTATCCCACTATGGGTATCCCAATTCTTCCAGGAAGAACTGAGGCCATATCATCTTCCTGGCTTCCTCTATTGCAACAACATACTCTATGTCTATAGTGGATAAAGCATTAACCTTCTACAACTGAGAAATCCAACTCACTACTGCCCCACCAATAGTAAATAAATAACTTGTAGTACTCTTCCTAGTATCAATATCCCCTACCAAATTTGAGTCAACATATCCCTATGAATCAGTAGTAGAGCCCCCAAAATTTAAACACTTATTCGATGTACCTCTCAAATATCTAAGAATCCATTTAATTGCATTCTAATGCTGAATTCCTGGATGACTCATATACCTGCTAATAACTCGCACTACATGTGCAATATCTAGCCTAGTAAATACCATAGCGTAGGTCAAGCTTCCTACAGTTGAAGCATAAAGTACCTTAGGTCCATCTTATCCTCCTCTTCTTGTGTCTTGGGACACATGTCCTTATCCAACTTCAAATGACTGGGTAAAGGTGTGCTGGCAAATTTAGCATTCTCCATAGAGAAACATTACAACACCTTTGCAATATAATTAGCATGAGATAATGTCAATTTCCTATTCTTCCTATCTCTGCAAATCTTCATAACAAGGATTTGTTTTGTTGCCCCCAAATCCTTTATAGCAAATGAATCTTCTAACTATTCCTTTAACCACTTAATGTGATTCATGTTAGACCTAGCTACAAGCATATCATCAATATATAAACATGAAATAATGTAGCCATCATCATCCAACCTCTTAAAAAAAACACAATGATCAAAATGAAACCTATTGTATCCATATTGATGCATAAACTTGCAAAATTTTAGATACCATTTTCTAGGTGCTTGCTTCAAGCCATATATACTTTTCTTCAATCTACACACTAAGTTCTTCTTACCTTTGACCTCAAATCCATGTGGTTGTGCCATATATATCTCTTTATCCAAATCACCATGAAGGAAGTCTATTTTAACATCAAGTTGCTCCAAATGCAAATCTTCAATAGCCACAATACTTAAAATAGTGAGAATATAAGTCATTTTAACAATAGGAGAGAATATTCATCAAATCAATGCCTTTTTTTCTTTGCAAATCCTTTTACAACTAACCTGACTTTAAATCTTTTCTTACCTCCATCCTCTTCTTTTAATCCATAAACCCATTTATTCTATAAAGACCTTTTTCCTGCAGGAAACTTGCATAAATCCCATGTCTTACTTTTAAGCAAAGAGTCCATTTATTCTTTCATTGCATTCTCTCACTAAATCTTTGTATCCACCTATACAACTTCATCATAATATTTAGATTCACTAGAATTAGAGAGTAAAATAGAATACAAATAAGGAGAAAATCTTTCTAGAGGTCTATTTAGCCTTGTTGACTATCTAACATTCATTAGGGTGTGTGGTTTTTGTTATTATGGTTGTTGCAGATCATGAGGAATTGTTGGAATATCAGGTTTTTGAGTATCATCTAGCACTACATATTCATTTTCTTTATTCTCATGTTGCTACAATAGATCTTTGTACAACACTTTCTCATTGAATATGACATTCTTGCTTCTTACAATTTTATGATTTTCAAAATCCCAAAGCCTATAACCAAATTCATTAATGCCATATCCAACAAATACACATTTCTTTAACTTATTTTCTAGCTTGGTTCTATTTTTAGAATTTATATGAGCAAATGCTTCACATTCAAAGGTTTTGAGAAAATAATAACTCACCTTCTTACTAGTCCATGCTTCCTCTAGAATACCACAACTCAAAGGAGTAGACTGACCTCTATTAATCAATATATAGTAGTATTGACAACCTCCACCCACATGTTGAAGGGCAACCTAACATGCAACTTCATGCTTCTTTCACGCTCCATTATAGTCCTTGCTGGGATGAAAAATTATATGCTTCATTTTTAGTCCCATTTCAAAATAATTTGATAAATCAAGCCCCATAAATGCTTGTGTAATCAGCTGTACCTTTAAAGCCCTTAAGGTGTTCAATGTTTCTGATACCTTTCATTCAATTTGCCTAAATGTTCCATGATGATAATTTTTCATTCTAAGTTATCTGACAAAGTCTTATTTTGAACCAATCCTAAAATTTGCTTTCTACCCCAATTAATATGCAGAATCCAGTCAAGAACCTATTACTTTATGCAAATTTGCCACATCTTTTTAAATCCTTTAGCCCCTTCTCAAATTCTTGCTCAGGGCATGCCTTTTAAACCTTAGGCAAGTATGAAATAATGTTTTGATTAAATCTATTTTAAGTTTAAGGTAATCATGGTTTACATGGTTTTAAATCTAAAAGAGTTTCATTTCAAACTTACCATGCAAGTCTCAACAATCGTTGATCTTGTTCAGATCGACAGACCTTGCATTCTCGTATTTTCAAGATGTGAGGCCATTACAAAATGCGAGGAAGTGCAAAGAGGGCACATAGCATAGTCTGATTATGTGGGTCCAAAATAATTCAAAGGTTGATTCACCGTTGATCTTGGGTAGATCAATGGATGTCACTTGCCAGCAAGATGAAGATGAGCATGTCTTAAACAAAGCGGGCAAGCGTATAAGTGACATCTGTCCCTTGTGAAGACACAAGGGGTATTCGCACAAGTGAAGAGGACAAGTTATGAACATCGTCGATCTGTGAGAGATTGACGAATGAGGCATACCCACATTTTCAAGATGCGAGGTAGATAAACATTGCGGGAATACCACTTTGCAACACGTGGCACAGTGGGACCAAGCGTGGAAGTGACAATGTCATGGGCGTGAAAGTTTTGAATGCCGCAGTCAGGTTTGTCAGAGCACGTGCATTAAAAGGTGATTTCTCATTGGTCAGGATCATTGTAGTGGGCTGCCAAATATTGAAATCTTGAATCACCGTTGATTTAAGCCAGCATCAAGGGCTAGCATTTGCCCGCATTGTTTAATCTCAATATGTTTTTAATAATGTGGGTAAACAGGTTGTGGACACGTATCACAATTGACCAAGTCACGCCATTTTGAAATGCCACGTGTTTTGTGATAAAGGAATAGTGTAATGGTTATTGAAGAGTTTTCCATCAGCTGTTGATCTTCTTTAGATCGACAAAGGGTGCTGGCTTGCTTTATCAACATGCAGGGAGATTAAGGAAAGTGAGAATGCGTCGTAAAGACATGTGTCCCTGGTGATATCAAGTCCTACCTTATGAGCTTACACAGATCTTTCTCAGTCATTGATCTTAGTCAAATTAATGGCCGATGCATTTTCACTTTATGAAGACACTCGCAAGATAAGAAATGCGAGAATGTGCAAGCCTGACACATGGGATAGACTCAGGTCATTGATTCAATTTAGATCTACGACTCTTACACATTTGCATTTCTTAGAAGCAAGAAGCACAAATTGAAAGAGGAATTGCTCACATGGCTAATTATGATTGGGTTATTTTGGACCAGCTTGTCTAGTGGATTTTGAAGTCATCATGTTCATAGTTTTGACTTATAAGATCTTTAAGATCGACGATGCATATTTTACTATTGAAGGTGGTGTCATTTTGCACATTAATAAGACTTGAAAACCTTTGCGTGTTTGTGTGTGAAAGTGAAGAATAGAATGTAATAGGTAAGATTTTCCCATTTTCAACTTGTGCAAGTAGAAATTCACGAGTCACTTCTGAATGGAAATAATTACTACTAGGATTGAAATAAATTTGGCACGAGTGTCAAGTAGTTGGCTCAAGGATAAAATGCAGAGTTATAGAGATAAAAAGAAAAGGCTTTAGGTAAGTTTATATACCATAGTCTCTGCAATTTTCAGTCTTGTGTGATTTATTCAAAAGATGATTCTAAAGATTTCACTAAATCTAAGGGTGTGGATAGCAGAAGGATTGCTTGTTAAGAGTAATTGGTTCTGGGGCATTGATAGTTTGAAAAATGATTTATTTATTTTCAAAGGATGGTTTACAAAAGGAAAATGGTTAGCTACATATGCCTGTGTATGGTTTTTTGATAGAGGAAAGCTAGTAATCAGGCGTCGTAGTCAAGTCACCAGGGTGGTAAGAAGGACAAGGAACATACTTGGTAAGCTAACAACCTATTCAGTAGTAACATCATCTTCTAAACAAATTTTCAAAGCATCTTAGTTTGATGCCAGGGTAGCAAAAATATTTGAGACCCTGTGCATAGTTTTAGAAGAGGGTGAGGAAGATTTTATACCCTTGGGTTTAGTATTTTTCATTTTTTGTGTGCATCCCCCCTTTTTGTATCTGTGGATGGCAATTTTTGGAAGGAAGTTGGTTAAGGAAGCAGACATGGTTGGGGATCAAAGGATCCCTATTTTGTTATTTTTAATAGCCACATTGTTTTTTGGCTTCTATACTGCATGCTAAGTAATGATTTTGTTATTTCTAAAGCCTAGCATGATCAATAAAGAGTGGGAAGTAATGATGATTCTCATTCAGTAGTCATCTTGACAAAACCCATGGGCCTAGGTTGGTGCGTATTTTTCAGAGTTGATTTTGTCATTTATGGGGTGGACTTAGCAGTTGCGCACACAAAAAATTAGTGGTAGAACTGAGTCAGCAAAAGGTTGTAACAGAAAGGAGCGTACAGGAGAATATTTGATCTACGTGATGTTCAATTAATCATTCTTCTTCTTTTTCTGTTATAAACTTATATCTTTTGTAAGGGACACTTGTCAATTCTCTACGCCTGAAGCTTGTTGCATCTCATAGTATTTAAGTGAGATCCTAGGGCTAGAGATGGGGTTGTTGGTTGGTTTTCAATTTCTAGTTCTTGAAGCTTTGCTCAGGTTGTGAAAGCCACACAGCCAACATTTCTTGTATAAACAACATATGGATTTCATAGATAGTTCTGATATAGTAGTGTGATCTTGTATCTTGTTTTATGCATTCCTAATGTACTTATTTCAAGGAGATAAATACAATGTGCAAAAGGTTTTAAATTTCAATATAATTCTGTCTCCTTTCTTGTTGAATTTTTAATTTTATATGTTCAAGAACAAAGACCTTGAACCTATTTGCAATTTCCCGGTTGTATGTTTGAAGTTTGCTTGCCTTTGACTCAAGGAGTCATATAATTTCTTGTGGTTTCAAGCAAGGTTTCAGATTCATTAAGAAGGATGTGTGAAAATATGTGGTTATATTGGATATTGTTGTCTAATTCATAAAATGAACAGACTAAACATGAATATGTCAACATATGCCATATGTTGATTAATATTCAAGGATGCATAAATCTGAAGTATAAGATTGCCCTGATGGATAAGGCACTGGTCATTTGTAGGATCATTAAGTTTTTGCTGCATATTGGACATGTTGTCTTTTCTCAATATAAATCAATCATTTTCCCTTCATGTTGAAGTGGACATAAAAGTTTAAACCCTCACTCAGTTTATGAATAATATAGGTTTTCTCATAGCTATTGTAGAACCTGTGTTGTTTCATAAGCCATTAGGAGATATTAGGGGTTTTATCTGCTATCATAGATCTTGATTATGTTTATTACACTGGTTCCCTATGTCAGATCTAAAGAGGTTCACTCACCTAGGTTTTGCAGAGCCTGAAGTAGAAGAAGGGTCAAGCCTTATAGTTGGCCCTATGTCTGAAATGATATGTTGATAATGGGAGTTAGCGGCCCCTAGATGTGTCATATTCTCATGGGGATAATTGAAAACCTTCCAGCATTTTCAAACACCAACAATCCTATTCATGCATTCAACTACTCCATTTTCCTATCGAGTCCTTGGAATAGTTTTTTGTCTACAAATACCATTAGTAAAGCAATAATCTTCAAATTAATGTTTGTAATACTCACCACCATTATCAGATCTAAGACATTTTAATTTCTTACTAGTCTCAATTTCAACCAAGCATTTCCATCTCTTAAAAGTTTGAAATACATAAGATTTATATCTAAGGAAATAAACCCATACATTTCTAGTTGAATCATCAATAAAGGTAACATAATAATGATAGCCACCAAGGGAAGATGCCTGATCTAGTCCCCATACATCTGTATGCACAAGCTTTAATCTTTCAATTTTCTTTTCCTTCCCAATCTTCACAAAACTCACACTCTTTTTTTTCCATACACAACTTTTATAGAAATCCATATTAACACATTTTAGACCTAGTAAAAATTGATTTGAATGAAGTAATTTCATACCTTTCTCACTCATGTACCCAAATTTTTTATGCCATAGCACCTATAATAGAATCTACAACAATTATTTGTTTTCCCTGTTCAACTGTAACAATTGTTCCTGAACATTCATTTTTCTCTAAAACAATCAAAGTAGAAGGAACAATATGACCTTTACAAAGATATAAGGTGCCTACTTTCATATATTTTTCTACTACAAGAGAACCTTTTGAAACCTTCCCATTTTTATCATTAAAAGTAACTACACAACACTCATCACTATGTTGCCCTACCAAAATTAAATTCCTACTTAGTCTTGAAACATGTCTTACCTCATGTAGTAGCCAATGATTCCTATTCTACAACTTAATCTTAACTTTTGCTTTCCAACAATCAAATAGGGTTCATTATGCCTCAGATAAATAAGCCCCAAATCCCCCTAGACAAAATCAATGAAATAACCTCTATGAGGTGTAGTATGGAATGAAGCACTACAATCTAAAACCCATGAATCATCAATACTTTCTAAAGAAAGAACCAAAGCATCATCTTCAGATTTGTTACTTACCACATTTGCCTCCTTGTTTCCTTCTGATTTACCCCCTTCATTATTCTTTTGATTCCAACAATCTTTCTTCTTATGCCCTAGTTTCCCATAGTAGTAGTAATCTCTTGGTCCTCTAGATTAAGACCTCTCCCCCATTGACTTTGCTCTTGATTTCTCATGATTTCTAGAATTATTTCCTCTCACAATCATTCTTCCTCTTCTTTGTGCATTCAAAAAACTTCCTTATGTAGATCCATTTGAGGTTTTTCTATGAGTTTCCTCACTTAGAATAACTCTAATCACATCATCATGTTTTAGGGTATTAGATCTAAAAACATAATTACTCACAGCCATTACCAATGTATTCTAGCTTTCAGGCAAAGAATGCAAAATCAAGAGAGTCCTAATTTCTTCATCAAAATTAATACACATAGAAGATAACTAACTAGTAATATTATTAAACTCATTTAAATGATCTACAACAGATTCACCTTCTTTCATCTTCATATTAAATAAATGCTTTATGATAAATACCTTTGTTGAAGTGGAGGGCTTTTCATACAGTTTTACTGGGGTTTGCATCAACTCTTCCATCATCTTCACTTTTGTAATATTAAATGTTATTGATGGTGCCAAGCGTAATCAAATGCTTCCAACTACCTTTGTGTCTAAAATCTCCCATTCCTCATTTGTCATAGTTTCCTAGTTCTTGGTTTTTCCTTCTAGAAGCTTTCATAAATCCTTTTGATAGAGATAGTCCTCCATTTACATCTTCCATAATTGAAAATTTTTCCCATTAAAATTCTCCACCATTATCTTACCCTCATCTTCCATCACTCCCACTCAACTGTGAGACTACCTTGACCCCACCCTATACTATGATAGGGAGTGCCACTAGAGCGCTACCACACGATCACATAGTAGCACTATGCCTTGACCCCATCTTTACCCCCTTAGAGATAATATAGGGAGAAAATCACATTGAATAAACCACTACGTCTGATTAGGATCTACATCACAACACCTAGTGAATCTAATATAAAGATTTGGACTTTCTTACATATTAGGAACTAATGTGTGATATCTTGTATTCCTAGTTTTAGTTGTCTCCTTGCATGCTTTATTCAAAGATGGTTAGTCCACCCATGTCACCATTCTAGGTGCCAGATTATTCATTAGCATACTTGAGCTTTAAGGAGTCTTCCTTACCTATTGTTGCTTCATCCAAGTTTTGATTTCAAAAACCTTTGCCTTTCCTTACTCAAAACTAGTATGCAACATAGCTTTGTTCATATTGTTCTTTCTTAAATGACTAATTTTTTTACAAATATAACATGTCTTGGTAGGGTTTCCTTTCCTAAAGTGAGTCCTTACACAGTTTGCTCCAATATTTGCATACTCACCACATAGATAACATATGCACCATGTGTTTAAATCCTAACCAAAGATTGATTTACCAAGCTATTCAATAGGATTCCATTTCTTGGTTCTGCACTCTGAAGATTTATGACCTTTTTGGTTACACATGAAACATTTTCCTTCTTACTTAGTTTTCTCTATCCTTTCAAATTCTCTATGGCTTTTCTTGTTACAACTATAACATTTACCATTGAATTTTGGCTTTCCATTACTCTAGCATTTTTTTGATGAGTGTCCTATCTTTCTACAATGATTACAACTAGGCCTTTTGTTCTTTTGAGCTCCTTGTTGTGATGATTCTCCTTGTTTAGTGTAACCCAATCCTATTTTCCCATTGTCTATTTTCTAAGATAGTTCAACCAACTAATTCACACTTTCTTATGATCTCATGATTCTTTTAGTTGTTTCTTTTTCTGCTCTAAGATCATTCTTGAATTTATCATTTGTGACCTTAAATTGATGACTTCTTAATTTCTACCATTAAACTAATTTATCATATTTTCCTACTGTAGTGAAAGATGGTGGATTTCATTGTCTTTTTCTTCTAGTCTAGTGTTGTGTAATCTTTTGTCTTCATCTTCCATCTCTTTTTCATTTTCAGCTTTTTTCTTTTCCTCAATGAATTCACATATTCTATTTGAGTGAATTTCTTGTTCTCTTTTCAATTTTATAACTTCTTTATGTAGATTGAGGTTCTTTCCAAGAAGATCTTCAATTGATGCATTTTCTTCTTCATAACTTCTTTCTTTGAAAAAATCTTCTATTCTTTCTTCTCTATATACTTTGTCATTCATCTGTACTTTTAATTATTTTATTCTTTCCAAGGATTGAGAGAACCACTCTTTAAGTTTTTTGATTTATTTCATGGCCACTTGTAGATTTGCCTTTTCATTTTCAATATCTTTTTCTAGCATGTACACTTCCATTTTCTTTGATCATTTCTCAAGCTACTAAGCTTCTAGTAGGAGAAGCTTTTCTCCAATACCAATTGTTGGAAATGTAATGATGATCAAGTGACAGGGGGGTGGGGAGGAGGGTGAGGGGGGTCAATCAGGAACCACTTAAAACTTACTTCACTCAACCCTATTTTATTAGATTATGTAATCTACTTTCATGTATATAAAAATTAGTAAACATTTATAACAATTGACACAATATTTGATGACCCAAAAACCCTCCAAGTACAAGGTAAAATTGGGGTGGGGATGATACCCACAAGCTTTAGTACTATTGTAATAAAGTTGGCCTATTAGGACTTACGATTGATCAATTCTAATGATCTACTTGGTTAAGAGAAAGAAGGACTATTAGGTCCACCTTGTGAAAGGATTTAAATAATACAATTAAGGATGTACTTTATTAGGAGTCTCTATAAAGGACTGTTACGTCCACCTTGATAGAGGATTTCACTGATGCACCTATTTTGATGAGTTAGTGTACTAATCTTTATTGTGCAACATGGTTTGCTAAATAAGATCCTTTGATGTAAACTAATCACTTGACTATGATTGATGAATCTCTACCTTTCCTATATGTTGGTTGTAGCCTTCTAATTACTCTGCTCTTTTATATTTTCTTCTATTCAATGTTTTTCAATTGATATAATTATTTGTATAAAAAAAATAACTTATATTTATATCCATCCAAAATAATTGCATTAACAAATCAACTACATAATAGTTTCAAACAGTAAGTTAACAAGTCAACTCAATGAGCCACTAACACTTGGGTCTAATTATCCGCTCAGGTGATATGCTGACACTCTAGAAACATAGTGTAAGTTTACAACTATGGAATTTGGCTAACACTGTGCACTTGGTTTACATTTATCAGTGGGTGAGTGGATATGACTAGGTTAACACTGGCAAGTTGGTAGCTACTACTCAAAATCAAACACTTGGTTGACACTACAACTCAGTAGATATTGTCAACTCAATTAACACTACTTAGTTCTTTCTTAGTTAACACTATTGATATGGTTTACTCAATTCTTCTTGGTATTAGTATAACCATACAAAATGACTAAGTGTTTTGGCACTAATTGATAATATGTATTACCATAAGGTCTACACAAACAATGCAAAAAAAGTAAGGAACCTACAATGTTGAAACAAAAAATGGTTCCCAACAACATGATCTAATGAGTTACCTAGTATAGTCAGATCTTTGAAAAATGAAGAAATAGGGAAAACCATGTCAGAAAGATCCTAATCTAAAAAGAGATAGAAGAAGCTAAAAAATAGAAAATAAGGAATGAAGGACTCATTGGTGAGATCCTCAAAGGAAAACTTCCTTCAACCCAAGCATAGAACACAACTGAAGATACTGTAAGGATGCAAAAGGTTTAGTGAAGATGTCTGCAACCTACTCAATAATGGGAATATACTCCAAGCTAAGAGATTTCTTAGTGGGCTTGCGAGGACAAGTTTAAATCTTCCTTGGAGGACTCTACAAGAGTGTGGATCTAGACTAGCTAGTGTTTGGATTGGATCTTGAGGGATCTTGTCAAAATTGCTATTGTATTTGGATAGAACATAGAACTCCTTATAGTGGGGCATATTGCATGTAAAGAGTTATTTTATCAATCAAGTATTGTGAATTAATATTAGAGCTTGTATCTTGTGTTGTGTTTCCACTATGTAGCTATTTTTTTGGGGCTAGGACATCTCCTTTGGGGATTTCTATCATGCACTAAATTAGGTGGTATTAGAGCCAGCTTGTTCTTGAGCATGTAAACTAAGGGCCAAAGCCAAGTCATTTTGCACTAGGACTTGGGTGAAGGCTAGAACAAAAGGTTGATCTAGTGGAGCTAATTGATATTATGTATTTGTGGATTTATTTCTTTGAGTTTTCAAAAGATATTGAAAGGTGCCTCCAAGAATATTGGACCCTAGGGAAGTTGATGATCTAAGTGATGCTATGAAAGAAAGGATCTTAGAAAAGGTGAAAGCAGATTATAGATCTAAAATGGAGGAAATTAAAGCCAGTTTTAGATCTAAGATGGCGATGATGAAGAGTGGCATGATTGTTGAAATTGTAAGTGCTATAGGTGGTATTCCTCGACATGTGAGTATTGAAGCTAGTTATGAGGAAGTTGTTGAAGACTTTTAAGTTGCTAGATTGAGTGGTGAGGATAGAACTAATCATGTGAAGAGACTTATAGGAAATAGAGCTAGTTAGTTTGCTAGACCTAGATCTTAGTTGAAGTTGAAGCATAAGATAAGGGTTTCTAATTTCTTAGATACTTTGAATCCTAAAGACCTGATTGAATGGATTGGTGAATTAGAAGAGCACATTGAGCTTGAGGATATTGAAGATCCACTTGAGTAAGGTTGCACAAACTAGGTTAAAAGGACATGTTTCTCTTTGATAGAAAGAATGACAAAGAGATAGAGAGGAGGAAGGTGGAATAAAGGTCACTGGATGGAGGTTGATGGTAGATAAGTTGAAGGCTAAGTTCATTACTCTTGATTATGAACTTGATTTGTTCAAGAGGTTGCATAATTTCAAGCAAAAGGATATGATTGTACTGAGGAGTTTGAAAAGTTGACTATTCTATCTAGGCATGGAGAATTGTCAAAGGAGAAGGGGGGCTTGATACGTTAATGGTTTGAGATTCAATATCCAAGATGCAGTTGGTATGTTGAAGAATGATTCGGTTGAGAATGCTTAATAGTAGTCCTTTAAACTAGAAGATAATTTGAAGAGGAAAAGCCAACATAATTCTATAGGGAAGGAGAAGCAGGATAGCCTAGCAAAAGATAATTTGAGTGCAAAAGATGAACCAAATCCTATTGAATAGAAGAGAAGGACACGTAGAGGTGAGTTTAACGATAATTATTTTAGATGTCATGAAGAAGGAAAACTAGATCTTATGACTATCTACAAAAGGCTAGTGACAAAAGAGATACTATTGTGAATGAGGATGAAAACCTGAATAGTCAACCTGTGAAAGGAGAGAATTTACTAGCTCGATGAGTACAGGTTGGACAAATAACACTAAAATATTGTAATAGGAGTAATTAGATTAGGACTTGTTGTAAGTCTAGTGGTAAAGTCTAAAAGGTGATTGTGGATGGAAATAGTACTATCAACCTTTTTGCTAAGGAGATCATTCAAAAATTGGTTCAAGAAGAATGATACATCCTTATCCTTATAGGATTGGCTGGTCACAAGGCGAGCATGCTTTGGAAGTAAGGGAGAAATGCCTTGTTTATTTCTAAATTGGGCAGTACAAGGATCAATTGTTGTATGATATTATGGACATAAATAATTGTCATTTGTTTCTTGGTAAAACTTGGTAGTATGATTGTAGGGTTGTGCATGATTGTGTCAATAATGTGTTTACAATTGTGAAAGGTGGCAAGAATAATTCCCTTATTCCTTTGCATAATAAGGAGCTCAGTAGAAGGAAGCTGAGTATTGATAGCCAAGTTGAGCTAAAAGATTATTAGAGGGCTAGAGATTAGTGTGGAAGGAAGACTTGTAGCAAACCAAGGATGGATGTGAAGAAGCATAAAAACAAGGGAAAGAGTATACAAGTTGAGGACTTGGAGGATATGTACATGAAGAGCCAATTTGAGATTTATGTGTTGAATCCTAGAAGATCTTCCAGCTATAGAGAACATCTTTTCAAACATGGGGTGTCTAATATAGGAGCATCCTTGGTTGATTAGAAATCCTACAGGATGGTATAGTTTGACCTTGGAGTTGGAGGACTTGGTCAAAGAATGAGGTGTGGATTGGTTGATACTAAATCATTCATGGTTGTTGTGTTAACTGAGTGACTTGGTTAATGAAGATGTTCGATGATACTTATGGTACTCGGCATATGGTGGGAGCTTGGCTCATACTATAGGGCTTGGTTATGCTTGGTTGTTGTATTGATTGAGTAGCTTGATTAGTGAAGGGGCTCATTTTATTCTAGAGGGCTTGACAAAAATTGGTGCTCAGTTAATGAAGGGGCCGATTATGTCAAGTGGAATGATAAAGGTTGGCATCATTTCTCTAACACTTAGTTTGATCTTAGTTTCTATGTTAACTGAGTTGTCTATGGTTAGTTGACTTATGTATTTAATTTGGGGTGTGGGTAGTTAATGAGTGTTGCAGCTAACTTGTGGCTTATGCAAATATTTAATGTAAGGGTTTATTTTAATTCATAATGGGCTAGGCCTACTTGTGGCTTAGTTAGGTATAAGTAGGGGGTTTTTGTGGACTTTTTGGAAAAATAATCATCCAACTTGGAGAAGAGGATGTGGAAGAAGAGATTACTTTGAGAAGGGCTAGTAGTTGAGGCCTAGAAAACAAGGAGATTTCTTGGTGGGCTTGTGAGCACAAGTTTAAATCTTCCTTATAGGATTGTACTAGAGTGTGGATCTGGAGTATATATTATTTGGATTGGACCTTGAGGGATCTTGTAAAACTTATTTTGTGATTTCTATTGTATTTTTTGAGAACTAGAAAGGCCTTATAGCTGAGAACATTGCATGTAAATAGTTATTTTATGAATCAAGTACTTTGAACTGGTATCAGATCTTGTATCTTGTGTTTTGTTTCCAGTATATGGTTATTTACTAGGGAATAGGACATCTCCTTTGGGGATTCTCCTACCTTTCAGTGCATAAAAAATATGGTAATATTGTTTTGGAATGATAATATTTGCCCTTCATCAAATACTAGAGATGTTCTAAGACATAGGGTTAGAACTAACTTTTATGAACATCATACCAAGCATTGGTTTGACATAACACAACATGAAATGTATGCCTCATTTTGTAGTTCAAATGCTAATGTAAAGATTGAATAGACATTATTTGAAGATTGAAGCCATATTATGTTAGGAGAAATAAAGTGTTTAAAAATTGTTGTTGTCATTATCATATTGAATTTAATCTCCACTATCAAGTTTATCAAAAAATTATAGAAGAAAATTTTTGCTATAAAAATGCCCCTCCTAGTGGATGAAATGAGTTCATCTCATCTATTTTATGTGACAAAATAGATGATCTTATTGGTCAGATCAATTACATTAGAGGAACATGTTATACATGTTCTAATTTGGCTCTTTTTCTTTTGAATAATGAAGATATTGATGTTACAAAAATAATAACTTCCAAGGGTTACAAGTATGTAAGGAATGAAACTAAATTTGTGAAACGATCAAAAAAATTAGAATATGTTGAAGAGGACATGAATGTTGTTGCATTTATGGAAAATTTTAAAATTTTTATACAACCATATATTTTTCATGCACTTTTTGCAAAGTGGCAAGAACAAAAAATTAAAATACTTAGAGATAACTTTCCACTTGGAACTATTTTATGAGTTGTTGACTTTGTAGAAAACTATTCATTCATTCATCAAAAAGCTATTCACTCAGACTACTATTTTTTAGATTATGTTACTATTATGGTAAAAGTGTGTTATCATCATGCAGAGTTTGATTTAGATGGTATTCAAAGCACAAATGAAGCACAAGTCATCAAAAAATAATATCACTTCTACATAAGCGATGATAAAGAACATGATATTCATTATGTAAAGCATTGTTCCAACTTTTTTTTGCATATATCAAAGAAAGAGGTATAAGTATTGATAAATATTATGTTTGGTTAGATGGGTGTGATGCACAATTCAAATCATCTTGACCATTTTATGCACTTTGTTAATATAATTGTAATGAAAGCATACCACATGTATGGAGTTTCTTTGAAAGTGGACATGGCAAAGGTGAACATGATGGTGTTGAATTTTTTATCAAA
Organism: Cupressus sempervirens; assembly: GCA_028749045.1. Lineage (NCBI taxonomy): Eukaryota > Viridiplantae > Streptophyta > Pinopsida > Cupressales > Cupressaceae > Cupressus > Cupressus sempervirens. Next base: position 285,098,975 of record CM053791.1, read on the forward strand.
AATGCTCTATAAAAGTATCACATGTATTATAATAGAGTTTTTACAAATAATGCACATGATATTGTTGAATGACACAAGTCACATTTTGCATCAAATGAGGTTGGTGCATCATCAAGAGTATGTCAAATAGTACCATGTAGAGTCTTTTGGGAGATATTAGGGAAATAGATATGCCCATGTATATATTTTCGTTTATCTAATTTAAGCTATAAACACTCATGTCAATATATATTTTTGCCTCTAATTTTTCTATATATATTAAATATGTATCTTTAGGTGTAGATAGAAAAAGAATGCATGGTTGCAAGAGGATAGAAAAAAATGATCTTTACATTCTATTATGAGTACCAATCATCACAATTGGACATTTTACATGAGAGACTATTCATACTTTTTTTTTTTATAGATAAACAAGTGTTACAGGGATCCTGAAATCTAAAAGTAATTACATACTATGGTTGATAATAAGTAGATAAAGCCTAGCTAGAAAAAGTTAGGTCTCTTGGCTGATAATAAGCATAAAGGCCAGCCTAAAACAAAGGCCAATGATAAGGCTAATAGAACATCCAAATAGAAAGCTAGAACAAGCAAAAACCAACAAAAAATGGTAAACTTCTAACAACAAAAGACAAAACAAGAGAATTACTCTTCTGTCTTCCTCTTGAGCTCCTACATAGTCTGAGTAGCCTCATAGGCTTCATGATTGTCCTTTTCCATCTGCTCATGGGTCTTCTATGCAACCCAATCCATAGTGGTGAAGGTAATATCAATAGCCACATCCTCATTAGTTCTGGCTCTTCCTCTATCCTTATCTTCATTCTATTCCAGCATACCTCTGGCTTTTAACACACCAATTAGAGATAGAATGTTTTCATTAATTGAGTTGATTATGGAAATAATTTTATTTTCTAGGTTATGATTATAGTTTTCCAAGTTTTATATTTTGCACTCTACCAAATTGAATCTTTCCTCCTAGTCCTTTTGATAACCTGGACCTGGCTCTTTCTTATTCCTTTCCATATGTTCAATCTTCTCCTTAAACTCCTCTAACTCGTGATAAAGCCACTTGATTGATCTAAAGTTATTAATCATGCTATTAAAAGCATTATTCAATAGGTTCATTCCCATATCCCTAGCATTATCAATTATTTCCACTATAGCAAGGTCGATGAGGTTTTCAAACTTGGGTTGTTCCTGATTATCAACTAGAATTTGGGGGTTCATAACCTCTCTTACTATACCCATAGTCACAGTTCTGACTTTGAAGTTCTTCAATGCTTTTCTCCTATCCTTTACAACCATTTCACCATCCGCTCCCCCAATATCCACCTTTTCCTACTCTTGGGATTGAATATGGGGATGAATAGGGGAAAGAGGGATAGTCAAAATTTCCATCTCCTAGCTTGAAACCCTCTCATCACCCATACCTTTTTCTCTCTTCCATTTCTTCCTTGCAACATCTTCCAATTTAATAACCTTTTCCTCCTTTCCATCTTCATCATAAACCATGTCCTCCCCTTCCTCATTATAGTCCCTGTCATCCTTAATAGAAATTTCTTGCCCATGGCCTATGGGAGTCTTCCTTCAAGGAATAATGGTAGAAGGAGACTCTTGCCTAAGGAAGTGTTCTCCTCTCCCTCAGAGCTAATACTCTAGATATCATCTAAATCAATAGAGAAGCTAGGGCTACTCATGGCTTTAATAAAATTTTCATCATGTGAGGGGTTATTTCTAATTGTTTGAGCCTTGAAATGGTCATGAATTAACAATAAAACACCTTCATGTAGAACAAGATTCATTGAGGGTTTCTTCTTGAAACTAGAAATAGATTTGTTCATAGATGTAAATAAATAGTACAGAAAGGAAATTTTAACATCATGGTGGAAATGATTTAGAAGAACAAAATGGTAAGTTCTCACATGATCAAATCTAGGATCCAAAGTGATGTACTCAATAACAGCTTGTAAGACATACCTCCCAAGTTTCTTGATGGACTCCATATCATAGTATGTCTCACCTTTTATGAGGTTGTTCTTCTCCTTTGAGCTCTTCACAAAATCCTTCACCACATTCATCAACAGTTTCTTATCTCTGAAGAATTTGAAACCCTCCACTGGGATTTTAGTCATAGTAGTAACCACTTCCTTAGTGACCTGAAAAGAAACACCATTCACCTTCACCTTCCCTTCCTTCTATGAATTCACCATACTGTTTATCACATCTGGGTCAAAACCATGGGATTTTGTAATGTATTTGGTAATATTTCCCTTCTCTAGTTTTTCCCAAGCTTTACCCCTATTTCTCCATTTTTCCATATTCCCCACAAGCTCCTTCCTGATACGTTCACCCACCATCTCTTCACTCTCAAGACTAGCAATTCTCATAAACTCTACTCTCTGCAGACCCTTTTTAGACCTTTGGAAAATCTGAATATTGTTCTTCTAAAAAGTGCCAAATTTGTTTACATTACCCCATAAAATGCAGCTAAAGAAAATTTTGACCCACAATATGTGTTGAAATGACATGGATAAAACACATTTATTACTCGAACTCATTCCCCAATATCAATAAATAATCATAATGAAAAATAGATCTCCACTGTACACCCCTAGATTTTTTCTAGTTCGATGATACACTTGGATTCTACTAGAATATACCTTCCTAAGTGCCATTTCACCAACTTTTATAGCCTAACACCCTCATTGGCAAACCAATCTACCATGGGGTTTGTTTTCCTAAACACATGTGTGACATGGACACACTCAAATTTATCAAGGATAGCATGAGTCTCTTCCACTAAGTTAGAAATAGACCACAAAGGTTGAAATATGGTTAATAAAATTTATTATATTTTTTGAGTCCCCTTCTAACCAAAGTTTTCTGATGCCCATACCAAAGGCCAGCTTGATAGATTGACAAGAAACCTTGGCTTCCGCAAAATGATTAGTTTGGATTTTGAAAGGAAGAGAAAAAGCCACCATGCCTTCTCCAAAGTTATTTCTTATAACACCTACACAACTTGAAGGCCCAAGGTTACCTTTTGAGGCACCATCAAAGTTTTCTTTATGCTATCCCTCTAGGGGAAGAAGCCATTTAACTTCCTATCCTTATCTTTCTCAATCTTCTTTCCTCCCTTGTCAATCTCTCCTCCCTTCCTCACCTAGTAGTTTTCCTTGATGCTCTTATAAATATTTCCCCAAGAACAAGGGTAGGTTCCTCTTTTTCTCTAAAAATTCTATTATTCCTTTCTTTCCACATTCCCTAGCAAAAATGAGGCAAAATACAGTCACCAAATTTTTGCAAAACAAAAAATTTGAACAAACTTTTCCATTGATAGAAGAAATCCAAAAAAATTTCCAGCATGCACTAGCAAATCCCAATGTCCTTAGTTAAAAAATCTCAGACCTCCCTTGAAAAAGGGCAGTGGATGAATAGGTGATTTCCCATTTCTAGTTGGCCTTTACATAAAATACATCTATTGGGCATAATATGGCCCCTTTTAATTAAGTTTTCCTGAGTTAGAATTTTGTTCTGAAGAGCCAACCAATAAAATATATTTATCTTTGGAATAAGGCTAGGAATTCAGGTAGTCATCCATGAGGGTTTCTCCCTTAAACTATAAAGAGAATTATAGCTTGAAGCAATAGTATAATAGCCATTGGGATTATCCTACCAAATAACCTCATCTTTTCTGTTGCTTAAAACCATAGAATTTAACATTGTTATTACTGATTTAAGGTCCCTAGAAATGAGAGTAAGATTCCTCCATTCCTAACCAATTTTATAATTGATCACTTTGGACCCAAATTTCCTGATACAAATATTTTCCCAGAATTCAAACATAGGATCATTTATAAGGGGATCATGGATAAGCCAGCTATCAGACCAAAACTGGATTTCCTCCCCATTTCCCAGTTTCTAGATAACCTTGGCCTTAGCTAGATCTCTAGCCTTCTGAATACCATTCCAAATGACTAATCCCTTTTTTTCATATCCAAATTATTAAGAGAAAACTGAAGAGAAGGTCTTCTGATGTATTTATTAACCATGATATCTCTCCATTCTCTAGAACTATTAAAAATGTGCTAGATCTACTTTTCCAGGAGGGCCTTATTTAGGTGGATTAATTTCCTGATGCCCAAGCCTCCATAACATTTAGGAAGACAAATATTTTCCCAAGCCACCAAAGGATACCTTTTTCTCCCTTCTAGACCAACCCAAAGAAAGTCCTTCTAAATTTTTTCCATTTTCTCGGCAAATTTAATTGGTATCCCAAAAAGACTCAAAGCATACATAGGAAAATTTTGAATGGTGGATTTGACCAATTGGTATTTTCCAACTTGGCTAAGTAAAGCTCCTTTCCATCCCACCATATTTTTACTAAACCTATCAATGATGCCATTCTAGAAAGGGTCAGGGGGGCTAGAGCCCAGAGGGAGGCCAAGATAAGTAGAAGGAAGCTTTCCCACTCCACAACCTAGGGTCCTCACAATTTTTCTTTGCCTAACCTTAGGAGTATTAACAAAGAAGATCAAGCTCTTCTCCTAGTTGATGAGTTGTCTCAAACCTCTAGTGTACAAATCAAGAATCTCCTTCATTATCTTAGCCTCTTTAATAGAAGCCTTCCCTCCCATAATTGTATCATCCATGAATTGTTGATGGGAGAAGGAAGAACACTTGGAGGAAGGTTTTAACCCTTGTAGCCTTCCTTCAAACATATTTTTCTTAATTAACCTTCCAATACATTTATCCATGATAATGAAAAGAATAGGTTAGAGGGGATCTCCCTATCTAAGGCCTCTCGTAGGTTTGAAAAAATTTGAAGGAGCACAATTAACCAATAGAGCAAGAGAAGAAGTAGAAACAAGCTGGGAAATAATCTTACAAAATTTTTAATCAAAACCAAAAGCCTGTAGCACCAAATCAAGAAAAGACTAGTCAACCTAATCATAGCTTTTGAGAGGTCTAGTTTTAGAAGCATACCTTTTCTTTTACTATTCATGCTTTTGTTGTTATTGTGCATTTCTGAGAATTACAATGAATGCATCGATTAGGATCATGGATATGTTGTTCTATAGACTTTTGTGCCACCTTTTTTTACTAATACAATTAGTAGAGATGAAGATGACAAATTTGATGGAATTCCTTTGATTTCTATAGATAATAACCATATATCTGGACTAGTTTGAATTGGTTAGTAAAATTTTAGAGCTCAAAATATACATGTGTGATATTTATTATGTGTAGGTGAAGTCTTTGTAGTTATTATTGAGCCTAGATATGAAGAAGAAGTGAGTAACTATTTATTGCATTACATTGTAGAAAGGATAAAGTTAACTGAACTTGAAGAAAGTGATGGAATGTTATTCCCCATAGGTATATTTTTCAAAATGATATCTAAATTATATGCATCTATTATTAAATCATGAATTTATTTATTACATGAACACATTAAATTAACTTTTAAATGCATCGTTTGTAGGTTTAGTTATTTTGGAGGGAACATATCTTAGCCAACACAAATTACTGAAACATGGAATTCACTTTGTTGATTATGAACTTGACAATAAAGTGCTTCAATATAGTCACCATATTATTGCTACATCCATTTCTCTACATCTAGTTAATCATAAAGGTGGATTTCACAAGTGGAGATTAGATACTAATGACCAAGATATAATATTAATTATTTTTCATGAGCATTTGGAACCACTTAGAACCACTTAGCATATTTCAAATTTGTAGCACTTGCTTAGTGTTGGTGGACTTTAGGTCTTCCAAATTTCAAGCTCCTAAGTGAATGATAATCCAATGATAGATATGTCAAGTTTTGTCTATAATGCCATTAGGATGGCTTTTCTTCCCTTCTATTCCTATGAGCCTACCTATGTGGAAAATGAAGTAACTCAAGCACTATTAGTCAGCTAGGTGATTCTAGGATGGGTGCACAAGTGTCAAGCTTTTCTTAAGATGATAAGAAAGATAATGAGCTCTATAAATACATCTATCCATGATCAAAACCTTCTTAAAGTGAAGAACTAGTTTTGTGTACATTAAAGGAAAAGATTCCATGAAGATCCAGAGCTAGGGTGATGAAAAAGTAATCAATTGAATGAAGAAATCATGGAAACCTCAGATAGAAGTTGGCAATGCATTTCAGGTCAATGATGTGATTAGAGAAATGGTGTAGATCAAATTATGATCAACCACGTGAAGAAAAAGAAAAAGAAAATATCATATAAGTAAGGATTTGTGTGACTAAGCATTGAAGAGTAAAATCTATAGTCATAAATATCCATGTGGCAGTGGACCCACATCAAGCCATGTGGAGTGATTAATATGTTATTGAGTCTATTGGACCTCACTTTACATCTTTAGCCAAATACAAACCCTTTAATATTCATGACATAGGAGTAGTAGATCTCCTCCCACCTAGTAAGTTATGGGCCTAGATCATTGATTGATCTCGGTAATCTAATAATGTGAAGATAGAATGACCCTAGTCATGTTTTGGGCCTAAATTTTGAAGGACAAATTGTTTTGGAGAAATTTTCTAGAATAGTGACACTTCCCCATACTCAAATCCTTTTCAAGCCTAAATTTTTAATGATTTTTTTTTTTGGAGAAGTTAATGTTAATGCTTGTCACACAGTCAAGGAGGAAGTCATGAAGTTGTGCTTGACAGTGAAGCATAAATAGGGCATCAACTCAACCACCATTTGATCAACTTAGATTAATGACTCCAAATGAATTTTAGGATGATTTTGGGAAAAAATCATCTTATATTCACAAAGTCTCCAAAAATAGGACATGTAGCATGCTTGATGCAATATCTATTACAACATCAATATCATTAAAAACTATTACACACCATTTGATCAACAAAGGTTGAATGACCCTAGTTGTGTTTTAGGTCTAAATGTTGAAAGACAAAAAGTTTTGAAGAAAGTCTCTAGAATAACGAAAATTGTCCACACTCAAATAAATTTCTAGTAAATAATTATAAGAATCAAAATTGACTTGAAAATTCATCCAAAGATAGTGCAGGAGGCTCCGCATGTTGAATTCTTGAACAATTGCAAGCCAGAGCTATCAGAGATAAGAAGCAATGAGATGATGTCATGTGGAAATGACATGGTGAAGTACTGAGGTGTAATATGACAAAGATGGTGATAGGGATTAGGTGACCAATCATAAAAGGCCACATGCCAAGAAGAGTTAAATAAAGTTTGACTAAGCTTGGAAAGGGCCTAATTTTGATTCAAATATATGAGTATTGTATATCAACAAAAAGATGAAAGGTGAGAAATGCTTTGTAGGGGTAGCAGGATAATATTTGAAGTGGACACTTATCATTTCAAATGGAGCTAAATAATTTAATTGATGAAGTGAAGGACTATAGAGCTAAATCTATAACTCCAAAGAAGAGTTAATGCTTTATCAAAAGTGTTACATTCTCCCTGCAAGACGTGAGAAGTGTCACCCCTTTTTCCTCTTTTTTTTGATATTTTGGCTATATTTGGCATTCTCCTCATACACTAAGTCTTTGTAATGGATGATTGACTAGTCAATCCTATTTTTAGAACACATCTATGCTCTATGTGGTAACCATGAAATGCAACTAACTCTAAATAAATGTAACTATTTTAGAAGTAAATAAGATCGATAGTTTCCTATACTAACTTTCCCTAGTAGCTAGGACTATTGACTGAGACTCAAAGTTATAGAGAGAGGTGTAGTTTATGAAAGCATTGATAATTTTCAGAGACATGGGAGATGCTTTTTTTATATAGAGCCATGAGATCTTGTAGCATCTTATCAATATAGTCTCATTGAGTTCTTGGTGAATAGGTTTAGGCCTTGGGCTTCTCTTAGTTTTTGAGTTTGGCATGGCCATTGAGTTACATTGGACCTTCCTAGAACAAAGAAAATAGCTCCTTCATACAGAGTCACCATCCTCCATCCTCAAGGAGGAATATATTCATTTTAGAGAATAAAAAACCAAGCATTGGACTTTGATTCAAATCTGCTATAGAGTCACCAAAATCTATTGGATAATAGATTATCCTTTTCTTGAAAATGGTCTTTGCCTCAACTCTTTTCCAAAAACTAAAGGAAAAAATAGATATCAATAGAATCTAGGTAGGTTCTCTATTAAAGACCCTTGAATTTTAAGGGTACAACTCCCATCTAGAACAATTTTTCAATCTCTTCTAGTCCTACTACTAACTTAAAGGTATGCTCTTAACTCGAGAGAAATAGAAGAAGACTCAAGTAACCTATAACTATAGGATACTTAGGTCAATTTTACCACTATCTCTAAACTACTATCTACTTCTAGATGCACCTTAACTAACTAAATGCAAACACAATGAAAACTGAAAAGCTTATCAACCTAAATGGATCAGAGTCCATGGGAAATCCACTATTAGTGACTTCAACTAGTTCACATTTGAATCCTCAAACAAACAAATAGGCCTAGCTTGGTAGTAAGGTGACAATGAAAGAATCAAAGTGAAAATCAACCACAAGACCACTGCTTACCCCAATAAGCTATCAAGACTCCAAATGAATATCAACATTGAAGATGATCATACTTTTGCATCCCTTTGGGAATGTGTGTGTGCTAAATTCTAAAAGCTGAAATGCATGCAAAGAGAGGAGCCAAGGTTGAAGCAAGTAAGGCCAAAACTCATTCCCACTCACAAAGAGCTCCATGTCACTAACCACAATGTACTTCTTAAGATTTTTTCCTATTATAGAGAGAGCATCTCCTATGTAGTTCATGAAAACATTAGTATTGAAGATGATCATATTTCAAAGATGTTTTGGAACCACATATGTGCTTATTACTATAAACTAACAGATCTACAAGAATGTGAAATAAAGATGATGAAGAAAGCACAGATAGTTGAACATGAAGGATTATTGGTAAATTCATTTGATTACATCCCTGATAGTTTTCCAATTTTTGAAGAGCAGGTGAACATTCCTGATGCTCTAGAAAGATATTACTAAGTCTTCATCAAATACATTTGTTGAAGTGAATCTCGATTCAAAATTGGATGGCTATCATCTTGATCTGAAGCATCTATTCTATTATGAACAACCAAGAGGTGAGATTTCAATATCAACTAGGGAGATGATTGAAGAAGAGAAACCCATGAGGAAATCTTGCCAGTGTGAAGAAGAGGTTTTGAAGGATAAGGTAATACTATTCATTGGTATGAATCCCCCTCGTAGTCAAATTTTGATCGAAGAATGAATTCTTCATATCAACTATCAGTCTTTGGAGACTTCTACATAAATAATGCATACAAATATCCTTTACAAGGAGAAAGATGTTGATTTTTGGCCCTTGTCACCACTTAGTTCAAATGAGTCATTTGAAAGCTCAGGTACTAGTCCAAATCATGTTGAAGAGGGCCCATCCATGGCTAAGTTTTCTTCTCCCCCTCCTATGTTTAGTCTTGCTATTCTATTTTTTGAAGATAATATTGATACATTGGAGGATAGAGATAATCATGATTACTACATATCTGAGGGTATTTTTATTCTAAAATATAGTGAAGTGGATTCCCAACCAATAACAAATCTTATGCAACATAAGCCTTTCTTTACCTAGGTTGATGAAGCTTAATTATGTGAGAGTGATATATAAAAATCCCTTGTGCTAACCACACTACTTCTATTAAGAATGTGTGAACCCATCTTCCTCTCTTAGGAGATAATATAGAGGAGACTATAAAGGACCTAAGGAGGATGAAGTGATATATAATGATGCATGGTTGTTTGGACATGAGTGGGCATTCAATCAAGTCCTACATACTATCTAGAGGTTTCAAGTTGCCATGATGTAGATGCAAGTAGGAGCCTAACCTGAAAAAAAAAAATCAATTGTGGAGGAAAGGCTCCCACTTCTCTCAACTACTCAATAGTTTTACATAATTACCTTATGTCATTATTTCTATGGTAGGTGTTCTTCATACCTCTATATACATTTGAGGTTAGGTTGTGTGTTGTAGCTTAGATTGTTTCTTTCCTGCTTTGTGTGTTTTCTTTCCTTGTGTCTATATGCCCTACTTTCTCGCCACCTAAATTGCATTCCCCTGTGCTATCTTTTGACTTTGCAACCCAATGTACTAAGGCACTAGTCTTTACCATTTTAAGGTGTGTGTTTGTAAGAAAGAAATAGGTGGTTGATTGCTTTTGTGCTATGTAATATGTCAATTCTTTTGCAAAATATAAAATATCTAGGTTCCTACTTAGGCATCATTAGAGCCATTTGTTGGTGCACTTTAGGTATTCATAGTTTTGAGCTCCTGAGTGAATGGTAATCCAATACAAGATATGTTAAGTTAATTTGTGACTACCATTAGGATGGATTTTCTTCTCATCTACCCCTATGAGCCTACCCATGTAGGAAATGGAGTAATTTAAGCACTATCAGTTAGTTAGGTGATTCTAGGATGGGTGGGCAAGTGTCAATATTTTCCTAAGATGAGAACAAAGCTAAATGAGGTCTATCGATACATCTGGGTAAAAGTACAAAGTTGTGTCACCTTTCAGGATGACTTATCAGAATGACCAAATTTGAGTATTTCTATCTAAAATTCAATTTTGTTCAAACATATGAGCTAGATAAATTAGTTATAGCTAATTTATATATGGTCTCACACTTTTCCAATTGGAATTGTCTATTAAATACATGTTTAATACTAGTTTGTATTTAATTACTAAAGAAATAAAATTATTTCAAAAGAGTGGCATTTCAATAAATCTTACTACTTTTTATGATTTTTTTTAATAACATATACACACCATTTTATAGAGATCATAGTCAAGAATATTCTCATATAGATTTTATAGTGTTTTAATTACATATGGTATATTGTTATTAAAAAATTCTACAAGCAACATTTTAACACTAAAAAGATGTTGGTTTTGAGAAACAAAAAAATATTAAATCATATCAAAAAATTTAAAATTATATGGTGTTCTAGAAGAGATAGTTCTCTTCTAGAATTTATAATTTTTCTCTTGGTTAGAGTAGATTTATTTTGAAAAATGTGGTGGGCAATGAAAACTATCGATTTTAGGTGAGTTGAAATTTGAATCATTATAAAAGAGAAAACATAGGCCTAAAGATGATTTTTATTTTTGATTTTTCTAGCAATATATGTTACCTATAACATAGTCTAAGATTAAAGGGAAATAATTTTACTTCCATATAGTTTTGTGGTGGGAACAAGACCCCTAATTTTCAGTGTTTTTTAATAGCTAAAAAATTATCTATAAAAATTAGGAAAATATATCAATTCTTATTCAAAATAATTATTAAAAATTATAATTCTAAACTTCATCCATTTCTACACATTTCATTAGTTTACTTCATTTTGAAATTCAAAATAAGAATACCAATTTTATGTCATTGAAGGTGAACAATTATACTTTTGTTAGCCTTTTTCTTTACAAAAGGCTGACATGAGTTTGTGCCTTTACCCATCTATCCATGCTTAAAACCTACTTCAAGTGAAGAACTAATTCTATGTTCATAAGAGGAAAATATTCCACAAAGATCTAGAGTTAGAGCAATGAAGAAGAAACTAGTTGAATGAAGAAATCATGGAAAGAATAGATAGACATTGGTGATGCATTCTAGGTCATTGATGTAATTGGAGCAATAATTTAGATCAAATCATGATCAACCATGTTGGGAGGAAGAAAATTCAAATATCATATAAGTAATGATTCATGCATCTAATAATTTAAGAGTCAAATCTCCAGTCATAAAGATCCACATGGGAGAAGACTCACAACATTCCAAGTGAAAGTGATTAATAAGCAATTGAATCTAATGGTCCTCACTTTACCACTCTATCTAGATGAAAACTATTTAATCTTCATAGTGTAGCAAGATCCATAGATCTTCTTCCACCTAGTAATGTATGGGCCTAGGCCATCAATTCATCTTGATCATCCAACAAAGCCAAGATCGAATGTCCTTAGTCATTTTTTGGGCCTAAATGTTGAAGGAAAAAAAGTTTTGAAGAAAGTTTCCTAAATAGTAATACTTGTCCACACTCAAATCCATTTTAGGCCTATATGTTGAAGGAAAAAATGTTTTGGAGAAGTTAATGTTAATACTTTCCACATAGTCAAAGAGGAAGTCACAAAGTTATGCCTGACAGTTAAGCATAAATAGGGAATCAAGTTGACCACCATTTGATCAGCTTAGATGAATGACTCTAAATCAATTTCAGGCTGATTTTGGAAAATAGTCATCTTGTACTCACATAGTCTCTGGAAAGAGGACATGTGGTATAGTTGACATAATATCTATTATGGAATTGGCATGCTTAAAAAGTGTTACCCACTATTCGTTCAACAAAGATTGAATGACCCTAGTCGTGTTTTAGGCCTAAATGTTAAAGGACAAAAAGTTTTGGAGAAAGTCTCCAGAGTAATGAAACTTGTCCACACTCAAATCCATTTTAAGCCAAAAATTATAAAGATCAAAATTGACTTGAAAATTCATCCAAAGATAGTGCACGAGGCTTCACATGTTGAAATATTGTACAACCACAAGCTATGGCTATTACAGATCAAAAGTAGCAAGATGAGGCCATATGGAAATGATATAGCAAATCACCTAGGTGTAATATGACAAAGCTAGTGGTAGCAATTAGACAACCATTCATAAAAGGCCATGTATCAAGAAGAGTCAACCAATGTTTGACTAAGCTTAGAAAGGGACTTTTTAATTCAAATATATGAGTATTGTATATCAAGAGAAAGAGGAAATATGAGAGATGCTTTGTAGCAGAAGAAATATGAGATTTCAAGAGGGCACTTGTCATGTGCCATGGAGTTGAAGAATGCAACCGATGCAATGAAGGTATATAGAGCTGAATCCATAACACCAAAGAAGAAATAATACTTTGTCAAAAGAATTACATTCTCCCTATAAGATGTGACAAGTGTCACCCCTTCTTCCTCTTTTTTTTTGATATTTTGGCCATATTTTCCATTCTCCTCATAGGCTTAGGATTTTTAATGGATGATTGATACATCAATTCTACTTTATAACATGTCTATGCCACGTGGTAATCATGAAATGTAACTAGCCATCTATAAAGTGCCTATAAATATAACTTTATGAGAAGTAAATAAGATCAAAAGTTTAATGTACAATCTTCCCCCACTAGCTAGGACTACTAAGTGAGAGTTTAAGTTGTAGAGAGTGGGTTGATTGATGAAAGGGTTGGGAATTGTCTAAACCTTGATAGGTTATTAGGGTAAGCAATTTAGGTGACTAATTGTCACTTTGATTCTTTAATTTTCACCTTAGTATTGAGTGGGGCCTATTAGTTTGTTTGAGGAATAGAGTGTGAATTGGTTGGAAAGTCACTAATGGTGGTTTTATGGTTTTCATTGTGTTTGCATTTAGTTAGTTTAGGTGCATGTAGAAGTACATAGTAGTTTAGATATAGTCCTAAAATTTGTTTGAGTATCCTATAGTTATAGGTTACTTGGTTCTTCCTCTATTTATCTTGGGTTAAGAGCATACCTTTAAGATAGTTGTATGAAAATAATAAATTGAAAATCATTCTAGAGGGGTTTTGTACCCATAAAATTTGGGTTCTTTGATAGAGCACCTACCTAGACCCATTGTATTGATATCCATTTGTTCCTTTAGCTTTTGGAAAATAGTTGAGGCTAAGGCCATTTTCAAGAAAAGGACAATCTTTTATCCAATACTTAGACATTTCATATTTCTAGGACTTCAGATACATTTAATACTTCATATTGCTAGCACTTTCTTAGATATTTCATATTTCATATTTCATATTTCATTTAATAAATTTAATGTAAATATATGTTCATTTCATGTAACTTAGGACAATTATATGTGTAGACACGTGTACATGTTCATTTCATACATAACTTGTATGACTTATATCGAGTGTATGTATATGTGTTTATTTCATGTAACTTAGGAATTATATGTGCATACACTATACATGAATGAGAATTTAATGCAACTCAAGAATTTTTATATCAAATTTATATGAACTCGTTACATGTTACATGTGTAGGACTTATATTGAATTCTTACATGTTTATTTTATATGAATTTAGGAGTTTATGTATGTACATATACATTTTCATAAATCATGTAATTCTAACCATAAACCAAATACATATATAATCTATCTAATCATAAATTGAACCAATCATGTAGATGTATAATCATAAACTAATTACATATATCACATGGACCATAACCTAGAAGCATACATATATCACATTTCTAATCATAAATTGGACCATTTATTTACATCTAACCTTAAATGAAATGCATATATCGGATGGACCATAAACTAGAAATAAATGTGTATATCACATTTCTAATCATAAATTAAACCAATCATATACATCTAACCATAAACGAGATACATATATCGCATGAACCATAACCTAGAAATACATGTGTATATCACATTTTTGATAATAAATTGAACCAATCATGTACATCTAACCTTATATATATATATATATATATATATATATATATATATATACACACACTAATAACATGTATATCAAATTTCTAATCATAAATTGAACCAATCATGTACATATAACCATAAACAAAATACATGTATACCACATCTAGACCATAAATTAGAAACATATATGACCTATCTAATCATAAATTTAACCAATCACGTGTTTAACAAAAAATGAATCAAAAACACAGATGTGAAAAGATATATATATATATATATATATATATATATATATATATATATATATATATAAAATATTATGTGAAATCATAAATGTATATATGTCTCAATGAGATCAATGATATAGTAAACATGTACATGTATCTTAAACTAGAGAGTCATCAAGATGCATAGAAACAAAGTAACCTTGTTAGGATTAATCTCAAATAGAAATAAAAATTACATGCAAATATAACCAATACTAGAAAATAGTAGATCACATAAAAGAAAACACAAGACACCAAGATTTAACATGGTTCACCCTATCCCTAGGCTATGTCCACCAACAAGAAGTCCAATATTATTATGATCCAATTATTACAACCTAATTACAATCCATAATCCCTTACAACTCAATATCACCACAAGAACCAATTTTTGCATCACACATTATGAAAATCCCTAACCCTAAGCCTTTTTATACAAGCTAAATTTTTCTTACAAAATTAGGGCTAGAATAATAGAATAATAGTAGTTGATGCCTTTTACAATATAAAGTCATTTTTGTCTTCAAGGGCACTACTCTCCAAAAACCTCATGTGGGTGTTGCCCCTCAACCCCACTCTATACTATGACAGGGAGCGCACTTAGGGCTCTGCACCAAGATCCCACAAGGGTACTATCTCCAAACCCCCATAGAAATAATCTAGAGGGAAATGACACCAAATAAACCTCTGACTCTAATTAGGCTCTTCATCATACTAGTTTCCCACTTGGAGACTAATCAGACTCCACAATAACAACCTCCCACTTGGAGATTGATCATAGCACTACTAAACCTATAGCTCCCACTAGAATATCAAACCACCCTAGACTCTACTATTCTTTTATTCTATTTAACCTAAAAGACCAACATAAGCTAAAGAGGAGTTCAACTTCTCCCTTCTCACCACCTTTGTAAACATATTTGCTAGATTGTCATTTGTATGTATCTTCTCTAGCTTTAACTATCCATCATCCATAATTGACTAAATGAAATGGTACTGCAACTATATGTGTTTTGTCTTTGAATGTAGAGCTGAATTTTTTGAAAGATGAATGACACTCTAGCTATTTGTGAACAAATAATTATCCCTTTGTGGGTGTCCCAATTCTTCCATGAAGAACTAAAGCCATATCATCTCCTTGGCTACCTCTATAGAAGCAACATACTCTACCTTTGCAGTGGATAAAACATTAACATGCTATAATAAAAAAACCCAGCTCACTATTGCCCCACCAATAGTAAATACATAACCTATAGTACTCTGCCTAGTATCAATATCCCCTACAAAATCTGAGTCAACATATTCTTGCAAAGTAGTAGTAGAGTCCCCAAAGCATAAACACTTAGTGGATGTTCCTCTCAAATATCTAAGAATCTATTTAACTACATTCTAATGCTCAGTTCCTAGATGAGTCATATACATGCTAACAACTCCCACTGCACATGTAATATCTAGCCTAGTACATATAATAGCATACATCAAGCCTCCTACAGTTGAAGCCTAGGCTACCTTAGAAGTTTTTTCCTCCTCTTCTTGTGCCTTGGGACACATCTCCTTAGTCAACTTCAAATGACTAGGTAAAGGTATGCTAACAACTTTAGCATTCTCTATAGAGAAACATTGCAACACCTTCTCAATAATTAGCCTGAGATAAAGTCAATTTCCCATTCTTCCCATCTTTTTCAATCTTCATATCAAGGATTTGTTTTGTGGCCCTCAAATCCTTCATAGAAAATGCATGTGCTAACTAGCATTTCATCCCCATAATATGATCCATGTTAGACCCATTTACAAGAATATCATCAACATATAAAGATAAAATAATGTAGCTGTCATCATCTTACCTCTTAGAATAAACACAATGATCTAAATGACACCTTCTATATGCATGCTCATGCATAAACCTGTCAAAATTTAGATACCATTACCAAGATGCTTGCTTCAAGCCATATAATTTTTTTTTCAAACTATACGCTAATTTCTCCTTACCTTTGACCTAAAATCCCCATGGTTGTGCCATATATCTCTTCATCCAATTCACTAGGAAGAAAGGTTTTTTTAACATCAAGCTACTCTAAATGAAAATCTTTAATAGCCACAATACTTAAAACAATGAGAAAAAACATCATTTTAACAATAGGAGGGAATATCTCATCAAAATTAATTCTTTTTTTCTTTGAAAATCCTTTTACAACTAACCTAGCTTTAAATATTTTTTACTTCCATCCTCTTCTTTCAACCTATAAACACACTTATTTTGTAAAGTCTTTTTACTTGAAGGAAACTTGCATAAATCCCATGCCTTATTTTTTAACAAAGAGTCCATTTCTTTTTTCATCAAAGACTCCCACTAAATCTTTGTATCCACCTACACAACTTCATTATAACATTCAGGTTCACCAACTTAAGTAAGTAAATTAAAATACAAGTGAGGAGAAAATCATTTTGGTGTCTACTTATCCTTTTTGACCATCTAACATTCACTAGGGTGTGTGTTATTTGTTGGTGTGGTTGTTGTAGATCATTAGAAATTTATACAGTGTCAGCTTTTGGAATATCATCCAACACTACATAATTATCTTTTCTTCTCATGTTGCTGCAATAGATCTTTGTACAACACTTTCTCATTGAATATGACATCCTTACTTCTTACAATCTTACAATTTTCAAAATTCCAAATGCTTATAACCAAATTTATTAATTTCATATCCAACAAATACACATTTCTTTGACTTAGCTTCCAGCTTGGTTCTATTTTCAAAATCTATATGAGAAAATGCTTCACAACCAAAGGTTTTGAGAAAAGAATAACTCACCTTCTTACCAGTCCATGCTTCCTCTATAATACCACAGCCCAAAGGTGTAGAGGGACATCTATTCATCAAATATACTTTAGTATTGATAGTTTCCACCCACATGTTTAAGAGAAACCCAACATGCAACCTCATGCTTCTTGCATGCTCCATTATAGTCTTGTTCATGTGTTCAACCACTCTATTTCCATGTGGAGTACTTGGAACAATTTACGTCTATGATTACCATTAGCAGAGCAATAATCTTCAAATTCATGACTACAATACTCACCACCATCATCAAATCTAAGATATTTTTATTTCTTTCCAGTCTCATTTTCAACCAAGCATTTCCATTTCTTAAAAGTTTGAAATACATCAAATTTTTGTCTAAAGAAATAAACCCATACTTTTTTAGTTGCATCATCAATAAATATAACATAATAATGAGAGCCATGAAGGGAAGATACTTGAGCTGGTCCACATACATCTATATGCACAAGCTTTAATTACTCACTTTTATTTTCCTTTCGAGACTTCACAAAACTCACTATCTTTTGTTTTCCATACACACAACTTTCACAAAAATCCATATTGAAATATTTCAAACCTAGTAAAGCTTTCTTTGAATGAAGTACTTTCATACTTTTCTCACTCATGTGCCCAATTCTATTGTGCCACATCATTGTATTAGAATCTATGACAACTATTTGTTCTCCTTGTTCAACTATAGCAATTGTTCCTAAACATTCACTTTTCTTTGAAACACTCAAAGTAGAAGGAACAATATAACCTATAAAAAGATATAAGGTGCCTACTTTCACACCTTTTTCTACTACAAGTGAACCTTTTGAAACCTTCCAATTTTTTTATTAAAAGTAACTACACAACCCTCATCACTAAGTTGCCCTGCTGAAATTGAATTCCTACGCAGTCTTGGAACATGTCTTAGCTCATGTAGTAGCCAATAATTCCCATTATGCAACTTAATCTTAACTTTTCCTTTTGGAAAAAAATCTGATAGGGTTCATTATCCCCCAAATAACCAAGCCCAAAATCACCTTCAATATAATCAATAAAATAAGCTCTATGAGGTGTAGCATGAAATGAAGCACCAGAATCTAAAACCCATGAATAATCAACATGTTCTAAAGACAGAGGCAAAGAATCCTCTTTGGATTTGTTACTTACCACATTTTCCTTTGTGTTCCCTTTTGGTTTATCTCCTTCATTGTTCTATTGAGTCCAATAATCTTTCTTCTTATTCCCTATTTTACCATAGTACGAGCAATCTCTTGGTCCTCTGGTTTGAGACCTCTTCCTCTTGATTTCCTATATTTATCATAATTATTTCCTCTCTAAGTCATTCTACCTCTGCTTTATGCATTCAAAGAACTTCTTGATGTAGATCCACCTAAGGATTTCCTACAAGTTTCTTCACTCAAAATAAACTGATAAAATCATCAAATTTTACGGTATTAGATCTAGAAATAGAATTACTCACAACCATCAGCAAGCAATTCTAGCTTTTAGGCAAAGAACACAAAATCAAGAGAGCCCTAATTTATTCATCAAAATGAATATCAATAGAAGATAATTGACTAGTAATAGTATTAAACTCATTGAAATGATCTATAATAGATCCACCTTCTACCATTTTCATATTAAATAAATGCTTCATGAGAAATACCTCATTTGAAGCAGAGGGCTTTTCATATAATTTTGCTAGGGTTTCCATCAACTCTTCCATTGTTTCACTTTTATAATGTTAAATGTCACTGATGGTTCCAAGCACAATCGAATGCTTCCAAGTGCCTTCCTATCTAAAATCTCCTAGTTCTCATATGACATGATTCCTTATTTCTTAGATTTTCCTTCCAATGGCTTCCATAAATCCTTTTGATGAAGGCTATCTTCCATTTGCATCTTCTATAACTAAAAGTTGTGCCAATTAAACTTCTCCACCTTCAACTTACCTTTGTTTTCCATTACTCTCACTCAATTGCAAGACTCCCACTCAATTGTGAAACCTTCCTATAAAGGATCAATAAAAAGAAAAAAGAGGATGGTTTGGCTAAAAAAAATGATGACCATCTGGCTCTGATACAACTTGTTAGGATTAATCTCAGACAAAAATAATAGTTACATGCAAATATAATCAATACCAAAAAATAGAAGATTGCATAAAAGAGAACACAAGACACCAAGATTTAATGTGGGTCACCCAATCCCTATGCTTCGTCCACCAATAGAAAGTCCAATATTATTATGATCAAGTTATTACAACCTAATTACAATTTGTAATCCCTTATAGCTCAATACTGCCACAAGAACCAATTTTTGCATCACACATTATGAAAATCCCTAACCCTAAGAACTTTTATACAAGCTTTTTTCTACTTACAAAATTAGGGCTAGAATAATAGAAAAATAATGGCCAACACCTTTTACAATATAAGGTCATTTTTGGCTTTGGGGGCTTTGCGACTGAAACCCTCACTGGAGCGTTGCCCCTCAACCCCACCCTATACTGCGATAGGGAGTGCACCTAGGATGCTACCCCAAGACCCCATAGAGGTGCTACCTCAAACCCCAATAGAAATAATTTAGACAAAAACCATGCTAAATAAACATCTAAGTTTGATTAGAGTCCACATCACAACAAACCCTCATGAGAATAATTTTTCTATGAAGTATTGACTAAGCCCTATAAATTAAAATACAATAATGTGTTAGACATATGCATGAATATATACATGGGAACTAATTTTAAATATTTTTGCAAATTTAAAAGCATTGATGCAAGTGCATATACATATCTAGTATTGAAATAATTTAATTTATATAAATAAAAGTAAGTTGAGCACTAGTGGGTTTCACATTCATCATATTTTTACTCCACATGAGTAGTAGGTGTCACATCAAAAACATCTCTCATCCCACTGTGATAAGAGTCCACACTAGAAGAAACATGCTCTGCTACCTATGCCTACAAATATATAATTCATTTGGAAATATGAGTACACAATTATATACTTGTGAATAGAAATTTGTTATTGTAAAAATGACATTTAAAAGAGGTGTACCTAGGTATGAAGAGCAAGAGGGTCACTAGTGACATGTACAAATGTGCCATCAATAGAAAGTCCATCTCCAATAGTCTCAATCCTATGAAATAGTGAGGAGTGCAAAGGAGTAACAAGCTGAGATGGAAGTGGTGTAGAGTCAATAGACTGAAATAACATGTCCATGTATGATCCTATCTTTGTAGGAACATAAATCTAACTCAAATCCCATAACTATTGATCAAGCACATCAAGTCCATTAGTAGAAATAGAAATACCTAGACTAACTCCTAAGATTTATTTAGGTGGAGCTACAATAGATTGTTGTACATTCAAGTGCTAAGCTAAGTGTTGAGTGCTAGATTGTTGAGCATTAGAGTGTTGTGTAGAGTTCTCAACACCAAAGTCATGTGCAAAGTATTGTGTACTCTGGTGTGCATGACATGATGGCATCTCATGGAATGCTTGAAATGTAGTCCTTTGTGTAATCATCTCTATGATACTACATAAAGGCATCTCCTATGCATCCATGATGTATGAATATGCATGTAAAAGATCATCTAGAAGATACAAGTCCATCTCCATATGTCTATGCTCGTCAATGAGGCCATGTGTATCTCATAGGGTAGGGATACATGCAAATCCATAGATCTCATTAGTGAGAGGTGTACTACTCAATGATGCATTAATAGATGATTTGCGTTCAATAGGTCTACTCAAAAGATATCTTGATAGAGTGTTAGATGTAATGCTCTTAGTAGCATTATATGCAATGTGTCCTATCTGATTAACTACTTCCCTCTAAGAAGCAATGACAACTCTATTTGTAGCAACAACCATCACTGGAGTCACTATTGGGGTCCTAGATCACACCAATGCATGATGATGAGGGACAACCTAAGTTGGCTCATGGTATGCATTACAATCACAAACTCTACCATGTCCCTAACAATAGTATCCTGGAATATCAAAATAGTTAGCATGGTATCTGAAATAGAACTCTACATACAACTGTTAGAAAAAATATAATGAAATTTGATCATTATTAGGATACCAACCATGTGCTTCTAAGAATTGAGGGTATACCATATATGCAATCTATGTTGCAAAAAATCTAGTAATTTGATATGCCCTAACCTTGGTCTTCCCCTCATAAAATGGGAAGACCTCCTATTTTATAGTCTCCCTAAAAACTAGGCTTTGAACCTAGTTGAAGGATATGCCAACTGAGTTGTCTTCTCCAAGTTCAACAAAAATCCTATATATAGACTATGGTTCAAATTCAGTTTGTGATCTAAGTAGATCAATAAGCTTCTCAAGACTAGTCAAAATATGCTAGCATATACCTCTATATAGATGATCTTGAGATTTCTAAATAGATGATCTTACTGTAGTAGTCTCTATAGTCACAAAGTGGAATATAGTCTTCACATCAGGAATTTGAGGGTGGATAGGTAGTACATCAATAGGTGGTCCCTGCCCTTGAGCATGAGCCTATCCCTATCCTTGTCCCTGATCATGTCCTTGTCCCTAACCCTCTTCCTATCCTTGATCTTGAGGTTGAGGTTGATCATGGGATACCATCTATGAGTATGAAACATTTACAAACTAAATGTTAACTTAATATTAAGAGAACATAAGGGGTCAATAAGGGGATGTCATATAATTACTAGACCATATATATTATGATAAGGGTTCATGATAGGTTCTATCATTAATCTAAGGTCATAAGGTGTCCTATTAAGTCTTATGAGTATTTCTAAGGTCTTAAAAGGTCATGTATAATGTCCTATTACCTATCATATTAGTAATCTATGGTACATTCATAAGTCATATTAGGTGTTTAAGGAATCATTTATAAGGTCCTATTACCTATCTTATTGGTAATCTAAGGTACATTCATAAGTCATATTTTGTGTTAATCATAGTAAGTTAAATGTAGGAGAAATAAAGTGAAGAGAGAGTGAGCAGAGAGAAAGTGTGAGGGCACAAAGAGTTCAAGGAGAGAGAAAGTGAGGAGAGAGAAACTCAAAATGTGAGAGAAAAAGTGAGCAAAGAGAGAGTTTAAGGAAAGTGGGGAGAGAGAGAAAGTGAGATGAGAGAGTGAGGAGAGAGAAAGTGAGAAGAGAGAGAAAGTAAGGAGAGAGAAAGTGAGAAGAGAGAAAGTGAGAAGAGAGAGAAAGTAAGGAGAGAGAAAGTGAGAAGAGTGAAAGTGAGAGGAGAGAGTTCAAGGAGAGATAAAGGTTGAGGAGAGAGAATAGAACAATAGAGAAAGTAAGGGGAGGGTGAGAAAGTGAGGAGAGAGAGAAAGTGAGAGTTGAAGGAGAGAGAAAGTAAGAAGAGGAAGAGAAAGTGATGAAAGAGAAAGTGAGATGAGAGAGTGAGGAGAGAGAGATAGTAACCACAAAGAGAGAGAGATTTTCTAGATATTGAAGGTAATTTTCAATTTTTTAATTCATCTAGAGTTTTAAATCATTTTTTATTTTCTACATCTTATCCTATTGTTGGTTTTCTACATCTAATTATTTTTCAGGTTTTTACTGTTTATCTACCTAGTATTTTATATTTCTAAACATATTATTTCTTTCATTGACTACAATTTTAACAATGTTTTTTCAATATTTTCTAACATTTAAACTAAAATACAACATATGAACATAAAGATAATTAATTTATACTAAAAATAAGAAAATACCCATAAAAAATAACTAAATATTCACAAAAAATTAAAAAATATTCATCAAAAACTACTAATCATTCATCAAAATCAAGTAAATATTCATTAAAAATAACTAAATAATCATTATAAATAAAAAAAGTGAACATACCGAGTATGTTCAATGCTCGTAGGAGGTTGAAAATGGTAGACTAGAATAATGATGCAACTAAAGACTCACAAAGTTCGCTCCAAGTATTGTTGCAAAATAGTCACCATAACAATGAAATTAAAAATTGTAAAATGAATTTTTAAAGGATGGTTTTGATGCTCTTGTAGGGTTAAAATGGGATTTGAACGAAGCCCATAGGACCGTGAGCAAAGCCCATAGGGTTTTGTGTGAATCCTAGAGCTTTACAAAAAGTGTTGTCCACATGGCTTCACGCAAAGTCATGCAGAGGCTTTGCTCAAAGTCTCAAATTTTTTTTTCCCACTTTTCATCCACTTTTTTCTTGACAAAATGTGAGAACTAATTGAATGGCCCAACCTTGACATGAGATCACCATATATCAACTCCAAAAGCTTCAGAAATAGATCTCTATGATGTTTTCCATGTTTAGAAACTTGATAAATACCATCATTACAAGTGATTTGAGGTAGCTCAATCACTAGCTTTTGTTTACTCATCTTCTATATATATTTTTCATTAACATGTCCATTATTCTCATGTCAATGTGTTCTAACTTTTTCTGGATGAGCAATAAAAGAAATACTTGTATAATTGGAGCTCTTGAAGCCATCAAAATGATATAAGTCAGACTATAAATCAACACTCCCAATAGAAACAACCAAGTTAAGATCATGGATATCTTGAATAAGCACATCATATGGTGAGACCCCAACTATCTTAATAGAGCCAAAAAAAAAAATCTAAAAGATAAGTAGGAGGTTCCTAGAAATAAGTAGAACCAAGAGAACATTATGTTGGGAGCCATCTTCTAAAATGATAGTTCCTGAACCTAAAACTAAAACTTGTGCAGAGGTACCAACTTCAATCTATGTAGAAACACTCTGAGAAATTGAGGTAACCAAATTAGGTGAGTGTGTCATATGGCAGGAAGCACCTCAATCAAGAATCTAATTAGCTGATGAAGACAATGCTCATGTAGAAAGAACATGTCCTTTCCTTTAAGGAGGATTTTTTGGCTTCAAAGAAGTAGTAGTATGTTTATGCATGGCATCCTCAAAATCCTCAAGGTGTTTGCAACATCTACAAACTAGATTTCCTTCATTGTCCAAAAAACTACAAGAATCACCTACAAACTTCATAGTCTTGGAAGAAGACTCACCAGACATAGAATGTTTACCCTTTAGATTTATTTTTGAGCATCTAATCTAGGAGAAGGCTTGGAGGAACTCTCACTCCCTACAAAACCTAAATTTTCATTTCTTCTTTATCTTCCTTGTAGATGTTTGAGATATTGATGATTGGTTCTTTCATCGTATGAAAGTATCCAAATGTGTAATCTTGGGATGCTTTCTAGTTAAACAATCAAAGAATACCTCAAAGTTGGGCATGGTTAATCTATGAACCAAAACATCCATAGTGGAATGGAAGGTAGAAAATCAAATCTAAAAGTTTCTTCAAAGCTTTAACAGAATTAGATAAATTCACTCTTTATTAGTCTTCACTTTCCCAAAATCATGTAACAAAGATCTTTTTTGTTTAAACCTCATCCAAAAATCCTCAATAGAAGGAAAATAATTTGGTGCAAGTAATGAAAGCTCTACATTAAGCTAAAAAATATAAAATGAACAAGCATCAACTACTAAAAAAATAATGGAAACCAACACCTAGCTATAATTAGAAAACTACCAACAAAATGAATTGCAAACATTGAGAAAAAAACACCAGCAACACAAAAACCAAAAGGTGTGGAAAAATATATAGTGTAGGATTACTTTGAACCAACCCATTGAAGTCTTATTGCCACATCCAAACTAGTAGAAAACACTACTTGTTAAGCCTTTTGAGATTCTCTATGAAGGAATCTTCTATAATGGGATAGAAGAGAGCATTACTCCCAACCATGTCTCATCTTTCTAACATAGATGAAAAAATTCATCCATATTTTCCTTCATTATTTTCATTTTCATTATTATCTCTTCTATCTCGACTTGGATCATTGTTATGAATTTATTTGTATTCTCATGCATTCTTTTATCCTGTGAAGTCATCTCCTACAATTATTCCCTTATAAGGTGTCAAGCCAATATAAAACCTTTTTAGTTGAAGGACTGGACATCCTTTACTACCAAAATACTATGCTAGTCTTCATTAAATATCAATCTAGGAGCGTGAACTTGAGATGATGTTTGCAAACTATATGCTCTAGCCTCTACTAAAAGTCACTACTACCTTGAATAAAATAACCATTAAGGAAATCTATTTTATCAAAAGGAAAGAAAACTAACTTATGACTAGAAGGAAACTCAGATAACTACTTAACCATACATCTATGCACCTACTACTACAGGAATAATAACTAGTTCTATTTCTAGTGGTTGTAGGAGCAACAGTTCTAAACTTAACTTAGAAAACTGAGTCTAACTCCTAATTGCTAAAGTAAACTCTACCTTCTGCATAGGCCCCCATGGAAGAGTGAAAAAAAGATTAACTCAGAATAAAGTGTAGAAACTCAGTAAACTCATATATTCATTCAATAAACAAAATTACAATTGCTTAAAACAACAGAATATAACTAATAACTCTCGTCTAACTTTGTTCATTTATTCCCTACTTGACCTTTTAGCTATAGACAAGGTCTTATTTAAAAGATAGGTAAATAAAAGATTCCTACAATCATGAATTCCTCATAAAGGATAGTTTGTTAAAGCTCAAGATTCATGTAAACATGAAACATGATAAGAAACATCGGGTATCTCCTTAAGTTCCTATAAACAGAGTGTAGTGGATGCTAGATCTACTCTGCTACATGACTTAAATTATTCCAGGAATTCAAGTATCATGTAATAGTTTCTCATTAAGAATGCATGTTGACTAATTGATTTCCATGTTGACTTGCTCTCTCATACAACTACCTCATTAGGTCCTTTATTATTCTATTTGAATAGGTCTCAGCTATAATGGTGCTATAATGCACCTCCTTTAACACTTGTGATCCACAATGCTAGACCTTTGCTTGAGCTATTTTAACCAATTTTGACTTGGCTTGAATACTTGCAGTCATCATTCAATTCTCACAAGAGTTCCTACAAAAATTTATTTATATTTATTAATTTATAAAGAAAAAGCATTAGTATTCAATTAATAGTCTTTGTAATCTCTTCGGTTGCAGGAAGATCTACCCATGCCAAACATTCATGAAGAAAGATTCTTATCAAAAGAATGAACCTTTTAAGACATAATTCTGATTACTACTTTTATGCCATATGTTCATAACTTAGACATCAAAAAGTAAAAAATATTATACTTAAAGGATGACAAAGTTCAGCATGTTATAAACAAATGTTCATAAAAATGATAAAAAAGACATCCACTTCTTCATGTCATTATTTTTCCCCCAACCAACTTGATGCTAGTCCCTTCAACATTTATAAATTTATGATTCTTAGCTGCAGACTAAGATCATTGGAAATCTTTTCACCTAATTCATTAGCCCTATAGTTAAAGTATCAATAATTCTACTTTAACATTTCCCATTTCTGATATTTAATTGCCATATTATAATTAGCAAAAGAATCATGCTTTCCAAGCTTAGGATGCAAAAGTATTGGTGATTAGAAATGAAGAGGAACCTAATAATTCTTTCTTCTTCTACCTAGCATCATATACTTGGGCATCCTACTAATAGCCATCTCCAAATTTTGTAGAGAGTGTAATTCCCTTATTTTTAGATCTTGTGACAATTAGACCCATCTTTGAGTACAAGCCCTTATGGCATTAGGAGCAATTTTGGAACAATGTTGTTTCCAATCTAGAAATGCCTATTCTCAGACAGGTTAAATCTTAGCAGCACCACTTGCATTATTAGTAGCAAAAAGCAAATCAAAGAACATCTTGGAAGTATTTTCTATCTTAGGCCAAATGTAGAGTGGTTCCAACATTTCTTTTTCCCTATAAGGGGTGGCTTGATCCTCTTGACTAATCTCATCCTACATCCATGACATGATCACTCTGAATTGTACATCCCCCACATACAACATCAAATTCCAATCCCTATTATCTGGAACAACAAGGTTATGGACATATAGCTCATAGAGGAGATTGTGTAGAGCCATTAGGAATGATTTGAATGCTGCATAAAAATCATGGGGAGTGTGCAAAGATAGATTTAACTCATAGACAATTTGGGACAACTAAAAATTAATCATTTTTTCCTTTAAGAATAGTGTGTAAATTAGGGATGGTAATTTTTAGTTCATAAGCTCTGGAATGAGCTCTATCACCTTTGTGAAACGTTGTTGTAGGACCATAATCTCACTATATTTTTCTTCAATTTTCTATGCCTTTTCTTTTATAGTTCTGAGCAATTGTTTCCTCTCTAGGTCCTAGTTTGACTTTTCCCATTGGAACTATTGGTATAAACTAAGACTGGCTATTATGGAGTAGAAATGTCTAGTGGTGTGAGGTGACAAGCAACCGGGCTATCATCTTTAGAGTGGTGATGAGCAATAGGGTTGTCATCTCTAGAGTGGTGATGAGCAATAGGACTGTCATCTTTTTCTAAAGGCACAATGGCTGTAGTATATGGCACCATTGCCTTATTGGTTTGAAATGTCTCAAAAATTTCTTGAATTATTTCTTGTGCAAGTAATGGGTACTCTTTTGGTGGAAAATCTTTGACCTCTTGTTCTTTCTATTCAAAACTAGACATCATTTCCTCTGAAGAGTCTATGTCACTATCAATATTAAAAAAGCTAATATTAGGGCTACTTGGCTTTGGAGAAGCTTTCTTAGGAACATCTTCATGTTTGGGAGTATGTATTGCATGCTCTAGAGATTGTGTAGGCATATGCATTGGAGATTCTAAACCAACAACTATAGGGGTAGAGATTGTTTGTTTACCCTTATTATCAATAGATTTTCATCTATCAAGGTCAGGTATAATTTCCTATGGCACTGGAGGTGCTTCCTCTAAATCTTTCCCTATGGTATCTATTTGTGATTTTCTCCTCTTAGAGGTTGAAGCCCTTGGAGGCGGAGTTCTCTTTTTCATATTCTTGGGTGTAGAAACTGAAGCTAAAGCTTCTTGAACTATTTTATATACTACCTTTCTAACTCCTATGATATTTTTCTCTCTCATCCCCATTCCTTGCCCTCTAGGTCCACCCCTTTGGGGCCCCACTATTTTGAGTTTTAAAAAATCATCCCATGTCCCTAGATGCTATCTATTTTTTTCCCTTTCAATTATGGCTAATATTAAGTAGTGGTGGGACACTGACTGGGTATTACCTTGTCGCACATAGGTAGCTTTCCTTTTAACAATATTGTAAAGGAAACTAGGGAGATTTATAGGATAGTTATCATGCCACAGACTACTCAAAATCTTGAAATGAACAACATGCAAATAGGTATACCACCCTTCATAGGTAAAATACCTTATGATAAACTTAGTAGGTTGAATGAATTGAAGTGAAAGAGATAACCATAATGTACCTTGCTTCTTGTTTTCCTCTAGTAGAGGGTCTCCATGCACTATGAATTGTACCTTTGTGGCTTGTGCATTCATGTCTTCTGTCCATCATTTCTCATCTATAGGTAAACTAGTAACCTCTACCACCACTTGTTCTATAAATTCTATCATGATGTCTTGGACATTTGCATACCCATCCTATAGCATATTATGAAATTGCAACATAATTTCTTCATCAAATTGCTTGAGGCTGAGGCAATAAGCTAACCAACCTAGCCATTGAAACAAATTGCATGTTGCTAGGTTTTTTAGCAAGACTCTATGATTTGCTAGCTCATGCCATTGAGGTTCTCTGCCCATATTATCCTTTTAAAGAATGCTATAGCTAATAAGTTCACTATAGGTATATTGAAAATTTTGAGCAGAAATAGCTACAAGAGTTTCAATTTAAACAATGGCATATTGGGGAAAAAACAATTTTAAGCACTTCAAAACATCATGTCCTTCAGTACTGCATGATGACATTTTAAGCACCAAAACATAATGAATATAAAGATCATGATAAAAATATATTCCATATTTAAATGAGGGGTTATGTACTTTATGTTAAATCATAATTTAATGGTTGTTTTTAAATTATTTCTTACACACTACGAAAGTACAAAGGGCTGCCAACTCATCACTGACCTTAGAGATTGCAAATGCCAACTAGACCTTAGAGATTGCAAATGCTGAAAATTGAAATAACACAATTTTCTAAATAAATAACAAATTAAATAAGTGTAGAGGGGTCAAGTGTAACTAGCCTAATATGTGATAGGAAGGGTGCTCCAAGTAGTATTGTAGTAGGGAAATTAATGAAGTGGAGTGGTAATGGAAAGACAAGAAGATGAGATGGGTTGGAATAGAAAAGGAAATGGATTTTACATAAAATATAAAAAAATTCTTATGAAAGCCTTGAAATAAATTCAAGGTGCTGCAGGTGTTTGAGTGGAAGACTTAGATAGAGTGGCTGTAGGAAGTAAAGTGTCTACTGTGTTGAACTATTGAAGAAATTCTTCCCAATTTGCTAGTTTGTGATATAGCTTTAGGTGTTTCCCATTAACTAGGAGTTTGAATTTGACTAGATCAATTGTTGACAGTTGAACTGCTCCATTGTTAAAAATTGCTACAATTTGATATGGACCAAGCCATCTAGTCTAAAAATTTCCTTGATGATGCTGATATCTGGAGTCATATAGGAATGCCCAATCACCAACAAAGAATTCTCTATCTTTGATAAATTTGTCATTCCACTACTTCCATTGACTCTAAATTAGTTTTGTGTTATGAAGGGCTAACTTATGCCATTCATCCAACTCATTGAGATGTAAAATTTGATTCTATTATGCTGCAAGAAGAGTAGTATCAAGTTCCAAAGCTATCCATAGAGTCTTATGCTCAAATTCAATGTGCATGACAACTATCTTCCCATATAGGAGTTCAAAAGGTGTAAACCTTGTAGTAGATTTCCATGCTATTTTGTATGTCCAGAAGGCTTTAGGAAGTCAAGCTGCCTAATATTTCCTATGCAAGGACACTATGTGATTATGTTTTTCAGCTCTCTATTTGTCACTTCAACTTGTCCATTGGCCTGTGGATGATAGAGGGAGGATTTTCCATGCCAAATTTTGTATTCTTCCATGAGAGAAGCTATCAAATTAGATGTAAACTAAGGGCCTTGATCTGATTATAATTCTCCTGGAATGACAAACCTTGTAAAGATACATTCATATAGGAAAAGAAAAGTTTCCATCTTTTGGCCAAGCACTGCTCTAATGGCATGATCCAAGGCATCAATATGTATGTGAAAAGGTAGCTCCCAATTTGGTCCTTGGAGAACTGGTGCTGTTGAGATAACTTCCTTAATCTATAGGAAGGCTTTTGTACAATTAGAATTCCATATGAAATTTACATCTTTTCAAAGCCAATTATATAGAGGAGCTGCAATTTGACTAAAATCCTTGATAAAATGCCGATAATACCTTGCATGTCCTAGAAAACTCTTGACATCTTTCAATTTAGCTAGTATAAACAATGTGCATATAACCTCTATCTTTGCTAGATCCACTTCAATTCCTTTGGGAAAAATAAAATGTCCCAACACCACACCTTCCTACATCATCATGAAACACTTTTCACTATTTAAGGATAGGTTGTAGTCTTTACATCTTTGCAAAACCTTTTCTAGGTTTTCTTGAGCTTCTTCAAAGGTTTGCCCATATGTGCTAAAGTTTTCCATATATATCTCCAAACGGTCTGTAGATATGTCATAAAAAATACTAAGAACAACTCTTTGGAAAGTTGTAGGTGCATTGCATAGACCAAATGGTAGGACTAAATAAGAAAACATTCCCCATGGACACATGAATGTGGTCTTGTCCTAATCATTTTGTGCTATTTGTATTTGATTGTAGCCATTGAACCCATCCAAAAAGGAAAAGTACTTCTTTCCCACAAGATCATCAAGAACCTAATCTACAAATGGTAGCAAAAAATGGTCCTTCTTGGTAGTTAAGTTGAGTTCTCTATAATCTATACAGACTTTCCATTTTCCTCCCTTTTTGGAATGATAACCAATGGTGAAACCCATTGACTATCCAAAATAGGATAGATAAAGCTAGCATTGAGCAACTTTTGGAGTTTATTTTTGACAATATCTTGTAATGCTAGATTTATCCTACACTGAGGTTGTCTTACAAGTTTGCAATCAGGACTTATATAGATCCTATGAGTACAAAGTTCTGGTTCCAAACCTTTCATATTTGTATAATTCCAAGCAAAATCATCTTGGTTTTTTTGTAATAGCTATAGGATATCATGATGTTGTGCCTGAGATAAGGATTTTCTTAAGTTTAGTTCTCTCCCTAGGACAATTGTTGTTTTAACTACTTTTTTAGCCATTGAAATTTGAGCAATTGGTGCTAAGTCTATTTCATGTGGTAGGAGTGAGTGTAGAAGCTGTATAGACTCAGAATAGTGAAGGTCACATGGTAATGGCAGAATATTTTCTAAAACACAATCCTCTTTGGAAGATATCTCAGGTTACATTCTGTACTCATTCAATATGATAGAAGAAATGACATCCTCCTCCTCTTTAATGCTTACAAATGAGTCCCTTGAGATCATCATCAATTGTTTAATAGAATCTATGTCCATATCATAATTACCTAAATTTGTCCAGACAACTTGATCATCTTGCAAAAAGGGCTTGAGCAGGAGAATACGAGTTAAGTTTTTAGTGTTCATACCATCTAAAATGGTCATTTTCCCTAATCAACATACAATATAGGCATCTATTGTGGCTAACCATGGTCACCCTAGAATGATAGGATACCCTCCAATACTTTTTTTTGGAGAGAGTACCACAAAATCAATTGGGTAATCCCATGAATATAGTGTGACAATGACATCTTCTAACATACCATCAGGAATGATAGTCGAACTATCTGCTAATTGTAAAATTTTTGGAATTTCTCTAAGACAAATGATATTTAATTTTGACATGACTTATTTGGGCATTACATTAATGGATGCTCCTAAGTCTATTAGGACATTCTTCACTTGTATTCCTTGAAAGGGAAGTGTTACTACTAGACTTCTAGGGTTTGCAAACTTGGGTATCTTAAGGTTATCAAGCATAAGATCAAAAAGTTGGCTAAGGATATGGATAGTCTTTGTGTCCCTCTTTTTCCTACCTATAGTTTTAGTACAAGCTTCTTTGATAGTTTTTGTATACACAAGTACTTCCTTTATTGCATCTAGCAATATAATTTTTACTGTCATTTGTTTAAGTTGTTCAAGAAAATCCAGTGCAACTTGATTTTCAACTGGTGGAGCTTGCTCTATTAACCTTCTTGAAAATGGTGGTTTCTTTGCTATAGGAGAGATATTGGTTACATGCACTTGAACTAACTCAGCAAAGGTATCATCAATTTTTTTTGTAATGGGCTACTGAGGTGATGAGAGTGTCATTCTAGTCCATAAATAAAAGTCATTTAAGGTGATGGAATAGCTTTTCTGCTGGGTTGAAGGCTTTGCATTATTGGGATTAAGTGTAGGCTATGTAAGAAACTATGGCTATTTTGGAGTGGTTGTATTGGTTGTAGGAGGCATTAAGGCTTGTTGTTGAGGAGGCTGCATCAAGGCTTGTTGGTGCTGGTGGTGTTGCCAGTTTTGGGGTTGCTGCCGACCCTGGGTAGGTCATTGCCAACCTTCTTGGGGTTTTTTCCAACCCTAGTTAGGCTATTGCAAATCCTGACTAGGTTGCTGCCAACCTTGTTGAGGTTGCTGCCAACCCTGGCTAGGCTATTGCCAACCTTGGTTAGGTTGTTACAAATTATTATAACCACTATGTTGCTATTATTTCCATTGACTATTACCACTATAATTATGAAGTGGATCTTGGGGAATACCTAATCTTGGAGTCCAAGGCCTTCATTGAGAAACATAGAGGACTTCTCTATCTTCATCAATTGCCTTGAATTTGATATGTGTTGTGACGCCAAACTAGCAATAGGCTTGCATTGGTAATTACATTTCTTTTCAGTCCAGTGAGGTTAATATTCTAGTAACATAATGTTAGTATCCTCTTTCTTCCTATGTGCATGCATGGTGTCTAGTTGTGTAGCAACATCATTAATGATGTCTTTCTTGACATCTAATAAGAGGTTTGATAACTTTTTCTTAGATACTCTTGAACTAGGAGATTTTTGGAGTAAGTCCCTCAAGCCTCATCCTTTTTTTATTGTTGCTCTGGAATAGTTCAAGAAAATGTTTTAGATTTCAGCCCATGTCTTCTGTGTAATGTCACCTCCAGCCATTAGGTCCAAAGCTTTCATACTTCTTTCATGCACTTCTTTTAAGAAGAGATGCTTTTGGGACTCCTCATTCAACTGATGCTAAATATTACATTGTAACTTGAACATGAATCATGCAACATAGTCTTCCAAGGTTTCATCCTCCTTTTGTGACATCTTAAAAATGTCATCCCCTTTTAAGTCATGGCCCCTACAATATTCCTTATATTTAGTAAGGAGAAAGTTACTCATAGTTGGCCAATTTTCCACAGCATTGGCACCTAGACTCATAAACCATCTTAAGGTAGCTTCTTTTAGAGTTGATGGAAATAACTTCAGTTTATGAACATCTGTGGTGTAATCATAACTTCAGAAAAGAATGTCAAACTCAAAGAGTATTCAGTAATGAGGTCATAGAACTTTGGAAGGGTAGCTTAGGGTATATTTTTTAGATTTTGATTACCCTATTGAGTGGGAATTGGAAAGGGAAAGGTAGGCTAAGAAGCTCCCATTTATGGATTTCCTAGTTGTGGGAGTTGGTAAATGACTAAAGCTAATGGATTATCTTGATATTTTAGCTCAGAAAAAAGATAATTTAAGTGAAAGA
Organism: Cupressus sempervirens; assembly: GCA_028749045.1. Taxonomy (NCBI): domain Eukaryota; kingdom Viridiplantae; phylum Streptophyta; class Pinopsida; order Cupressales; family Cupressaceae; genus Cupressus; species Cupressus sempervirens. The sequence continues at coordinate 285,133,369 of CM053791.1, forward strand.
ATTCTTCAGATGTGGTTAATGATTGTACTTGATCAGGTGCTTCGGAAAACACATTCTCAAATAGTTCTTCTTCTTCATCTCTTTCTTCTATTTCAAGATTACGATGAAAGGGATCTTCTTGATTGAAGTTTGGAAGAAATATTCCAAGGTGGTCTCTTCTCCTATGAATGTAAAATACTAAAGAATAAAACTAACTAGGTAATGCTACAATGAACACTAGACTGACACCATCCTTGATAATGGTGCCAAAAATGTCAAGCCAATATAACAGTTGTTTACTTGAAAGATTTGACATCCTTTACTACCAAAATACTATGCTAGTCTTCATTAAATATCAATTTAGGAGTGTGAACTTGAGATGATGTTTGCAAAGTATATGCTCTAGCCTCTACTAAAAGTCGCTACTACCTTGAATAAAATAACCATTAAGGAAACCTATTTTATCAAAAGGAAAGACAACTATCTTATGATTGGAAGGAAACTTAGATAACTACTTAACCATACATTTATGCACCTACTGTTGCAGGAACAATAACTGGTTCTATTTGTAGTGGCTACAGGAGCAACATTTCTAAACTTAACTTAGAAAACTAAGTCTAACTCCTACTTGCTAAAGTAAACTCCACCTTCCATGTGGCCCCCCATAGAAGAGTGAAGAAAAGATTGAATCAAATTAAAGTGTAGAAACTGAGTGGGCTCATGTATTCATTCAATAGACAACATTACACTTGCTTAAAATAATATAATATAACTGATAATTCTTGTCTAACTCTGTTCATTTATTCCCTACTTGACCTTTTAGGTATGGACAAGGTCTTATTTAAAGTATAGGTAAATAAAAGATCCTACAATCATGACTTCCTCATAAAGGAGAGTTCATTATAGCTCAAGATTCATGCAATCATGAAACATGATAAGAAACATCGGGTATCTCCTTAAGTTCTCGTAAATACAGAGTGTAGTGGATGCTAGATCTACTTTGCTACATGACTTAAATGATTCCAAGAATATCGGTACTATGCAATAGTTTCTCATTAAGAATGCATGTTGACTAATTGATTACCATGTTGAATCACTCTCTCATACAACTGCCTCATTAGGTCCCTTATTATTCTGTTGGAATAGATCCTGACTGTAATGGTGCCGCAGTGCACCTCCTTTAACACTTGTGATCCACAACACTAGACCTTTGCTTGAGCTATTTTAACCAATTCTAACTTGGCTTGGATACCTATGATCATCATTCAATGCACACAAGAATTCCTACAAAGATGTATTTATATTTATTAATTTATAAAGAAAAAGCGTTATTATTCAATTAATAGTCTTTGCAATCTCTTTGGCTACAAGAAGATCTACCCATGCCAAACATTCATGAAGAAAGATTTTTATCAATAGAATGAACCTTTAAAGACATAATTCTAATTACTACTTATATGCCATATGTTCATAACTTATACATCAAAAAGTACAAAATATTATACTTAAAGGATGATAAATTTTAACATGCTATAAACAAATGTTCATAAAAATGATAAAAAAGACATCCGTTTCTTAATGTCATCATAAGGCATTCAAATTGTTGGATAGTTGAAAAGGCATTGAAGATCTCCATATTATCCTACTTGATGGGCATCTAGATTTTTAACTCAATAATTTATTCCTCTATATAATCTCAATTATGAAGTTTCTCCATGAATTCTTCACCCATCTTCGAAAAAATTCCATTTTTCTTCCCTTAAATATAGTCTTCGGATCTTCTAGTGGCTTTAGCTACTACCTCTAGCTATAATTCATCTTCCTTTGTGCTATCTAGAGTTGATAAAGAAATCACTATACATAATATTATTTTATTAACATGGATATACAAATCATCAAATTTACCAAGTAGGTCCTCCCCATCACAACCCTATGTTGAATTATGTTAGGTAATGGTGGAGGAAGACTTCTAAAAATTTGGATCCTGGTGATAGTTCAACCAAGCATTAGGGGAAGGTGAAAAAGAAAAGGTAGAAGGTGATTTTTTTATAGAATTGAGAATGAACTTCTTAGGATTACAACTAGATGACTTGAACTAAGAGGAAAATGAATTATCTAATAGATCAATCAAGCACTTAATAATAGAAAATATTTTTTTAACAATCTTTCATTTATTGACCCCAACCAAGCTAATTTATGTTTTAAATGGGTATACAAATTGCATCTTGGAACTAGATGCTATATGGGACTAAAGGTTGGGTTATTCAGCTTAATATGTAGGGTAGGAGCATGACTAGGTTTGTGGGCTAAAATTTAGATGGAATTTCTTCATTCTTTAGATCAAACTATAGTTAAGAAGGTCACTTCCTTTCTTTAAAACCCACTAAGATAGGGAGCAGAGAATTCAAATAGGAAAAAAAATTTGATTCTCAACCTAAAATTATTAAGCAATTGAAGTGTAATTAGATGACAAGCTTGGATTTGTGGGCACATGAAATTAGGATGGATGGGTATTAAGGGTAGGTGGTAGCATGTTAGGATAATGAGGAGTTAGTTAGTATGGGGTGGGGTGTTATGTTTTGTATGGTTTAGCATTAGAAAATCCATGTTAGAAAATGATTTAGTAATAAGTAATTAAATAAGTTGGTATGTAATATAAATAGTAGGTTGTAGTAGTGTAATTGGATATTAGTTTAGGGATATTGTTATAAAATAAATATATTATCTTTTTATATATTTAATTTTTTTCTATCAATATTTATAGTTAATATACTTAAAGTATTGGAAATTTATTATAATATATACTTATGATATATCATATATTTTGTAATTAATTCATCCAATAAGTTGTAATCAAAGTACTTCTAGTATACATATTAAATAATGTATAATGTGATATATTTATGTGCTTAGATGCTATTGAGGAATTATAAAAATCTTATCATTCAATACAAAATTTGTAATTGTAAGAATTTTCCCTAGGGAAAAATTCACCCAAGACCAAGGAACTCAAACACAAGCACAATAGTAGACCAAAGAGAGTATGATCAGAATGACAATATATTCATTCAATATTGATTTGAAAGTACACAATGAGTGCTTGTATATAAAGGCCTCTAGAAAGCTTCTAGAATGCATAGAAGTTAGCAACATGATAAGTCATACAACTAGGCACATGTCCACCAGATATGGGTTATCCTCCATTAATCACAAGAGTAAGTGTGATGATGAGAGGATAAGCCTACAAAGGTGTAGCATGCAAATTAATGTTGTAGACACCATGTGCTAAATTAGGAGTGTGAATAACTATGATTTTTACATGACAACTCAATTAATTATGCAAATTCTAGTGTTGTAGAGACCATGTGTTGAATTAGAGTTTCTTACTCCACTGTTTTCAATATGACAACTCATAAGAGTGCACAAACTCCTAAGTGTCTCACCCAAATAAATAATAAAATAATTCAATACAATAACATAATGCATTAACCTAAGTAAACTTAAGTAAAGTGTAAATAGTAAATACTGATTTACACCAACACCCCCTCTTAAGAGCAACTTAGGGGAATGCACTTAAGCTTATGAAATCTAAGATGAAATGCATAATGGGTCCCGGCTACTAGGCCATGTTAGGTACCCATGTACGTAATGAAATGCAATCTCTCATAAAGTGGAGAAAGAGGGAAAAATTCATGGGAAAAACCCTCCCCCAAAAAAAGAGATGAAAAAAACTAGATGCATGGATGGTTGGAGTAATCAAGAACCCCCATTACAACATACATCAAGTATATAGAATACAAAAATGTGAGAAGAATACTATCCCAAAAGAGGAAAAAGTGTCCCCCACAAGAGAGAAGAAGAAGAGAGACAAGATTGTCTTCCCCCCCTTCCCCCCCCCCCCCCCCCCCCAAAAAAAAAAAAATGAAGAATGTCGATTAGTGATACCTACTCTGATGTAGAAGTTGATCTAGAAATGTTGAATAGTGTCCCTCCACTTTGGAAGAAACAATACCCTAGGTACAAGTGAGATGTTTTCACTATGTGTGGAAAGAATCATGATGATCACTAATGTCTCTAAAACCTGCTCAACTATCCCTATCAAGGATGAATGTAGAACCTGTCCCAAAGAATGTATTGTCTCCTCAAATGATAAAGAGACCTTCTGCAACTATTGTACATAAGTATCCACAATCACATCAACCTATGAAGATTGATCATATAGAGAATGGACATGAGGGTTAGAGTGAGCCCTCAAAACAACTGAAGAAGGATCATTGTCATCAAAGAGAAGATTTATATCATCAATGATGTCTCCCAAATTTTCTATGTATGACTCCACAAACAAACCTAAAATGTTTGCCAAGAAGTCATCCCCTATTTCTAGAGTTGGAAAAATAGGTGTACCCTATTGTGTTGGACCTATCATTGTGGAAATATATGCATGCAAAATTTGCTAATGTTGTGACCTCTCATTGTAACTATCAATAAAACCCCACATATCTGAATTTGTTGAAGCACTACCACTAGTGTCACTATCAATTTCATAAATGTATGATGTCTGGAGAAGATTAGAGGATAAGATGGGTGAACTTTCCTCAAAGTGAACATATTTCTCTACAAAGATCTCATGTGTCTTAGGATCCATAAGTCTATATGTCTTAACATTTTCATCACATTTGATGAAAGTACAAGGCCTAGGTGGTGGTGCCATGCATCCCCTGGAAGGTATGTTTGCCCATGCTAGACAACCAAAGACTCTAAAGTGTGTCACAACTAGTTTTCTACCGTACCATGCCTCAAAAGCTATTTTTCCATCTAAGGTATTATGAGGAGACCTATTAAGTATGTGATTGGCATTGCTAATTGCTTCAACTTCAAGTGATGGATCTAGAGACTTGGATTGTATCATGCAACTTTCCATAGGCTTACGAGTATGGATCCTCAATGCTGAAAAATCTATCTTATATGGACTAAATGCTGGTGGATTCTGAAGATCAATACCCTCAAGTTTGCAAAAGCCTTTAAGTCTTCTATCCACATATCTACTTTCATTGTCCACCTAAAGAACCTTGATGGCTTTCCTTGATTTCTATTCAACATGACTCTTGAAGGCTTGAAGCTTGTCCAACACTTCATTCTTATGATGAAGCAAATAGATTCATGTGAAGCATGAAAAGTCATCATGAAAGTACGGATATAGAAACCTTGGTTGACTAATATCACTGGAAAAGGTCCTGCTAGTACCATGTGAACCAACTAAAGAACCAATGGTGTTCTTGAAGATTTAACTTTATTATACTTCTACTTGAGATGCATATCTACTAAACATGATGAAAACTCACCCCTAGAAAATTTGAGCCTAGGTAGACCTTTGACCATGTATTTTGAGTAAAGTTGCTAAAGATAGTGAAAGGAAAGATGACCATACCACTCATTCCATAATTTGATTTGTGAATTAGATTGAGTTAACAAGGTATGTAAAGGAGACTTAGGCACAAAGTGGGAGAAGGAATAAAGCCTCTTTTCATGATTGACTTTCTCCACTATAACCAATGAATCATCTTTTAGACTTTGCACCATCACTAAATCTTGAAGGAGCTCAACTTTCTTACCATCTCCATGGTGAGTGATTTGGTAAATTGAGAGGAGATTAGAGCTTAGGTTTGGAACATAGAGAACATCTTTGAATTCCCCATTTTCTATTTCCACATGTCCTTTCCCTTCAACTTCCATTTTGGTATCATCTCCCACAAAATGTGTGGTACCTATGACTACTTCAATGAAGAAAAGTCTTCCTTTGAAGAACCCATATAATAGGAGGCACCTGAGTCAAGAATCCATTTCAATGAAGAACTTGTATTTTCCATAAGTGCTTTCCCTTTTCCCTTTGAAGAGGATGGAGCTGAATCCTTGGAAGTACTTAGCACTTGAATTTTGTTCTTCTTGAGTAGGTTTTCCAACTCATCAATTCTCTTAATCTTGCAATGATGCTCATCATGATTCTTCTTCTTGCAATATGCACAAAAAAGTTTGTTCTTCTTTTCATTATTTCCCCTCTTGTTGGAATAAGAATTTCTTTGTTGTGAGGAGGATTTTTGTGTCTCAGATTGTGATTTTTGCTTCCACTACTTTTGCTTGTTGTTGTTAGAACTTCTTCCTCCATGACTTGATTGGTTCTCATCACTAGCCACCAATTCTTTGGTCTTTCATGTCATGAGAAGTCTCAAATCTATCAAATGAGATTGTTCATGAATCAACATCTTTGCAAATGCATCAAAAGTAGGCTTTTGGAAAGCACTGCCCATGGTCAATTTTTGAGTGTTATAACTCAAAACAAAGGAAGCATACTCTAAAGGTAGCCTCTTCAGGATGTGATGAATAAAATTTTCATTTTTCATGGGATTTCCACAAAATATTTAAGTAGTTCCCTATACTCATTGGCTTTGTTGATATAATCCTAAATTGTGTCAAAGTTCTTTGGATCCAATATAAGTAGATCATCCTCAATCTAAAAACCCTTTTCTTCATCCACCTTACCATACAATGCTTCAATTTTTTCCCATGCACGTTTGGATTCCTTGAAATTGGAAATGTGGAAGAAGAGATCTATATGTACACAATTCTTGATAATTCCTAAAGCATGTTGGTCTTTTTTTTCCAATCAATGAGTGTTATAGCATCAGTGGGTTTGGGAATTGTACCATCAATATAAGGACTTAGACCTTTTTCCTTTAATCTACTCCATGAAATATCTTTCCATGTAGAATAATTATGTGAAGATAGAAATGGACATTTAGGTGAACCCATGATGTAGAAAAATAATAGGAGCACACAAGAGAGACACAAGAACACAATACACACCCCACCTTTTCACTCAATCAAAAGACCCCACCCAAAAAAGATGCTTTTGGCACTTTATATGTAGCATGTGTACAATAGGCCACTTGTTGAAAAGTACAAAGTGGACTTCTAATTTTTCTATTTACAACTACCTTTTGAGGCCCAAATCTATCACTAAGCATTGTGGCTCAGATGTACAACAATTTTGAAAAGTAATCAAAGCATACAATGTAGAAAAAACCTTAAGTCTGAAAGTGAGATTTTTGTTCACACAACCCTAGAATTTGAATGTAGGTCTAGAAAGTAGACAAAAAGTAATGTACTTTCAAAAAAAAAAAACCTAAAAATTGTCTAGATGAGCTCGTATAGAGAATTTGAAGTTGCAAAATGCAAAATTGAATAGGTATAGTTGCCTTAAAACACAATTTCTAACAAGTCCTTGCACCAAAACTAGAAAAGAACACCATCATTGAAAAGTTAAGGAAATTCTACCCAAAATATGAAAAAATTGAACCTAATTTGTAGTCTAGATGACTAAGTTATGGCCTCTCAAAGTTGAGCTACCAAATCAAAACTACATCTACAGAGGGGTTTGGGCAAGAAATTGTGAGCTTAAATTTGACGATAAAATAACCATCATAGTAGTTTAAAAATGCTACAAAATGATGGTTAGACAATCATCAAATTTGACCTCACATTTGGTTGACATTAGGAAAAAAATAGCTACGTAGGTGATGTGGCAGTATGGATTGCTGACTGGATGCCACATGTTATAGTATAAAGAATGCCACATGGCCTATATGGCCACTTAGGTGGCAAAATGATGTGGCTCCATGTGTGTAGGTATAGAAATGTATGGACCACCTAGTTTTCTATTGTGTCAAGTCTATTGTGCTGATGGGGATAGTTGTTGAGGTGGTAGTATGCCATGTGGAAAAAAATAAGTGGTCCAACTGGAGTTCTTGACATGTGCTACCTTAGCTGGCATGAACATCAATGTGGATAGGCTAGTAGTGTATTTGCCACATGGATTGATCCTATCTCTCTGCATGGCACCAAAGTATTAGCAGATTGGGGCACCTAAATTTACTATTGTAAATAGGTTTTATAAGTATTGGTCAATGCCAGAAGTTATAGTCAGTAACTGATGATCTGTCATTAGTGTCAGAAAATAACATTCATGATGATGGAGATATAAATGTTGATGGGGGGCCACTTATGGGTTTAATCCCACACTTAACATGGGAATGACTTGAAAGATTTATAAAACACTATGTGCACAAGTTGGAAAGAAAGTGTGGTACTGCCTATTGATGTTGGCCTATTCTTGATTTCCCTTCACCGGTGAGTGAGGTAAGGCCAATGCCAGATTTTGATTGCAATGTCAGAATACATGATAAAACCTGCCAATGAAAAAAGAATATTTTATGAACCAAAAAATAATATTCCATGTAAGTGCAGGGACGAGGTGTTACTACCTGGTGCCTATTAAAAAAAATTCTCTACAGGGCTACCTAGCTAAAAAGAATTTCAAAAATTCTATCTGAAAAAGTAGAAAAAATCATATTCGAAAAACAATTAAATAGATTTGAAAAATGACCATATCCAAGTTGCAAATCGGGCCTTCAGGTGCCAATTTGCAAAAAAAAACTACCTCATGATCGATTTTGGCCTAGGGTAAGAAAATTTATAGCCAATTTTCATCAAATCAACATTCTAGATGTAATGACAAGGTTCATTTTGGCTCTAGACACTGCCAATGACTGTGATACTCTAGATTTGGGCCAAGGTGCTAAAGAGAAAATGGTCTCGAATGGCTATGTGAAGAGAGATTCTCCAAGCTTTGATACCATGTAAGAATTTGCCTTAGGGAAAAATTCACCCAAGACCAAGGAACTCAAACACAAGCACACTAGTAGACCAAAGAGAGTATGATCATAATGATGATGTATTCATTCAATATTGATTTGAAAGTAGACTAGGAGTGCTTGTATATAAAGGCCTCTGGAAAGCTTCTAAAACGCATAGAAGTTAGCAACATGACAAGCTATACAACCAGACACATGTTGACCAGATATGGGTTATCCTCCATTAAGCATGGGAGTAAGTGCGATGATGAGAGGATAAGCCTACAAAGGTGTAGCACACAAATTAATGTTGTAGAGACCATGTGCTAAATTAGGAGTGTGAATAACTATGTTGTCTACATGAAAACTCAGTTAATTATGCAAATTGTAGTGTTGTAGACACCATGTCCTGAATTAGAGCTGCTTACTCCAGTGTTGTCAACATGACAACTCATGAGAGTGCGCAAACTCCTAAGTGTCTCACCTAAATAAATAATAAAATAACACATTAACCTAAGTAAATTTAAGTAAAATGTAAATAGTAAATACTTATTTACACCAACAGTAATATGTTTTCATATTCTAAATTTAACATCTTTAAATGAAAAGATATCCTATGGGTGTACCAAACCATATGGGATTCAATAACAACCCCCTCCTTATTTGAATACTTATCAGGTATTATCATGGTGTTTTCATACCACTTTTAAGTTAACCATCGAATGCAAGATTCCATGCTAGTTGGTCATATATTATCTCACCTATATGGTTTTGAATAAAATTCATTAGGTTCTATATAGAATGTTTCAAGGAGCTAGATACCTATTGGAAATAACTTCCACAATTCAACAAGTCATATACATGATCACCATTATTGAATCTAAATGAATTTCCAATATCAATTTAAGTTAGACCTGATGTGCCCTAATAAGTAAATTATCAATCTTGGTTGAAGTATGAATACACTTGGGATAACATTTTTTTTGGAATAGGATCTGATCAAGATAATGTTATTGAGTGTACTAGTGCTAGCATTACTATGACATGTAAGGCATGTGTTAGGTTGATAACTTGAGGATACTAGTGCTAGAATTACAAGTATTAGCATTACTATGACAAGTAAGATATTATTTCTCATAATGCACATGATACTATTCCTCCTATAATAGGCATGCATCATTGTATGGATTTGATACCTAAAGCTAGTTTACATAAAAAAGAATCCAATCCATTAACACATGATGAAAGGAAAGAATTGAATAGACAAGTGCAAGACTTGCCTGATAAAGTTTTTATCAAAGAAATTTTGAGTCCTTGGGTTGTACCTATATTGAGGCACAACACTTGGTGAAGTTTTTACAAATGGGTTTGCAAGAAAAGTGTGTTTAACCATGGAGGAAACTATGTAGTAAAGCATGTTCAAGCTAGAGTAGTACTTGGATGGGTGACCTCTTGGGAAGTCATGACACTTCATCTCTTTGAGAATTACCTAGATCCAATGAGTTCTAAGTCTACCATTTATTCCCATGGGAGATGGATTCATATTGAATCAAATTTCTCATGAAATATGGGTCAATTAGTTTAACTAAAAAAATACACAATTAAATCATGATCTAGAAATATCACAATTTGACTTGTAGTATAAATGATCTCCTACTTATCAATTGATGAGCTTAAGAGAATTTCTAATAAATGGTTCATAAGGAAAAACAATTGGTGAAGGTTTTGCAAATGAGGTGGTAAGAAGAGTGCATTTAACCATGGAGGAAACTTTGTAGTTAAGTGCACTCAAGCTAGAGTAGTGCACGGATGGGTGACCTCCCAGGAAGTCTTGATGCTTCATCTCTATGATCATCACCTAGATCTAATCTCAAGAAGTCTCCATGCTTCATCTCTGTGACTATCACCTAGATCCAATGAGTGATAAGTGTTTCATTTATTTTGATGAAAGATGGATTCATGTTGAATCACTACTCATGAAATATGGGTCAGTGAATTTGACTCAAAAACTATATAGTTAAATCTTGATAGCAATATCAATATTTGACTCGTTGTGGAAATTATCTCCTATTTTATTAACTATGTTTTCCATGGTAAGTGAAAATTATGGTAGATAAGGGTGGGGAAAGAATTTTTCCTTTTCTTCATTTTGCTCCTTCATTAGCAAATTTATGAACTAAGCTATTGTCTTTTTTGTAGATATGGATGATTGTGAACTTCCTTATCTCTTTAGATAATTCAAGGGCCTTAGATAGGAGAGAGTTTAATATCTAATTGGGTAGAGATTTACTTCTAAAATAATTAATCACAATTGCTAAGTTCCATTCTATTTCAACTTGATTCAACTTTAGTTTAACACAAAACCATAACCCCTCAATCAGGGTTTTTAATTTCAGTATCATTGTTACTAACCTTTCAAATTCAATCCATGAATTTGGTAATAAGTTCACCTAGTGATTTTTAATGCCCCATCCAATGCAAAAAGTACCTAGGTTTCCCCTTGAAGCACCATCAAAATTGAGTTTGACCGAGTTCTCTACTCAGGGGACCAAACACAATGAGTTCTTCTTCCCTTATGGTCCATCCCACTTTGGCCATAAAAAATAGGTAATTTAAGTCATAAACACTTGTTTCTCACTTCATCATCCCATGAAGTCATTGGTTTGGTTGACCCATTCAAGCTTAAAATTTTAAAATTGAGGATCTCAATTATAGAAACTTTTTGTCTTTATAGTTTGTTGATCCAAAATGATACTTTAAATTTTAAATATTATTTTATTTCTCTCTTTCCATAATTCTGATGGAATTATGGAAGGAGATATAATCCATAGAAAATATTATATGCTACTACAATTTAACTTAGGCTAGGAGAGAAGGTGGCATAATAAATACTTAGGAAGAGAAAGACTATAATTTAATTTTCCAAGGAAGTAGTACCACAACTTAGAGGAATAGGGGTAGTTATATGATAAAAATATTCCTTAGATGTTTTAGAGAGAAGGCAAGTTGGGGGTATTAAGAACAATCCTCCAAATTCTATTAGGTGCTAAAATCCTTTATTGAAAGGAAAACAAGGAGAAATTACTAGATTTAGGCAAGCAAAGATAATCCCAACACATGGAATAAGGAAAATCTACCTTAGGATGGGATATATAAAAATATAGTTATATCCATCTTTTGAGTTGTAGTATCCATTTTTTAAATCCATCTTATAAGTGTGTATTCTTGTCCTGTAATGGTAACATTTATTTGTTGTAATATCAAAGAAAAATAATGATTTCCATCTCCATCCAACCAAGGTTTTCTTATTTCCTTCAATTTTGTTAATGAGGAATACTGATGCAGGAGCATCTTGGGTTGCCTTGTTATCCTACTCATTTTTGCTCATTTTACAGTTGGTGCCAAGTTACTGTAGCACTTAGTTGGCACTGAGTTACTATAGCACTCTTCATGTGCCAAGTTACTATAGCACTCTTCATGTGCCGAGTTCCTATAGCACTCTTCATGTGTTGAGTTCCTATAGCACTCTTCATGTGCTGAGTTACTGTAGCACTCTTCATGTGTCGAGTTACTGTAGCACTCTTCATGTGCCGAGTTACTATAGCACTCTTCATGTGCCGAGTTATTGTAGAATCCCTTCATGTGTTGAGTTACTAAAGCATCCCTTCATGTGCCGAGTTACTATAGCATTCCTTCATTTGCCGAGTGCCAGTATTTGGATGTGATTTCTGTGAGCTGACTTATGGGATTTATTTCATTTGTGACATTTTATTTAAGATCTTTTCTTGGGATGAGTCTAGACCATTGTTAGGTTGGCCTTCCTCTTATGTGATGATTCTAGAAAGATCTATAAGCTATTTTGGCAAGTATAAATAGAGAGTTTAGGCTTAGAGTTAAGTAAGTTGTGGAGAAAGAAAGAAGATTTGAAAGAGAGAAAAACAAAGAGCAGAATTCAAAGTGCGAATTTATTTGTAATTGGCCATAACCCAGAAGGCCTTCCTACTGGGCATGTATGAAGATATTTTGATGAAACAATAAAATTATTTTCCTCTTCTCCTCCTTTGGTTGCTGTCCACTTGTGTTTTCTTCTGTTGTGTTAACTCTTGCAGGGTGGTTTGGATAGCTGGGTGAGCCTCTGGCCCTAGTTATTCCATCTCTTGCCTGCATCAGTTGGTATCAGAGCTTGAGGTTTATCCTTATGGAGATTGGATTGTGTAGAACCCTAATTTGGATTTAGTTGTAGGGTAGAGGATCTACGGATTTGACCTATAACTTGTAGAGGGTTACGATCTTGCAGGAACCTAATTTGTAAAGATGGTTCGTGGTAGAGGAAATAATGTTGATAATGCTATATTGGATCAATTGAGAAAAATTGCAGCCATATTAGATGCTGTGGATATAGCCCAAAGTAGAGGAGCACATCTCGATGATATAAGTGATGATGAAGTAGTAGCACCAAACCATAATCCAGAACCTGAAGAAGACCAAAATGAAGCAAGATTGTTGAGAGTATTGGCTAGAGCGAATTCAAAACTTGCTATAGAAGTTGTTCCTTATGATGGAAAATTGGACACCAATGCTATGCTAGATTGGATATTTGATATGGAGAAGTTCTTTGAGTATGAAAACACTCTTGATAATAGAAAGGTGAAGATTGCAGTCACTAGGTTAAAAGGTCATGCATCACTATGGTGGGAACACTTGCAAATTCATAGACAAAGGAGAGGAAAGGAGAAGATCAGAACTTGGCCAAAGATGGTGAACAAGGTAAAGAAAAAATTCCTTCTTGCTAATTACCAAGTTAGCTTATTGAGAAAGATGCAAAATTTGAAACAAAAAGACATGACTATGAAAGAGTATACTGAGGAATTCTATAGACTGGACATCAGATTTGGACATGTGGATGATGATGCTGAGAAAATTGCAAGGTGCATTAATGGCTTAAGATTTAGAATACAAGATGAGATAATTTTTGTGAAGTTGGAAAGCATAGAAGAAACATATCAATATGCCTTGAAAGTTGAGGAGATATTGACAAAGAAGCATGAACAAAGACAGAGAGGTAGAGGTAGATCTTATGGAGAAAGTGGCAGATCTGATAGTTCTATGCAGGATAAAGGCAAATCTGAATGGAAGAATGATGAAAAAGGAAATACTAAATGGAAAAGTGGTAATTCTTACTGAGGAGGCACTAATTCTTACTTAGGAAGAGGTAATTCTTATTCTAGAGGTGGATTTCATGGTAATTGTTTTAGATGTGGTAAAGAGGGACATAGATCTTTTGAATGTAGATCCTCTGAAAGTAGACAAGGTAAATGAAATGCTGTGATTCAAGAAGATGATGAGGGTTCACTAGGTGGACTTGAGGCTAGAGAAAATTTGATTGTGAGAAGAACCTTATGTGATAAGGGAGGTGATGAGGAACCTATTTTAAGGAGAAGTCTTTTCAAGACAAGATGTAAGATGGCTAGAAAATGCTGCAAAGTGATAATTGATAGTGGAAGTTCTACAAATTTGGCATCATAAAGAGCTGGTTACAAAGTTGTAGTTGCAAAGGCTGAAACATCCCAAACCTTATCATGTTTCATGGATCAAATATAAGCATAAGATATTGGTAAGTGAGCAATGCCTTGTGAAGTTCAAAATTGGACATTACTCTAATGAAGTTTTGTGTGATATTATGCCCATGGATTATTGTCATATTTTGTTGGGTAGACCTTGGCAATATAATAGATGTGCCATACATGATGGAAGATTGAATCAATATACTCTTTGGGTAAATGGGAAGAAACAAACATTGTTGCCTTTGATTGAAGGTCTAGATGAGGTTAATTGTACTACTATAAAAATTTACATGGTTAATGGGAAACAATTTGAAAAAGAAGTGAAGAAGAATCAGGTTTGTTTTGCTATAATTCCAAGAAAACTGAGTTTTGTCAATGGGGACCGAGTGCTAGAAAACAATGTTAACCAAGTGCCAGTCAGTGGCGACTGAGTGACAGATGGTAGTATTGACCAAGTGCCAGGAGAAATTATAGAGTTGTTGAATGAGTATAAATGCATTATTGCTAAAGACATTCTTGATGGTTTACCTCCAGTAAGAAGTATAAGTCATTGTATGGATCTGATCCCTAGAGCTAGTTTTCCAAACAAAGCACCATATAGATTGACACCTATAGAGAATGAAGAACTTAATAGATAAGTGTATGAATTGTTGAAGAAAGGTTTGATCAGAGAAAGCTTGAGTCCATGTGCTATACTTTCTGTATTAGCACCTAAAAAGAATGGAGAATGGAGAATGTGTACTGATTCTAGAGCCATTAACAAGATAACAGTAAAATATAGGTTTCCTATGCCGAGGATGGATGGCATAATGGATTTTTTGAGTGGAGCAAAGTATTTTACCAAGATTGATTTGAAGAGTGGCTATCATCAGATTAGAATCAACGAAGGTGATGAATAGAAGACTACTTTCAAGACAAAAGATGGTTTGTATGAATGGTTGGTTATGCCTTTTGGTTTGACTAATGCACCTGGTACTTTCATGAGGTTGATGAATGAAGTTTTGAAAAGGTTCTTGGGTAAGTTTGTGATTGTTTATTTGGATGATATTCTAATATTCAACAAGACTAAGGAAGAACATCTTGAGCATATTAGGCAAGTATTGTAGAGGTTGAAAGAGGAAAAGTTGTTGATTAATCTAAAAAAGTGTTCTTTTATGCAAGAAAAGATTGTGTATTTGGGATTTGTGATTTTAGCTGATGGTTTGAATATGGATCCTAAGAAGGTTAAAGCAATTTTGGAATGGCCTACACCTGAGAATGTGAGTGAGGTAAGATCATTTCATGGTTTGGCTAGTTTTTATAGAAATTTTATAAAGAATTTCAGTGTTTTTTGTAATGCTATGATTGAAACAATGAGGGGAGACAAAAAGGAATTCAAGTGGACACATGGAGCTAATAAGAGTTTTGAGACTCTAAAACAAAAGGTTTCTGAATTACCTGTATTGGCTTTACCCAATTTCAATAAAGTATTTCAAGTTGAATGTGATTCAAGTTGTAATGTAATAGGAGTTGTATTAAGTCAAGAAGGTAACCCTATTGCTTTCTTTAGTGAAAATTTGAATGATGCTAAAAAGAAATATTCTATGTATGATCAAGAGTTTTATGCTATTGTTCAAGCATTAAAGAAGTGGAGACATTATTTGATGCCTAAGGAGTTTGTGTTGTATACTGATCATAAAGCTTTACAATACTTGGGAAGTCAACATAAATTGAATCAAAGACATATGAAGTGGGTTGAGTATTTGCAGAGTTTGACATTTGTAATCAAGCATAAGAGTGGAGTTACTAACAAAGTTGTTGATGCATTGAGTAGAAGACATTCTTTGTTGACTGAAATGAAGGTTGAAGTTCTTGGTTTTGATGAGATGAAAGAGTTATATGATGCTGATCTCAATTTTTCTGAGGCATGGAGAGAGTGCAGAGCACCAAATTTGACAGATCACATAAGTAAGTATGATGAGTATTTCATTCAAGAAGGTATGTTGTTCAAAGGTATTTAGTTGTGTATTCCTAGAAGTCCTATGAGGTTGAATTTGATTAAGGAAAAACATAGTGGTGGATTAGCTGGACATTTTGGAATTGATAAGACATTGAGTTTGCTAAAAGAGAGATATTATTGGCCACAAATGTATAAGGATGTTTAGAAATTTGTAAAGAGTTGTGGAGTTTGTCAAGTTGCAAACGGAGTGAGTCAAAATACTGGTTTGTATACACCTATTACTATTCTTGAGAAACCTTGGACTGACATTAGTATGGATTTTGTTCTTGGATTGCCTAAAATAGTGAAAGGGTATGATTCCATATTTGTTGTAGTGGACAGATTTTTTAAGATGGCTCATTTTATACCATGTAAGAAGACATCAGATGCCAAGCATGTTGCTGAACTTTTCTTTAAAGAGATTGTGAGATTGCATGGATTACCAAGAAGCATTATTTTAGATAGAGATAGTAAGTTTGTTGGTTATTTTTGGAAGACTTTGTGGAAGAAGATGGGTACTGAATTGAAGTTTAGTTCTACATTCCATCCATAAATAGATGGATAGATAGAGGTTGTGAATAGAAGCTTGGAAAATTTGTTGAGATGTTTAGTTGGGAATAAGCTGAGTAATTGGGAGATGGTATTGGCACAAGATGAATTTGCATATAACAATTCTGTGAATAGGAGTACAGGGAAGACACCTTTTGAAATTGTTACTTGAATGCATCCTAGAGGTATATCAAATTTGAGAGACATTGCTGGTGAAGAAAAGAAAAGTGCCGCAAGAGAGGAATTTGCTGATTTTATGTAGTCCTTGCATAAAGAAGTGAAGTTGAGGTTGGAACAAAGCAATCAGAAGCATAAGGAGAATTCTGATTAGTCTAGAAGACAGCATGATTTTCAAGTTGGTGATGAGGTGATGGTTCATCTAAAGAAAGGAAGATTCCCAGTTGGAACATACAATAAGATGAAGATGAAGAAATTTGGACCTTGTAAGATCTTGAAGAAGTTTGACAGTGATAATGCTTATGAAGTTGAGTTACCTGATGACATGGATATATCTCTTATATTTAATATTTCTGATTTGTATAAGTATCATGAGTCAGAGGATGAAGTTGCTACAATAGATGATTATCCAAAGAAACATATTGAGGAAGTTGAACAGATGTTGGATCAGAGAGTTGGCAAGAGTACAAGAGGAAAAGATTACTATGAATATTTGGTGAAGTGGAAGAATAGACCTATTGAAGATGCTTCATGGATTTCTCAATTTGATTTGGATTCAGCTAAGGTTGGGACATCTCAATGATTCAAGAGAATCATTTCTTCCAACCCCGATTGTCTGATGCAGGAGCATCCTAGGTTGCCTTGTTATCTTGCTCTTTTTTGCTCATTTTGCAGCTGGTGCTGAGTTACTATAGCACCCTTCATGTGTTGAGTTACTGTAGCACTTACTTGGTGCCAAGTTACTATATCACTCTTCATGTGCCAAGATATTGTAGCACTCTTCATGTGCTAAGTTACTGTAGCACTCTTCACGTGCCAAGTTCCTGTAGCACTCTTCATGTGCCGAGTTACTGTAGCACTCTTCATGTGTTGAGTTATTGTAGCACTCTTCATGTGCTGAGTTACTATAGCACTCTTCATGTGCTGAGTTACTGTAGTATCCATTCATGTGCCAAGTTATTGTAGCATCTCTTCATGTGCCGAGTTACTGTAGCATTCCTTCACGTGCCGAGCACCAGTATTTGGATGTGATTTCTGTGAGCCAACTTGTAGGATTTATTTCATTTGCGACATTTTATTTAAGATATTTTCTTGGGATGAGTCCATACCATTCTTAGGTTGGCCTTCCTCTTATGTAATGATTCTAGAATGATCTATAAGCCATTTTGGCAAGTATAAATAGAGAGTTCAAGCTTAGAGTTAAGTAAGTTGGGGAGAAAGAAAGAAGTTTTGAAAGAGATCAGAATAGAGAGAAGAACTAAAAGTTTGAATTTGTAGTTGGATCTTTGAATGGGAATTTATTTGTAATTGGCCATAACCCACAAGGCCTTACTACTGGGCATGTATGAAGATATTTTGATGAAATAATAAAATTATTTTCCTCTTCTCCTCCTTTGGTTGCTATTCACTTGTGTTTGCTTCTGTTTTCTTCCGTTGTGTTAACTTTTGCAGGGTGGTTTGGATAGCTGGGTGAGCCTCTAGCCCTAGTTATTCCATCTCTTGCCTGCATCAAATACATCCAATTTTTCCTCTAGGATGGCCTAGGTTGAGTGGAGGATTTCTATTTTGATAATAATTTGGTAGCCACCCAAAGAGTTCGACACAAATCTTACCTAGTCTCCCTTAAAAATTTTATAATTAACTTCATTCAAGATGATAGGTCTACATCTTTACATGAAAATCCATAAGTTAGAACCCTTGATAGGGTTTCTTGTTCTAATGGCATTGATTAGATCATTATATTTTAGATATCTATTAAATAGTGCCCTTAACAATTTCAAATGAGAGAATCTAATGATTCTCCAAATAAGTTTGGCTTCAAGAGTCATTGCTTGCTCCTTCAAGTTTTTGATACCAAAATCTCCTTCTTCCCTTTGTCTACAAATCTTATCCCAAGCTAGGAGGAATATTTTAATTTTATCTTCAGATTCTTGCCAAATATATTTTAAAAAAAAAAAAAAAAAAAACCATTAATGATGACCTTATTTTGGATTGTCAATTCTAGAACTGATAGTTGATAAATCGGTGTCCTAGGCAAGACTAACTTGGGCATAGTTATCCTTCTAGCTAAGGATAGCCAATTTCCTTTCTTGGATTGAACCCTATCTTTAATTTTGATAATATGTATGTCCCTATAAGAAGAGTATATCTTTCCCTATTATAAATGTATGCCCATATATTTGTAGGGGAGGGTAACTTTCATGATGTTTAGGATATGATAGATAGATAGCTCCAAAGTAGCCTTAATATTGAACAAGAAGATTTCAGATTTATATCAATTAATTACTTGACTAGAGGCAATCATGTAAGTTTGATTGACACTTTTAAATGTGCTTATTTCCTTGATATTGGCTTCCCCATATAACATGGTGTCATCTGTTGGAAACTATAAGAGGAACACTTGTTTTATTTCCATTGATCTCAAACCTACTAGATAGATATTTACTAATAATGTAGAGTACCATATTTTTTGATTGATGAAGATAATTTAAATAGAGGAGCAATTATGTTGAAATTACAATAGGCACTTGATCCATTAGTTTATGGCAAGATGTTGTATTGTTTAATCATTATATGAAGTGGAAAAAATAGTTGAGTTGATGTATAGAGGAGAAGAAAATAAAATGAGTAAATCCCTAAGCTCAACTAAGTGACTAATTAACAAATTCAATGAAGGATAATGAAGTGGAATATTAAGGAACTTAAGATTTAGCCAAGTAAACAATATTAGCCAAGTGATAGTTATGGTCACACAAGTTTTGGAAGGAAAATGTAGTAATGACTGAGCATAATGAAGATTGATAAAGTTAGTAAAATCCAAGGAAGACAAAGTAGTAGAGACTAAGCTATATGATATTGTCCAAGAAGAAGAATATAGTGACGATCGAGTGTCAGAAAATAATGTAATTTATAGAATCATTGAGTTTTAGGCCAACATAGTTGAATTTTTTGATTAGTAAAAATGTGTGGATGATAAGGATTGATGATCTAGCATATTTAATGCACAAATATAGTTTTTTATCTGATCAAAATCTAGGATTTAGGAAGAAGTTTCTAGAAGTATCAACAAAGGAGTAGAAGGAAAAAATGATGGATAGATTCAAAGAGTCTAACTAGACCATAAGATCTGTAATGATGTTTAAGAAGGAAAAGATCAAAGATAGCTATTTAAGAAAGCATAAGAGATATTTTCTAAGGTTGTCCTATTATTGATTGGTGATTTTATGGAGAACCTTTGAAGAATAGAGTAGCAGAGGAAAATCAAGAAGATTGGTGAAGTTTTATTGCTTTAAGGGTGTCTAAGAAAATCCAAGATGGACATGTTAATGCCGTCCAATAAATGAACTAGCAAATGAGAGAATGTAGATTTGAATTTTCAAAGTGAGTTGTGCCTTTATATATCAAACATGTTTTTAATTTCTAATCATTTTAGTAGTGAAAATTATTTAATTAAGGTTGACCTAATAGTCATTTTGTAAATCCTTTAATTAAGGTGACACTCTAATGGAATGATTAAAAGTCCTCTAACCAAGCCACTCCTAACAAGGTGACTCAATCCTATAACATAGTAATACCAAATAGTATGTTTTGTAACCTTTAATAGTATTGGCTCTTAACCAAGCTCACTTTAGAAGAGTGAAAATATGGTAGCATATTACTTGAGGTTTTATCAAAATTGGATTTCCATGTTAAATCTTAGTGTTAAATGCAAGCCAATCATATATGTGTGATGCATGCTATTTATTATTGTTTTGTTTACTGTCCATCAAAATATAACAAATTAAGAGCTAAGTAATGAATATAATGTTAAGTTCCTAATGAGATGCTATATAGACTGAGTGATTTAATGATTTTTTTAATGTTGTTTGAAGCTAAAAACTTGAATTTGTACATACATAGCTTAGGATAACTAATTCATCCTTCCCCTCTCATTTATTCTAATTAATTTAACATTTGATAACAAAGCTTTTGTTGAGCTATCATTTTGCATGATGCTTAATGGTAGGAATCCTTTCAAACTCCTCTCTTGAAAAGATAGTCTAGGATCAACTCTAAGGTTCTAGGTGATCTCACAACCTATTGGAATCCACTCAATAGAAGATAAATGTGAGTGTTCACAAGTAGGCATTTGCTAGTTCTGACCAATTTTGGATAAGATGTTATATCTTCTTGCTATCTCAAAAAACTAATCACAAAAGAAATATATTTTTGTATTTTTTTTAATGATTAATGTAGTTTAGCAATGCAACTATATGAATTCCTAAATTAACCAAGTATTTGTAAAATAAAATAACAAAGATAAGGTAATTAGAGGTTTTTGACTTTAAAAAAATTTCTCCAACAAACATAAGCCACAAAAATAAGACACCTATAAGTTAAGCCTTTGAAAAGATCGATAGGTAACCAATGAAAATAGGAGCAACACTTCCTCAAATCCATTTACGCAATTGTCAATGGCAAATTAGTAAAACCAAAAGATGTTTCAATTCTTATTGAATCACAAGGCCATGTAAAGTGCACTCATGAGAGATGAAAAGCTATGTATGAACAATAGGTGGATCTCATCTCCAACTAAGTATGTGAGAAAAATTTGTAAATACATGAAAAACACCATAATTAAAAGATCACTCAATTAAAATAACACAACAAAACCATTGACTCCATTACACTCCATGAACATATGTCCACAAAATGTAACACACTCTAGCAAGAATAACCACTCTTAGAATGAGAGCACCAATAGAATATATTATTGCATCAAAATGATGGCCAAGAATACATATTTAATTTATCAATTTATAGGAAATTGTCTCCTCAATTCATGTTGAGATCGAGAGATTGCTTCATGCAAATATATGCTTAAAACTAATAAAATAAATCTAATTATGTACAAAATGAATCTCTAAATGGTGCTAACTATTGAGCTATCATTATGCATGATGCTAAATGGTAGGAATTCTTCTAAACTCCTCTCTTGAAAAGTCAATCTTGTGAATCAACTCTAAGGTTCTGGGCAATCTTGCAACCTACTAGAATCCATTCAGTTGAAGATAAATGTTTTTGTTCATGAGGAGACCTTTTCTGGTTTGGATGACTTTGAATGACATGTAGAATCTACTTACTACTTCAAAATAAACACACAAAAGAACTATGTTTTTGTATTTTATTTATTTATTTATTTTTATTTTTAATGAATGAAATATAATAATGCAACTAATATGAATTCCTAATTTAACAAGGGGGTTAATAAAGAAAATAACAAGATAACAAGAAAATTAAGCAAATAACATGAATGTAAAATCCTAATGGACATAAGCTAAGGAAACAACACATCTACGAGTTAAGCTTTTGAAGAAATTGATAGGTAACCAATGAAAGTAGGAGCAACACTTCCTTAATTCCACTGATGCAATCATCAATGGGAATTTACTAACCATAAAATGTTTTTCTTTTCATCAAATTGCAAGGCTATGGAAAGTGCACTCATGTGAGAAGAAAAGTTATGCAGGAACAATTTGGTGATTTCTTCTCAAGCTAGATATGTTAGTGAAATTTGTAAAACTGTAGCAAACCCTAGAATTAAAATATTGCACAACTAGAAATAACTACAATAAATTTTTGGCTCAATTAAAATTCCATGAACATAAATTCACAAAAATATGACACATTTAGGCAAGAATCACTACCCTCCAAATGCTAGCACCAAAAGAATATATTATTGCAAAATAATGGTGGCCTTGATTACATATGACAATCCCATATTTATAATAAATCATCTCCTTAATTTGTGATAAGAGTGAGATATATATTCATGCAATCATATGCTTCTAATTTAGTAAAACAAACAAATTATATACAAACTCACTATCTAACTAGTGCTTAGTAGGACTCCATCCATTTTGATTTCATTAATTGGATAGATGAGCCTTTACATGTCATCAAACAAAGAAATAATGAGAAAATAAGAAGAAGAGAGTCTTCAGTCCATGTGGAAGTGTCTAGAAGTGTCAAAAATAGAAGCTAGTCCTTCACTGGGCATCTATCAGAGTTAAATTATTGTCAAAATGTGTTTTTGATGCATGGAAAGCTCTAATTTTGGAACTAGAAGTTAATTGTCAACACACCTCTAGAAAAGTGCACCTCAAAAGAATCACATCATCACACCTATGCACCTCTGACTTCTTTAAAATTCTCCCAACACTTTGTAACCAAAAATTGCACTAGTGCACCAGCACACCTCAAAGGTCCAAAATTGTAAAATTTTATTAAGTGTCAAAAATGTAATTCTGGCTTCTGGGTTTTGTCCCCCTTCATACTAGAGCTATATCTAGATGCTTGCCCTTGAATTTCTCAATAATCTCAGTGGTTTTTTCCACATTCAATAAATCTAAGTCATTGTACTTATCCTTGACCTTATGCCTATAGTTTTATACCTCAATACACGTCTCAACAAAATCCCCAAGTTTAGTATCCAACCCTAAGAAAGCTTATTTTGTCCTGAATGTGTAATGAATATCTTCATTGATAGAAACATCATCAAAATATTCCTAAATTTTTGCACTAGTACCTCAACCGGTGTCAATTTTTCTGATGCATCATCTTCAAAAATGTCAAGACATTCATCACTATAATGTTTCTTTGCTTCCAAAATCTGCTCACAAGCTTGGTCATTGAGCCAGTGGATCCTTGCATGTAATGACTCCATTACTTTATTTCTATCTACTATCTTTTCTATCCAATCATCAATTAAATCTAATTCTTCTATAGTATATACATCCATGAGAATTCTATATCTTTGGCCTTTTATCACTTGTAGCACTTGTAAATCCTTTCCCCATGCATGTACCTCATCCATAATACTGAAATCTTGTTTCAAAATTGCTACCATTTTATCCTCATTTTCCTACATAGCATGAAGTAGCTTCATATTTCCTTGGATGATAAAAACATTGTTTTCCTCAAAACTTTCCCGCCATCGTTGATAGGCATTCAAAAAAGGATCTAATTGTATAGCGCCTTATCTTTTCTTTCAAGTGAAGCATTCAGAGTGTCCTCGAGGTGTTCAAAATCCAAGGGACCAACAAATTATTAGTCTTAGATTGGTTTTGACAATTGAGTGTCAACATAGTTAACCAATTTCAAAGATGATGTCGAGTATGATATAGATGCCAAGCTATAGTATGTGCCAAGCAAGAAATTCAATAGGTGCCAAGTGAACTTCAAGTGTTGAGCAAGTATCAAGTGTCAAGTGATAAGTGATGCCAAGTCACTATAGGTGCCAAGTGAAGAATAGATACTGAGTGAGATAGAGTTACTATAAGAACCAAGCGAGAAAAAAATCCTATATGTCTTCAGCATTAGCAATTAGTAAGTGTCAAGTAACATAGAATCAACATATGAGTTTGTACCTTCAAAAACTCAGATATAAACTATTTTTGAGCTAGCCTAAGATGAATCTGAAAGGATATTAAAGATAAGATAAAATATTTTACATTCCCTATCTAATCAGCATGCAACCAATTAGACAAATGGAGAAAGTATGTAACTAATAAGAAAAGTGTAAATATTTGAGAGGGAAAAGAAGGATGAATATTGATCATAGATTCATACCTAACCCTAAGTCTTTGAAGCATTTAAAAGGAGGTTGATACCCCATAATTTAGAGAGAGTGAGATTTGTATGGGAAAGTGAAGTTTAGAGGGGTATAAGGACTTAGAGAAGGAAGAGTAGCATTGCAGAATTTAGTTTGTTAGAATAGAGAATTAGCACTTCGAGCAGATACATATCAACTAGGAAGGATCAAATTAGATTGAGCAGAACAAGGATTTGATTTTTCTTTTGAAGCATTATTAATTATACCCCTTTCTATTCCAAACTCCTAAATACCTCCTTCGTCCCCATTGTAACCATTAATTTGGTAGTGTCCAATGTGGGCTTCCCAAGAATAAGTTTATTGATTTTATAAGCTTGTGGATCCAAGTCCTCTATTTTTGAATTAGGAGGGGAATAGCCACTTGTGCAAATAAATCTTGGTTCTGATCACTATTAATAAATGTTAATGCTCTTACCTCTTTTGATGGGGACTCAGGTTTCCTTAAAACCTCAATCAATTCTATCATATCTTCTTCATTAGCATTAAATTATTTCTTTTTATTGTTTATCATTTCTTTTTGCAACCATCTTGGGATGCATTCTGCTAAAGGCCTACCTTTTCATGATGGAGTTTGTTCTACTATCCCTTTTGCCCTATCACTCCTCCATGGTGTTTTCTCTCTTTTTGATGGCTCTCCTTTTGTAGCCTTAGTTTTGGTAGAGCCTACAATTCTTACCTCTATGTTTTGGGAGGCTTGCTGAGGATATTCAACCATTTTTCCTTCTCTAGACACTTCATCGATTGATATTTGTTGTGGTTCTTCCTCCTATTCTTTTTGGACTTGTTCTTCTTTCATACTTGGTAGAAGAGGAGTAGAGAAGCCTTTATCTACAATAACAATTAGTTGTAATGGGGATAAAGGAGTAACTTCAAGATCTTGTGATAATGGTGGCATCTAATCCTAATCCTACTATTGAGGTTCATTAGTTGGTGTATCCTAGATCTTGTCCCCAACTAATTCTATTCCCACAGGCATGAAATCAAAATCTAACATCTTAAAGACATCAGTGACCTCTACATCCTACTCATCAATCCATTGCTATATTTCATCCTTTGATGTAGTTATTTGTAGAGGTTCTTCTAGGATGGGTGGTGGTGGTGTAGTACAACTTCTTCTCCTTTCTTATTCCATGGCTCTTGCTAATTGGGTTCTTCTATTCAAAGGTACATCATGCTCATCATTCTCTTCTTCACCTTTCTTAGGGATTGGTTCCTGGATTGATGGGATAGGGACTACTTTTTAGATCACTCTTTTCCTCTTCTTGACTAGAGTCTTGTTCTTTCTTCCTTTCTTAGGTGCACAAGGGGATGCTTGTTCTATCTGCCAAGGTGGAGAGACCTCTTGAATCTCCAATTTTGTCTTTGTTTGGTTGGATGGAATAGTTGGTGGCAATTGAGGGTCATCCTAAACTTGTGATGCCCTAGTATCCTCTAGCCCTTGTGCATTTACTTCTCCTTGCTATGGAGGTGTCATGATTTCACCCTCTTCTGGCTCAACTCTCCGGGGAGAATTCCTCTTTCTTTCTCCCTTTCCCATTCTCTCCTGAGGGTCATAGTATCTAATCAATTTGCCAAGTTGGTACACCATTTCGAGTCTTATTGGTGACTAAAATATAAAGGTAGGGATGGTGACTTTCTTCCCTCTACCTTTGGTTGGACAGGCTTGTGCATGAAAGATTACTATTTCAGGTACTAGATCAAGTTTAAATGGTTTCTTGATCCAATCCTACATCATTTTAATGATGTGCCTCACCCTATGGTTAATGTTAGAATTCTCTTCTTTGTCAACCTCAACATTCACTATGGGCCATTCCCTAATTTTATTTGTATTAAACAAAGGATCAACTAGTTTATCTAAGTCTTGTTTCAATATCTTCAATAGAATCTTTATTTTTAAGCCTTTTCTGCCAAGTACAAAGTCATTCTACAATAATCCCTTATTTAGATATTGTAGTCATTTGTGGCATTCATCCGATGATCCTCAATGGTTTCTTCATGCTAGAATGTCTTACCTAATAGATATTATACTCTCCCAATATTATCAAAACATGCCCTTGGAGAATTATACTCTTCTAAGGGATATTGATCACATTCGCATTCAAATGATAAAATATCTTATTTCTAAAGCACCTAAAAAGATCCTATGGTCAGAGGCCACATCCAACATTATTTATGTTGTTTTCTAACTCTGTCATATGCAAACACAATTTGTCAAGGAATCTCCAAGAGGACAAGTCTATCACAAGGGTACCTCAAAAGCTTATTTGGGTTAATAGTGGTACTAACTATCCTTAGATATGTACATGTTTTTAATTAAATGTAGTATACTCTAAGTACCATTATCTATGCCACTACATTATCTGATAATCTCTTTGCATAATCTCCTTCTATGAATCTAATTATGGAAAATATTAAAGCATCATCAACAATTCTATACTCCTTGCTCTACTATGAGATTCTCTTCTTTACCAATTGAGGGTAGATGATATATGGTCATGCATTAGGATCTTGCATGCTACCCCTCTTGTATAACCCTAGATAGTCTATTGCCCTTGTGGCTAAGAAGTACACCAAATATGATGTCATATAGAACTTTCTTTTGTTCTTTATTGCCTCCAACTATTCACATAAGTTTTCAATCAAAGTCAAGGTCCAATCAAGTCGCATCTTTTCCATCTTGATGGTCTCAATAAAATGCACCATAAAGATGTTCAAATGTTTGTCTATTGGCAAACTCATAACCCTACTTAAAAATATAATTGAGTATCCAATGTATTCTTTCATATATCCTCTATTCATGTCAACTTTACCAATCTTCTTTACCAAAGAAGTATTCTCTATAAGGTAGGATTATTGAATGATCTCAGAGGCTTCCTCAATATGATCTTAGTACCACCTTTCTACTTGGTCATAGGTAAGATTAATAAATTGATCTACATGTGGAAGATGGAATACCTTCTCAATGTTTTTGAGTCAAAGATCAAGGAAAATTTCTCTAGTTATACTCTTTACAACCCTCCTCTCAGGGACAAAGTGTTCCACAAGTGTTATTATGAGCTCTGAAGATTGCATTGATATCGGCTGCGAAGTTACATTCACCAACCTTGATCAAATCAATGAAGAGACCATAGTATACCTCTTAGTAGGTTTATCACAAATCTTTAGGCATTCCCCCAAGTCAGTATGCCCCAAGTCTATATCCTTGAGTTCTGAGTAGTCATCCTAGAACCTCAACTTTGTTGGAATGCCTTGGAACTTAAAAATTAAGTGCAATTTTCTTGCCCAAGGAAACTAAAGGGGAAGCCATTATATCTGCACAAAGAAATGTTCATTAGTCTAGAATTAAGAATAAAAAATATTACAATAACACTTAGTCCCATCTTAAATAAAAATCCTAAAAATTAGATGTTTAGAAAACATGAAAACAACCCCATCATCTTTTAAAAGGCAAATGGCATACTTGGCTCACCTAATAGATGTGCTAGATGTGAATATTTCCATAACAAAACTCTAATTATAAGGTGTGCACTAGCACACTGTAATGGTTTGAGACCCCTTCTTTTTTTCATTTTTCATTTTTTTTTTTTTAAAGTTTTATGTGCATTGGTGTGCACTAGCCCACCAAGCTAGGTGTGCTATTATGCACCAATACTTTACACTTTATTTATTTGTTTATTGGAGAGTCTTGGTGCACATTAGAGAACCAAATTGGGTGTGCCAATGAACACCCAAATTCTTTAAGTGTGTTTTTCTTTGTAAACAGTTTGATGTATGAGGATTGGTGTGCACTAGCAAACCAAGTCAAGTGCACTAGTCCACAATAATGTAACTTTGTGTTCTTATTCTTTGGTGTGGTTCAAGGAGGGAGCAAAGCTAAGTGAGGTGCAAAGGTATAGACTAAGAAGACTTGGTGGATGCAAAGATGTGGAGATAAGGGATCCCCCCCAACCACCCCCCCCCCCCGCCCTCTAAATAGGCATTGCACACTTTCAACATAGGTGTGTAGATGTGCTACTGTGCAACTACACTTAAAAAAAAACCTTTTGTCCAACTTGGGAGCACTTGTGTACTTTAGGAGGTGTGCCTAGTGCACCAAAGTTCTTTATCCTTAGCTAGTTCTCTAAATATTTTGATTTTTGACCTCCAAACTTTTTTGACAAGACTTAGACATACACTAGGGGCTAGGGAAGATCTCAGAAATGACTTCAAGCCTAGACTAGAAGCCTAAAAGCCATGAAAAAGTAGGGGGCCCCCCATTTCTGAAAGGAAATGGGGCATGCATTATAGAACCACAAAAAATAGTCCTGAGAAAAGGAAGAAATGACAAAGGCATTTCTTCATTATCAAACATTTTTTTAACATGTGTCAAACACCAACTAAATCTTGACCATTCCAAGCGTATTTCAAATGACTTAACAATGAAAAATTTAGGATTCAAAATCTCCAAGCTTAGTGTGTGCTACATGTATTTATTTCATTCAACATCTCGAGATGTAGTCTCAAAATTTTCTAACAACATGGAAATAATATTCCATCCCATTTGGCTCATCCATTGAGAATCTCCACAATGGTTGTTTATCGATCCTTTGATTGACTAGATGAGAGAATTAGTTTGAGGGCTCTTAGCAGGTTGTCACTTTTCTTTTAAATTTCTTGGTAATCCTTTGAATAATTTCTCCATGTAGCTCATAATATCTCCATTTGATTTTTTCTAACAAAGCAATGTTTTGGTACTAGATAGCTCATTTTGTATCTATTTATCAGATTATCCCTTTTAGATCTTTTAGAATCCTTCAGTCTTAACACCATTCTCTCTCCTTTTGTTTTCTTCTTTTTTTTTTTTCTTTTTTCTTAAAAACTTATTTATTTATTTATTTTTATTTTTTCTTTTGTATCTTGACTACACTTAGACTATGTAGCCAAGACATTGGTGTTGTTTCTTGAATTTGATCTTTTGTGAACATCCCTTGTGTTCCTCTTTTAGAACTTTTGGAAACTCTCACACGAAACAATGATCTTAGCAATTCCTTTGAGAAGACCCTTCCATTTGAACTAATTGGGGTTTGGATCATCCCCTGCTATCTTCAACCTTAATTTGAAAACACCTAAAATAATCAATCTTTACATTTGTAAAGTGTTGAGAACTTGTTGATCTACAATCTTGAGTTCAAGACTAAAAGTCTCTTATTACTGCAAGTAACATCCATTCCTCAGTTGGTATAATTCACGCAATTGTCAAAATGTTTTGACAAAGAAATACCTCTTCTTGAAATTGGAACCAAAAGAGTAGTTAGTAAGATATGTCAAGATAATATCTTGAGTGCACCTTACCCCCTAGACTGACACAACTTTGAAAAGAAACACATGAATGAAAGCAAACACACAACTAAGAAACAAACACTCTTATAGAAAATAAACATACTTGCAGATATGAAATCTAACTAATTTTTTCTTTGGTCTTCTTGTTTCAAAAATTTTCTATAGCCTAGCAATGAAACTAATTCCCATTGTAAGGAATTGAGCCTAAAAATTATTTCTCCAAGAATCTTTGCAATTTGACAACGACCAATCCACAAGCACTGAAACTTGGTGTGGCTTCCTAGCTTCTTGTTCATCTTATCCCAAAGTAGAAAAAGGTTAGAAATTCTAAAGGATTTTATTGTGGCCCTCTTGTTGAACCACCTCTTCATGATAGCTTGATGTTTAGCCATGTAATTCAATTAAGTTGTCCATTTCTCATCCATCTCCAAAAGATTCATCAATATAATTTGTACTTTGTTAACATCTTCAACATACCCACTCATGAATTTCAAAATAGGAATCCTAAGATTAAGTGGGAATATTGGCTCTTGTCTATAAATAAGAAAATATGGAGAAGTCCCCAAAGAATTCTTCACCCTCACTTGATCTATCCATAGAGCATATTTGAGTTACATATGCCAATCTTTAGGATTCTCTTTCAATAACTATCTTATTACTGTGATCAAGTTTTTGTTTGCAAATTCAGCTAGCCAATTTCCTTATGGGTAATAATTTGAAGAGAACTTGATGATACCCTAATTTTCAAATTCCCATTGAATCAAGAATACTAATGCAAAAGCTGATCCGTTATCACATACTAAGGTGAAATGCATCCTGAATCTAGTAATAATATGTTCCTCCAAGAAATTTGTTACCACCTTAGTAGTGCAATTTCTAAAAGTTTTTGTTTTTTCCCATCATGTATAATAATAAGTTGCTATGAGAATAAAAGTTTGTATAGTTGATGATGGTGGATTGATTGGACCAATAAAATCTAGCCCCCACTTTGTGAATGGCCATACCTCGTACACTGGTTGTATTGACATTGTTGGGTGCCTTTCTTTGCTAGCACTAGTTTGACAAATATGACAAGAACGTATGTGCTCAAAAGTATCTTTGAATATCGTGGGCCAAAAATAACTTGATCTTAAAATCATATGAGCAGTTGCTTCTACCATACCATGCCCTGTGCCATACTTATCATGAAACTTTTTAAAAACTTCATTTTCTTCCTCACGTCCTAAGCATTTTGGATAGATTCCTTCATAGTTGTTTTTGTACAACTTGCTATCATGCAACATATAAGATTCACACTTAATTTTAAGTCCTCTATGTTGTGAACTATTCATCCATCTGGGGCATTGATTCTATAGAAGAAAATAAATGATATCCTGGTACTAGACATCTATCACTACACCTTGACCAATATCAACTTGAGATACTATCATTTTCTTCTAGTCATTGTCATTTGTTTCATGGACAAACTTAAATTTATTTTTGTTTGCAATTTGGTTATCAACTATCATTATTGATAATCCTTAACCTCTGACTAACCTCATGGGTTTGATCTCTAAATCAAATTCTTGCAATATTGCCATCCATTTACCTCATCTTTCATCAAGTTTGTTTTGCATCAATAATGTCTTTGTCGCGAGATCGGGAACAATAGCATACACCTTGCTCCTTAGTATGTAATGGAAAAACTTATTTACTACTTTAATCAAAGTAAGAGACTATTTATCAAGGTTAGAATATCTCAATTCAACATTTCCCAGAGGGGAACTCATAAAAGCAATAGGTCTTTCATCTTCCTTTTCTTTCTTCCATGTTAGGATCTCAGTGCATGAATGTTCTGAAGCAAAGGAATATTTCTTAAAAGGAAGCTTGTAATCAGGACTTACTAGTATTGGAGCCATGGAAATGGCTACCTCGATATCCTCAAATGATTTCTTTACGTTTGGAACCCATTTTGTTTTAGCCCCCTTTTTGAGTAAATCATTAAGGGGATGCACTATGTCTACAAATCTGGTTATGAATTTTTGCACAAATTTTATCTTTTCAAAGAAAGACTTGAGTTCATTTTGACTATGGGGAGGTGATAACTTCAAAATGGCTTCAACCCTATCAGGATCAATTGAGATGCCAACTTCAAAAACGACATGACCTAGGAGTTTTCCCTTAGTAACCCCAAATAAACATTTTTGGGATTGAGAGATATGTCATATTTGTTATATCTATTGAATACCTATCTTAGATTAGCAATGTGAGTACTTTGATCCTTTGACAAGATAGTCAAGTCATCCATATAGATAACTATACACTTATTTATCAATCCCTTAAAAGTGTTTCCCACGACTCTCTGAAATGCAGCCCTTGCATTAATCAATTTATATGGAATTCTCTTGTAGGTGAAGGTTCCCCATTTGATCATAAAGGCCATCTTTAGTCTATCTTCTTCTTCTACCATTACCTAATTATATGCTAAATATCCATCCAAGAAAGACATCATCTTCGAACCATTCACAATTTGCACGACATCATCTAGTGAGGGTAATGGGTAGGTGTCCTTTTGAGATGCTAGGTTCAAGTTACAAAAATCCACACAAAGCTAAATCTCTCTGATCTTCTTCCATACCAGAGCTAAATTAGCCACCCACATGGAGTGGCATGTGGGGAAAATAATCTTAGCATCCAATAACTTCTTGAATTCATTCAATATCAAATGTTTGAGGATAGGATTGACGGGTCATTACCTTTGTTAGAAAGGTTTGGCATCAAGTTTGAGGGGAATATCATGTGTAATAATCTGAGGATAATATGTCTTAAGTTCTTCATAGCTCAAAGCAATGACATCCTTATACTATGTAAACAATTTGAACATGTCTTCCCTTTCTTTTGGATTGCACGCTTTCCCAATTCTTACCATTTTAGGATAATCATCTGTACCTAAATTATATGAATTTAATTCCTTGGTCCCATTCTCTTCAGAAGTCCTTTTACTAAATGCTAATTCATCACCATTGAAAATTCACCCCAACTCAATCATCCCCTTAGGAATAGTATTAGTTTTCAAATTCAAGATTCCATCTTCATCTTGGAGCTCATTTTCCTTAGGTTTTTCATAGAGAGTGTCATCAATTTCTTTCTTGTTAAAGTGGCTATTGTACATAATAAATTCATGTATATATTGATCATCCTGAAAGACTTGAAATTTTGTGATATTGTTAGGAATAGATGGGGCAACAACCTACTTGACTAAAAATTGTTTTAATTTCATTCTTTTGACTGGTTGTAATGCACTTTCTGAAATAGCAAGGGCATTTACTATCATGTTTTTCTTTCTTGGAATAGACTTTATGTTCAAAGCCTCAAAATTGGTTAGTAAATTCCATACCCTTTTCCTATAAGCAAGCAACCTCTTATCATTATAGGAATATAATGACTTCACTTGTTGAATAACCAACTAAGAATCTCCTTCAACTATGAGAGTTGTAACTCCTTTCTCAAGTGTAGAAAAAAGTCCTCAAATCAACGCTTTGTATTCTAAAACATTGTTAGTATATTTAAAATACAATTGATATGTTGCATAAAAAGACTTGCCTTTTGGACTAATCAACTCAATACTTACATCGTCTCCTGATTTGGATTTGGAACCATCAAAGTGAAGTTTCCAAATTGGGTTTTTGTTAGGTTTTCTAACCTTATGCTTATTTTTCCTCAGCTTTTCCTTTACCTAAGCTTGGAAGGATTGTCTCTTGGGTACCCATTTTAGTCTTTTACGGGGTGGGCCTACTAATTTTCCATTGTCATTCCTTGAAACTAGGAGCATATGTTTTTCTTGTTTGTCCTAGATTTTTCCTATCAATTCTTTTATTTCATCCACCTTAGGTTTAGGATGAATGACTACCAAAATCCATCCCTAGCATTTTATGTACCATCTTCTTCTTTGAAGTTTGATCATTCCACATGGAGGGGAGGAAAAACCCCCACAATCTAAAGAATTATCACTATATGATGTATTTAGATCTTTAGTTTCCTCTTCAATCTCTTCAACAATGTTAGATATATTTGTAGAACTTTTGTTTTCTATGGGTTCATTTTGTGGATCATTGACTTTCTCTATTCCCATTATTAGTGTTAATACCTTAGCAACCACTTCTTGACATGATGAACATTCAAACTATGAATGGCTAACTTTAAGTAATCAACAAAATCATGGAAGGAGGAGGAAATTGGGGTCAATTTCCCCTCCTAAACACTATAAATTAGCTATCATGGGGTCTATGAATTGTGTTAAGACCTCATCTTTTGGGGTTAAAATTATGAAGTCCATATCTTGATCATATGATATTTTGATCAAAGTTGTATTAAAAACCATTACTTTATAAGAGACCAAATCTATTTGTATGAAGAAAACCTCATTAGGAGCATTGTATTTTATGATCATCTTTTTAAACTTTGGCTTTGCATCTATTTTGATTTGATTTTTCAAACCTTTCTAGGTAACCAAAGCTAAGTAAAATCCATGGAAAGCCATCCACTTAGGCATTTTGTCCATTCTCTACTTAGGAGTAATCCATATGTTTCTAGGATATCAACCAGATGTATATCAATGACATCTTGAATTTGTGGGTTGACTGTTAACTATATGCAAACATCTTTTAATACAAAAATGACTTTTACTTCTGTTTTGTCCAAGTGTATCACTATTTAGTTGGTAGATTGAGGGCTGAATTCTAAACTTTATGTTATGGATAATAGAATGATGTTACATGTAGCTCCTAAATCAATTAGGCAATTGTAAAGATTCTTCCAATATATCTTGATGCTAAGCAAAAATAGGGGCACCTCAACATTGTCTTTAAACATAGTGGGCAATGCCTCCGCAACATTAATTTGTTGGGATACTATCTTTAAGGGGGTAGTATTTGTATTTTGGGATGTCTTTGTATTATCCAAAGTCTTCATGAGCACTTGTTATTGTGGACAATTTTGCAACATGTCAAACATGGACATTTTAGCCTTTGTTCATTTCAAATCTTTCATGGCATTATACTTCTCAGTAGACCAAGTAGGATTTTTGAATATCATTGGTACATTTCCTTGGTTTTAAATTTGTTTTCCTCCATACGGTTGTTTAATTAGTACTAGATTGTTACTCACTCTCAGATTGGGAGGAGTTGGTTGTAGTGCTAGGGGAATCCCATTTGTCAGAGGTTCTTTTTTACTTCTCAAGTTGTATGTATTCTAAGTGTCATTGCAAAAGGAAAACATCTCTTCATTCTGAAGGTCAAGTTCATAGCTAAATGGGAATGAGAATTCTTTGCTGACTAGCTGTTCTACCTATGTACTTCGTGCAAAATCATAGGATTCTAATAACATAGCATTAAATTGCATAGGAGCATTGGAGTTTACTTGAAAATTTTGAGTTATTTCTTGATTTCTATCATAGTATGAACCATCATTGTTAGATGCTTTTTGACCATCATCATATTGATTAATATCTGTATATTGAAAATTATTGTTGTTTTTGTCTGTAGGAATGCTTCCATTATTTAGACAAGTGTTCTATTTTTAGTTTTGTCTTTGGAAGCCATTATTATGGTAAGGAGGATTGAAGTTGTTCCCTCCATTATTATTTCCCATATTATTGTTTCCACTATTTTTGTTCCCACTGAAGTTCCTATTATAAATTTGGCCATAATTATTATTGTAGGGGCCAAAATTGTTCCTTTGAAAATTGTTATTTTGTCCCTATGATAACCTTAGATGAGTCAACTCATTATTCATTTGTGACATAGACTTTTTCATTTGACCAAATTTGGAAATAAAACTATTATCTGCTTTTGCATAAGTTGTTTCCCTTTGTTCAAAGAAAGCGAATTTGGGAGGTTCATACCCTAGATATGTTAGAGCAGAGTTTTGTGGAGTTGGTGCCTATTGTAATGGAACTGGATTCATAGGTATGAATTGGCTAGGCATCATAGGTACTCTAATAGGGTATGTTGGCATTTCTATGATAGCTTGAGCTGGAAGCATTAATCCTCCTCCATTAGGATTGGCTTGCTTAGTAAAAGTTGTTGCTTCTACGAAGACTTTTTCCAATGTATCAATATTTTCTGCAGGAAGTCTTCTCAGAAAGATAGCAGTAAGAGGATCCATAACATTTAGATAAATCTTAATAGCTTCTTCAACTAGTATAGTACATGGTGTTTCTAATTTGCAATATTCCATGTGAAAGCAATGATTGAAATGAAAAACCATCTCAGCTGGGTCCTTTTTGATTGATATGAATTGTTGATGTATCACCATTGGGTTGATAAAAGTTTTGAATTGTTCTAAGAATAATTTTTTGAGGGTATCCCAATCTCCAATACATCTAGGTGGCAAATCAATGTACCAATTGAAGGCAACTTCCCTCAAAGAGTAAGGGAATAAATAAAGAACCACATCCTCATTGGCAATATGTTTTCGGTTGCAAATTTCTTTGAATACCTTGATGTGATCTTCATTAGTTCATGTTTCTCCATAAATGAGGATTCTTGTGAAGGTCATGGAGTGCACCTCTCAATTTAATTGATGATTCTATATAATTTGTGAAGAAGGCCATTGGAGGATTTGGTGGACCCAAGGGTGGTTGTTGTGCAGGTGAAGTTGAAGAAGATGATGAAATGTTGAATGAGAGTGGTTGAATTCAAGGTATTCCTTTGTTACTGCAAGGCTTAAGGAATTGGTTAAGCTCAAGAAACTCATGTGTACTTAGGGAAGATATCAAACCTCACTTAAATCAGGATTTTGGATCAACATATTCTAGTTTTAATCAATTTTAGAAAAAAATTCACCTCTACAAAAGCACACTTTCTCACAAATAAGGCACAACTTCATAATTTAGCACACTAGCATAGTAGTGCACTTGAATTTCCCAAAAAAATTAAAATTTTTTTGAACTTGTAAAAAGTGGAGAATTTTAAAACTTTGGCATATTTTTCTTCTATTCCAAAAATGAAAATGGTAGCCTTGCTTCTAGCACCACTTTTTTTGAGTTGTCATTATGCACGATGCTAAACAATAGGAATTCTTTCAAACTCCTCTCTTGAAAAGTCAATCTTGTGAATCAACTCCAAGGTTTTGAGTGATCTAGTGACCTATTGGAATCCATTCAGCTGAAGATAAAAAGATTTTTTCATCAGGAGGCCTCTTCTAGTTTGAATGACTTCAAATGAGATGTAGAATCTGCTCACTACTTCAAAATAAACACATAAAAGAACCCTTTTTTTTTTAAAAATAAAAATTTAATGACTGCAATCTAATAATGCAACTAATATGAATTCCTAACTTAAAAAGGGGGTTAATAAAGAAAATAACAAGATAATAAGAAAATTAAGAAAATAACATGAATGTAAAATCCTAATAGACATAAGCTATGGAAACAACATGTTTGCAAGTTAAGTTCTCGAAGAAATTGGTAGGTAACCAATGAAAGTAGGAGTAGCACTTCCTTAATTCCACTGATGCAATCATCAATGTGAATTTAGTAACTGTAAGATGTTTCACTTTTCATCAAATCACAAGTTCACAAAAAGTGCACTCATGTGAGATGAAGAGTTATGCAGGAACAATTTGGTGATCTGTTCTGGAGCTAGATATGGCAGTAGAGTTCGTAAAACTATAGCAAACATGAGAATTAAAAGATCACACAACTAGAAATAATTGCAATAAAATTTTTACTCAATCAAAATTCCATGAACATAAATTCACAAAAATATGACACATTTAGGAAAGAATCACTACACTCCAAATGCGAGCACCAAAAGCATATATTATTGCAAAATGACGACAGCCCTGATTACATAATACAATCCCATGTTTATAAAAACTTATCTCCTCAATTTGTGTTGAGAGTGAGAGATATCTTCATGCAATCATATGCTTCTAATTTAATAAAACAAACTAATTATATACAAACTCACTATCTAACTAGTGCTTAGTAGGACTCTATCCATTTTTATTTCATTAATTGGATGCATGAGCCTTTACATGTCATAAAATAAAGAAATAATGAGAAAATAAGAAGAAAAGAGTTTTTAGTCCATGTGGAAGTGTTAGGAAGTGTCAAAAATAGAAGCTAGTCCTTCACTGGATGTCTGTTAGAGTTAAAATGCTATTAGAATGCATTTTCGATGCATGAAAAGCTCTAATTTTGGAACTAGCAGTTAACTATCAGTGCACCTATGAAAAAGCACACCTTTGAAGATGTACATCACTACACTTGCACACCTATGAATTCTTCAAAATTCTTCCAACACTTTGTAACCAAAAAGCACACCAGTCACCAACGCACCTCAAAGGTCCAAAATTGCAAAATTTTACTAAGTGTCAAAAATGAAATTTTGGCTTTTGGGTTTTGTTCCTCTTCATACTAAAGCTATTTCTGGATGCTTGCCCTTTAATTTCTCAATAATCTTAGTAATTTTTTCCACATCTAATAAATATAAAATATTATACTTATCCTTGACCTTTTACTTGTAGTTGTCTACCTCAATATGGGTCTCAACAAAATTCCCAAGTTTATTAGCCAACTCTAACAAGGCTTCTTCTGTGCTAAATGCCTGTTAGATATCTTCATCGATAGAAACCTCATAGAAAATCTTCCTAAATTTTTGCACTACTACCTCAACTAGTGTCAATTTTTCCCATGCATCATCTTCAAAAATGTCGATACATGCATCACTATAATGTTTCTCTACTTCCAAAATCTACTCTCGGGCTTGGTCCTTGAGCCAATGGATCTTTGCATGTAATGACTCCATTACTTTATTGCTATCCACTATCTTTTCTATCCAATAATCAATTAAATCTAATTCTTTTTCAATATATACATCCATTAGCATTCTATATCTTTGGCCTTTTATTGCCTGTAGCACCTATAAATTCTTTCCCCATGCATGTACCTCATCCATAATACTAAAATCTTGTTTCAAAATTGCTTCCATTTTATCCACATTTTCCTGCATAGCATGAAGTAGCTTTAGATTTCCTTGGATGATAAGAACAAAATTTTCCTCAAAACTTTCCTACCATTGTTGACAGGCATTCAAAAATGGATCTAATTGTACAACCCCTTATCTCTTCTTTCAAGTGTAGCATTCAAAGTCTCCTCAGGGTATTCAAGATCCAAGGGACCAACAACTTTCTAAATATCCCTTTAAGATTTCATTTTTCCTTTGAAGTGTTATTAATTCTACCACTTCCTATTCCAAACTCCTAAATACCTCCTTCATCCCCATTGTAACCATTAATTTTGCAATGTATAATGAGAGCTTCCCAAGCATAAGTTCTCTAATTTGATAATCTTGTGGATCCAAGTCCTCTATTTCTGAATCAGTAGGGGTAATAGCCACTTGCACAAATAAATCCTGGTTCTGATCATTGTTAATAAATGTTAATGCTCTTTCCTTTTTTGATAGGGACTCAGGTTTCATTAAAACCTTAATCAATTCCATCATATCTTCTTCATCAACATTAAATTATTTCCCTTTACTCCTTATCATTTCTTTTTGTAGCCATCTTGGGATGCATTTTGTTGAAGGCCTACCTTTTGATGATAAAGGAGTTTGTTATAATATCCCTTTTCCCTTATCACTACTCTATGGGTTCTCTCTCTCTCTCTCTCTCTCTCTTTGTAGCCTCAATTTTGGTAGAGCTTGCAATTCTCACCTCTGTGTCCTAGGAGGCTTGCTAAGGATATTCAACTATTCTTCCTTCTCCAAACACTTCATTAGTTGATACTTGCTATGGCTCTTCCTCTTGTTCCTTTTGGACTTTTTCCTTTTTTATACATGGTGGAAGAGGAGTAGCTAAGCCTTTATCTATAATAACCATGAGTTGTAATGGGGATGAAGGAGTGACTTCAAGAGCTTGTGATTGCGGTGGCATCTGATCCCAATCCTCCTGTTGAGGTTCATTAGTTGGTGTATCTTAGATCTTGTTCCAAACTAATTTAGTTCCCATGGGAATGAAATAAAAGCTGACATCTTAAAGACATAGTGCCTTCTACATCTTACTCATCAATCCATTGTTG
Organism: Cupressus sempervirens; assembly: GCA_028749045.1. Classification (NCBI taxonomy): domain Eukaryota; kingdom Viridiplantae; phylum Streptophyta; class Pinopsida; order Cupressales; family Cupressaceae; genus Cupressus; species Cupressus sempervirens. The sequence goes on from CM053791.1 coordinate 285,173,339, forward strand.
CATTTCATCCTCTGATGTAGTTGTTTGTGGGGGTTCTTCTGGGGTGGGTGGTGGTGTAATAGTAGAAATTATTCTCCTTTCCTATTCCATGGCTCTTGCTAGCTTGGTTCTTCTATTCAAAGGTACATCATCCTCATCATCCTCTTCTTCACCTTCCTCAGGATTAGATTTCGAGATTGAGGGGGATAGGGACTACTTTTCAGATCACCCTTTGCCTCTTCTTGACCAAAGTCTTGATCTTTATTCCTTTCTTAGGTGCAGTAGGTGATGCTTTTTCTATCTACCAAGGTGGAGAGACCTCTTGGATCTCATCTTTTATCTCCATTTGGGTGTGTGCAATAGCTGGTAGCAATTGCAGGTCATCTTGAAGTTGTGATACCCTATTATCCTTCATTCCTTGTACATTTACTTCTCCTTGCTATGGAGGCGTCAAGATTTCACCCTCTTTTGGCTAAACTCTCTAGGGATAATTCCTCTTTCTTTTTCTATTTCCTCTTCTTTCCTAAGGGTGATAGTATCCAACTAGATTGTCAAGTTGGTACACCATTTTAGGTCTTATTGGTGACTAAGCTATAAAGGTAGGGATGGTGACTTCCTTCCCTCTATCTTTGGTCGGATGAGCTTGTGCATGAAAGATTACTATTTCAGATATTGCATCAAGTTTAAATGGTTTCTTGATCTAATCCTATGTCATTATAATGGTGTGAATCACCCTATGGTTAATGTCAAGATTCTCTTCTCTGTCAATCTCAACATTCACTATGGGTTGTTCCCCAATTTTATCTACATTGAACAAAGGATCAAGAAACTCCTTGAGTCTTGTTGTAATATCTTCAATGGAACCTTTGTTTTTAAGGCCTTTTCCACCAAGTAAAAAGTCATTCTACAATAATCCCTTATTAAGATATCATAGTCATTTGTAGCATTCATCTAGTGATCCTTGATGGCTTCTTCATGCTAGAATGTCTTGCCTGCTAGATACTAAACTCTCCTGACATTATCAAAACATGGACTTGGAGAATTGTACTCTTCTAAGAGACATTGATCCCATTCACATTCAAAAGATGAAATATCTTGTTTTTGAAGCACCCAAAAAGGTCCTATACTCAGAGGCCATGTCCAACAATGTTTATCTTGTTTTCTAACTTTGTCGTATGTAGACACAATTTGTCAAGAAATCTCCAAGAGGATGAGTCTATCACAAGGGTACCTCAGAAGCTTCTTTAGGTTGACAGAGGTACCAACTACCCTTATATAGGTAAATGTTTTGAACTAAATGTAGTATGATCTGAGTACTATTATCTATGCCACTGCGTCATCTGATAATCTATTCAGATAATCTCCTTCTATGAATCTGATTATGAAAAATATGAAGGCATCATTAACAATTCTATACTCCTTGCTATGCTCTAAGAGTCTCTTCTTTACCAATTGAGGATAGATGATATATGGCCATGCATTAGGATCTTGCATGCTACCCCTCTTGTATAACCCTGGATAGTCTATCGCCCTTGTAGCTAGTAAGTAGACCAAATATGATGTCATATAGAACTTCCTTTTTTTCTTTACTACCTCCAACTGTTCACATAAATTTTCACTCAAAGTAGAGGCCCAATCAAGTGGCATCTTTTTCATCTTGATGGTCTCGATAAAATGAACCATGAAGATGTTCAAATGTCTGGCTACTGGAAAACCCATAACCCTACTTAAAAGTATAATTGAGTATCCAATGTCTTCTTTCATATATCCTCTGGTCATGTCAACTTTACCAATATTCTTTCCCAAAGGAGTCTTCTCTATAAGGTAGGATAATTGAATGATCTAAGAGGCTTCCTCAATAAGCTCTCAGTACCAACCTTTTACTTGTTCATAGGTAAGCTTGATAAGTTGATCTACATGTGGGAGATGTAATACCTTCTCAATGTTGTTGGGTCAAAGATCAAGGACAATTTCCCTAGTTATACTCTTCACAACCCTCTCCTTAGGGAAAAAGTGTTCCATGAGTGTTATTATGAGCTTTGAAGATTATATTGACATTAGGTGGAAAGCTACATTCACCAGCCTTGATTGGATAAATACAGAGACCATAGCTAACCTCTCAATAGGTTTGTTACAAATCTTTAGGAATTACCCCAAGTTAGTATGCCCTAATTCTGTATCCTTGATTTTTGAGTAGTCATATTAAAACCATGATTTTATTGGAACACCTTGGAACTTAAAAACTACAAGTTTAAGTGACATTGTATCACCCAAGGAAGCTGAAGAGGAAACCATTATATTTTCTCAAAGCAATGTTCATTAGTCCAAAATTAAGAATGAAAAAGACTACAATAATTCTTAGTCCTATCCTAAATAAAAATCCTAAAAATTAGATGTTTGGAAAGCATGAAAACAACCCCATTATCCTTTAAAAGGAAAATGGTGTACCTAGCACACCTAATAAGTGTGTTGGATGCACATACTTTCATAACAAAACTCTAATTATAAGGTGTGCACTAGCACACCTTAATAGGTGCACTAGTGTGCACCTTAATGTTTTGAGACCCCTTTTTTTTGAGTTGTTTTAAATTTTTATGTGTATTAGTGCACACTAGCATACCAAGTTAGGTGCACTAGTGCGCACCAATACTTTATACCTTATGTATGTGTTTATCAGAGAGTTTGGGTGTGCATTAGAGCACCAAATTAGGTTCACCAATTAAGACCAAAATTATTTAAGTGTGTTTTTCTTTTCAAAGGGTTCAAGGTATGAGGATTGGTGCAAACTAGCACACCAAGTTAGGTGTGCTAGTGTGCACCAATGTAACTTTGTGTTCTCATGCTTTAGCATAGATCAAGGAGGGAGCAGACCTGAGTGAGGTGTAGAGGTGCAAATGAAGAATACTAGGTGGATGAAAAGATGTGGAGAGATCACCATAGCAAGCAAGGAAAGGAAAAATGCAAGGTAAGGAGTAAGGGACCGACCCCCCCCCCCCCCAACCCTTAAATTGGCACTGTACACTTTTGGCATAATTGCATAGGTTCACAAATGTGTAGCTACACTTAAAAAATACCTTTTCTCCAATTTGGGAGCACTAGCTCACCTTAAGAGGTGCACCTAGTGTGCCAAAGTTCTTAATACTTAGCTAGTTCTCTAAATCTTTTGATTTTTGACCTCCAGGTTTTTTTGATAGGACTTAGACATAAACTAGTTGCTAGGAAAGATCTCAAAAATGACTTCTAGCCTAGGCTAGAAGCCTAAAAGCCAAGAAAAAAGTAGGGAGACCCTCATTTCTAAAAGGAAATGGGGTGTGCATTATGGAACCACAACACTAAGTAGTACTCCACCCTCATTTTTATTAATTAACGAGTGCATGAGCCTTTACAAGACTTAAAAATAAATAAAGAAGAAGGAAACTATAAGAGGATCTAAGAGTCTTTGGAGATAAAAAAAATAGAAGCTCAACCTTCTCTTGATGTTTGTAGGAGTTAAATTATCATCAAAATGTGCTTTTGATGCATGGAAAGCTCTAAATTTAGAACTAGCAGTTAACTGTTGATGCACCTCTGACTTCTTTAAAATCTTTCGGTGTACCTTTGGACAAGTGCACCTTAGTTACAAGTCCAAAAATCCAAAATTTTCCCAATTGTCAAAACTAAAATTATAGCTTATAGGTTTTCTTCCCCTTATACCAAAGGTATGTATGGATGTTTTCCATTGAATTTCTCTATGATCTTTGTCACTTGGGCTGCATATAGAAAATCCAAATGATCATAATTATTCTTTACTGTTTGCTTGTAGTTGCTAACTTCTATACGAGTCTCCATAAAGTCTTCCAGTTTTACATCCAATTCTAGCAATGCCTTCTCTATCCTAATTTTTTTTCTAATGTCTTCATCAGTCAAAGCTTCTTCAAAAGTCTTCCAAAAAATTTTGACAACTGCTTGCATAAACATGAGTTTGTCCCTTAACTTATCTTCAAAAATGTCAAGGCATGCATCATTGTAATACTTCTCAACATCCAAAATCTACTCTTGATTTTGATCCTTGAGCTTATGAATATCCACATGTAATGTCTCCATTACTTTATTACCTACAACAATCTTCTCAATCTAATCATCTATCATATATAGTTCTTTCGCCATATATACTTTTATAAGCATACAATATCTCTAATCCTTTTTTGATTGTAATGCTTGAAGGTCTCTGCCCTAGCTATGTACCTTTTCCATCGATCCAAAATCTTGGTTCAGTATAGAAATCAGCTTGTCTAAATTAATTTGCATATGGTGCAATAGTTTAAGGTTTCCCTATATTATCTATAAACCTTTTTTTCTGAAAAATTTCTTGTCATTGCTGACACACATTAAAAAATGGATCTAATTGTACACCTGCCTTCTCCTTCCTATCAAGTGTCACACCTAGAGTCACTTTAGGATTCTTGAGGTCCAAAGGACCAACCACTTCATGAAAATAGCCTCTTAGAAGCTCCTTCTATTTCTAAAGCCTCAATAATTTAGACTCATCTAGGTGGTTTAACACTTATTTAATTCCTATAGTAACCAACAATTTAGCAGCATCCAACATGGGCTTTCTCATCAAGACCTCTTTAATCTGATAATCTTTTAGGGTCAAATCTTCAATATCTACATGCAAAGGAGGGATGAAAAATGAGAAAAATAATCTTGATTTAGTTCTTCATAATGAAGGCCAATGTTTGCACGTCACCCATAGGTCTCTTAGGTTTCTTGAGGGCTTCAACAAATTCTTTCATTCCCTCATCCACACTACAATATAGTTTCTTTTTCTACCTAACAATCACTTCGATCTTCAACCATTTTGGAGTAGTTCCCATCGAAGACATATACTTAGTTGAAGAGGGGTTTTTTACTAGAAGACCCTATCCCTTATTGTTCCTCTCTGGAGTCTTCTCTTTTTATGAGAGATCTACATTAGGCATCCCTATGTCTATTGATTGTATAGTCCTTACCTCTATATCTTGAGAAGTTTTTTGAGGTTATTCATATATTTTCCCCTCTTTTGATACTTCATCAACAAGTGTTTTAAATGGCTCTTCTTCTTGTACAACTTATACTTGCTCTTTATTAATAGGAGGGAGAGTTGTGCCTAAACCTTTATCTAAGAAAGATAAATCTTGACTTGGTGATGGTGGGTCACCTAGAGGTCCTTGTGGAAAAGGTGGCAGTTGACTCCAATCTTCTTGTAAAGGCTAATTCATTGGTGTATCCCTTATCTTTCCACCTAGGAGTTTAGTACCCACAGGAATGAAGTCAAAATCTAACATGTTAAAGACATTAGTCCCTTGATAGTCTTGTTCATTAGTCCACTGTTGCTTCTCATCCTCTGAAGTTATAACCTAAATGGGTTGTGTAGGAATAGATGATAGTATTATAGTGCAAATCCTTTTCCATTCTTCATTAGTAGCCATAGCTAGACAAGTCCTCTAACTCTAGGGAAGGTTCTCCTCTTTATCTTCTTATAGGAATAACCTTTCTTTGCACTTTTTGTCTTCTACTCCTTTTGATTTGAGTTTTAGTCTTAGCTCTCTTAGCAACTGATGAAGATGTTGCTTCCTCTTAAACATGTGGAGAAACCTCTTGTACTTATTCCTTAGGTCCTCCATATTTTAGAGGTGGCACTTGCAGATTATCCTAAGTTTGAGTGGCTTCTACATTTGTGAGCTCTTGGTTCTGAGGTGCTTAAGTTGCCTCTTGTGCTTGAGTCCCTTCAATTTCAGGCTCAACTTGCTGAGGATAATCTATTTTTCTTTTATTCTTTACCTTTTCTATTTTAAAGTATCTAACTTACCTAACATGATGATACACCATTTTAGGCCTAATTAGAGATTGGGTTGTGAATGTTGGTACTGTAACTTTCACCCCTCTTCCCTTTATGGGGCAAGCTGTAGCCTAGAAGATTACTAATAGAGGAACCAAATCTAACTTGAATGGATTCTTAATCAATTCCTTGGTCAATTGTATGATATGCCTCACCCTATAATTCATATTTTCATTTTTTTCTCAATCAATTTTTGCATTCATGATCGGTCGATCATATATCTTATCTTTATCATATAGGGGATCCAAGAAATTTGAAGTATCTTGTTGAACAAACTTAAATGGGACTTTTATTTTCAAGGAACTTCCTAGAAAATAAAGAGTCATCAACAATAACCACTTATCCAGATATTGTAGTCATCTACTACATTCATCCAATGATCTCTATGGCATCTTCTTGTTCAAATTGTTTTCCTGCCAACTATTGAACTCTGCCAATATTGTCAAAACATGGACGAGGGTAGTTATAGTCCTCTAAGGGATATTGATCCCATTCTAAATAAAAATTCATGATATCCTACATCTTCTTGACTCCATACAGACCTATGGTGATGGGCCATACCTAGGTCTTCTTATTCTATTTCATTACTCTATCATACATAGATGAGAGTTGTCTCATAATATCTAGTAAAATGAGCCTATTTGATGGATATCATAAGAGTTTCTTTGCATTCAAAATTGTGCCTCCTACCCTTACATAGGTCAATGTCTTAAATTGGATGTAATAGGTTCCTATTTTTTCAATTCTTTATACTATCTCTATTGACATCCTTTTGTATATTCTCCTTCAAAGAACCAGGTAATTGAAAAAATGAAAGAAAAATTCACTATTTTATATTCTTTCTGATGATCTAAGAGCTTCTTCTTTACTAGCTAGGTATATACCACATAAGGCCATGCATTAGCATCTTGTATGCTTCCCCTCTTAAAAAATCATAGATAATCTACATTCCTTACTACTAATAGATGTAGCAAATAAGATGTCATATAAAACCTTCATTCATATTTGACCACCACTAGTTATTCATGTAATTTCTCATTGGGAATTATAGCCCAATCAATTGGCATTTTAGCCATTCTAATGGTCTCAATGAAATGTACCATCTAGATGTTTAAGTGCCCTATTGCTAGTAGATCTATAATTCTGCTTAAAAGCATAATTTGGAGTATCCAATATCATCTTTCATGTATCCTCTAATTATATCAACTTTTCCATCTCCTTGTTCCACAGGTATCCTATCAATCAAATATGATGATTGATTTATGTACCTTTCTGGTCATTATCCCTATACCACCTCTCTACTTGATGATAATTCAATCTTACATATTGGTCCACCCTTGGAAGATGGAAAAATTTCTCGATATTCTTTAGTCTTAGGTCTAGGATGATCTCCCCTTTCATGCTTTTCACCACTCTCTCCTCTGACACATAATTCTCTGCCAAGGTCATAAAAAGCTCTAAAGACTACACTGATGTAGGATGTGAGGTCACATAAATTAATTCTAATTAGATAAGTGTTGAGATCATAGGGGACCTCTTTTTTTTTTTTTTGTACAGTACTAGGAATGCATTCCAATCAATATGACCTAATTCAATGTCTCGAATCTCTAAATGTTCATCCTAGAAGCATGATTTCATTTGTACACCTTGAAACTTAAAGATGGGTTATTTTGGAGGAATATTCACTGCAAGTGAGGACAAGGAGGAAGCCATTTTATCTGCTCAAAACATGAACACATTGGTCCAAAAGGTTCAAACTCAAACCCTAATTATTAAAAAATCAAACCCAGAATGCCAAAACGTTAAAAATCACAAAAATGCTATTTATGCCTTTGATGCACAATTTTTAAGTACACCTTGTGCACTTTAATAGTGTGCTAGGTGCAATCATGCAATTAAGAAAACTTAAAATCTATGGGTGCACACCTACACACCTTATGGGGTGCACATGTGTACACCTTAACTATACAAAGAGCATTATTTTATGCTCATAATTAAATGGTGTGTAGTTGTACACTATTGAAAGGTGCACAATTGTGTACCATTATAATGTTGCTTTTAGAGTTCTTAGTTTGAAAGGTATACATATGCACACCTTGAATAGGTGCTCATTTGCACACCTTGAATAGGTGTTCATATGCACACCTTTCAATTAGGTGAGTGTTTTTTGTTTTTAAAGTTTGTTAATACAAAAAGGTGTGCACCTCATACCTTGGATAGGTGTGCAAGTGCACACCTTTTGACTTAGCTATTTTCTGTAATGTGTGTAGGGAGGAACCAAGTGTCACACCTCAAAGGATATGGAAGTGTGCTTAGAAATGTTTACAAGAGAAAAATGAGTAGAGAGAAGGGATGGGTCCCAGGCTTTTATAGGCCTGGGATGGAGCGCACCCTACATACATAGTTGTCCACTTCCAAAGGGAAGTTCTCCTGTACTAGTGTAGTTAGCACACTAATGCACCTTGAAAGGTGCACTAGGTGTTCTAGTGT